>CM049842.1:36009426-36492856 GCA_027422415.1 Schizothorax lantsangensis | reverse complement strand
TTAGAGGGGGTGTTACTCATTTATGCTGTGCACTGTATATTTACAGGTGACTCTATAATTAGAATATCATCAAAAGTTGATTTATTTCACTAATTTCATTCAAAAGGGAAACTTGTATAAGTATACATTCATTCCACACAGATGATATATTTCAAGGGGTTTATTTCTTTTAATTTGATGACTATAACTGACAACTAATGAAAAACCCCAAATTCAGTATCTCAGAAATTAGAATTTTATTAAGACCAATTACAAAGAAAGGATTTTTAGAAATCTTGGCCAACTGAAAAGTATGAACATGTACAGCACTCAATACTTAGTTGGGGCTCCTTTTGCCTGAATTACTGCAGCAAATGCGGCGTGGCATGGAGTCGATCAGTCTGTGGCACTGCTCAGGTGTTATGAGAGCCAGGTTGCTCTGATAGTGGCCTTCAGCTCTTCTGCATTGTTGGGTCTGGGCATATCGCATCTTCCTCTTCACAATACCCCATAGATTTTCTATGGGGTTAGGTCAGTGCGAGTTTGCTGGCCAATTAAGAACAGGATACCATGGTCTTAAACCAGTTTACTGGTAGCTTTGGCACTGTGTGCAGGTGCCAAGTCCTGTTGGAAAATGAAATCTGCATCTCCATAAAGTGGTCAGCAGCAGGAAGCATGTAGTGCTCTAAAACTTCCTGGTATAACGGCTGTGTTGACTTAGACTCAGAAAACACAGTGGACCAACACCAGCAGATGACATGGCACCCCAAACCATCACTGACTGTGGAAACTTTACACTGGACCTCAAGCAACGTGGATTCTGTGCCTCTCCTCTCTTCCTCCAGACTCTGGGACCCTGATTTCCAAAGGAAATGCTAAATTTACTTTCATCAGAGAACATAACTTTGGACCACTCAGCAGCAGTCCAGTCCTTTTTGTCTTTAGCCCAGGCGAGACGCTTCTGACGCTGTCTGTTGTTCAAGAGTGGCTTGACACAAGGAATGCGACAGCTGAAACCCATGTCTTGCATACGTCTGTGCGTAGTGGTTCTTGAAGCACTGACTCCAGCTGCAGTCCACTCTTTGTGAATCTCCCCCACATTTTTGAATGGGTTTTGTTTCACAATCCTCTCCAGGGTGCGGTTATCCCTATTGCTTGTACACTTTTTTTCTACCACATCTTTTCCTTCCCTTCGCCTCTCTATTAATGTGCTTGGACACAGAACTCTGTGAACAGCCAGCCTCTTTTGCAATGACCTTTTGTGTCTTGCCCTCCTTGTGCAAGGTGTCAATGGTCGTCTTTTGGACAACTGTCAAGTCAGCAGTCTTCCCCATGATTGTGTAGCCTACAGAACTAGACTGAGAGACCATTTAAAGGCCTTTGCAGGTGTTTTGAGTTAATTAGCTGATTAGAGTGTGGCACCAGGTGTCTTCAATATTGAACCTTTTCACAATATTCTAATTTTCTGAGATACTGAATTTGGGGTTTTCATTAGTTGTCACTTATAATCATCAAAATTAAAAGAAATAAACACTTGAAATATATCAGTCTGTGTGGAATGAATGTATACATTATACAAGTTTCACTTTTGAATGGAATTAGTGAAATAAATCAACTTTTTGATGATATTCTAATTATATGACCAGCACCTGTATATAATATATATATTATATATATATATATATATATATATATATATATATATATATATATATATATATATATATATATATATATATTAGGGCTGCTCGATTATGACAAAAATCATAATCACGATTATTTTGGTCAATATTGTAATCACGATTATTTAACACGATTATTAGCGGGCCGTATAACCAAACAATTGTTTTAATGCAAATCTAAAGTATTCAGTTAACAGCCTACTATAGAATTGAATAATCAAATGTAAAATAAAACAGCGTAGTCTTCACTGTAAGAATTAAACTTCCTTTGTTTCTTATTAAAGCTACAAAAGACCTTCTGTGAAGAGCAGTGAGTGATTTTGTCTTTGTCTTTTGTTGTTTGATTAATATTAAGCACACAGTCGGCAGCAGGAATATAGCCCACTGTCACTTTAAGAGCCGCACGATCCAATTTACTGTTACAACGCTTATTTTCAGTATCATCTGTTTACATTCATTTATTACATAACCGACGAGGGTTTACGTGAATAATCACTAAGCGCCGCATTTTGACACATTTTTGCGTGTATTTGAGCGTTTAGGCGCATAGGTTCAGCTAAAGGATGACTTTACATGTCTGTGCTCTGCTCCGTCTCTGAGCGCATACACAAATATCCTCCTGAGGAACAGCGCAAGTTCTCTTTCGCGCTTTTAAAAAACATTAATAAATCTAATCAACTTTAATAACTCAAGCACATCCAATTTTGCAAAAGTCACGTTACATGATTTTACTGATTTACACGTGAAAATGGCTTTTATGGAGGAGTGAAAGCGCACTGCTGGAAAGGGGGCGGAATGGGGCGCCATAATCGTTTTATCTCGATTATTGTATTTTCATAATCGTTGGAGGCCGAAATCGAAATCGAAACTGAATTTCGATTAATTGCACAGCTCTAATATATATACATATACACACACACACACACTACGGGGCTGTTTCAATGCTTGAATCTGATTGGCTGACGAACGTTCTAAGGTGTGCAGGCTTTCCTGTAGCTCAAATGGTAGAGCATGGCGCTAGCAACGCCAAGATCATGGGTTCGATTCCCAGGGAAAGCAAGAGCTGATAAAATGTAAAACGGTAACTTGAATGCAATGTAAGTCGCTTTGGATAAAAGCGTCTGCTAAATGCATAAATGTAAATGTAAATGTGTGCAATTGTTTTCAGGGAAATGCACGGCGAACGTAGTTCCAGGCAGCTCTTGACCGCATTACATGACCATATCACTTCGCCAAATGATTTGCGTTATTTCAAAGGTCCTTACAGCCTAAAACAGCAAAAGAACCAAAACCCACAACGACACTGGCCAAACAAATAAATATAGTAAACAAAAGGATAAAACGACAGATCATATCTATGATTTTGCCACAAAATTACGTTTTATTATGTACGGAAAGCACATACTCTATCTCTCCCTCACAGACAGATTGCACACACGTTAACATAAGTGCTAATGTTGTTAGCGCTACTCTGATGATTTTATCAGTAACAGTTTAACAACTTAAAAACTGCATGACTTCTCACAAGCAAGGTAACAACGCTGTTCGTGAACAAAATGAATTTTAAGTTTCACTATAACTAGAGACATTGCTGCCAAACACTTTTGGGAGACGCACAGACTCACAGAGGTACGTTAATCTCTCTCTCTCTCTCTCTCTCTCTCATAACTTAGTTATTAACTGTATTAGTCTACTATCAACGGCTCAAGCCTCCGTTACGGTTAAAATTACGTTTTGGAATTAGGAAGGGAATCGTTGGATGAGATGCGGAAGAAATAATCCTACTCTAAATAGCGATTTAAGAAGAAAAACTGGACGAATACCTTGAAATGTATCATCTGATCAATGTCTTGAGGTGTGGCAACCTTAGTATAAGCGGAATAATTGTCTTCGGTCCGTTTACACCTCGGGTGTGCATTATTTTTCTAATAATTCAACGGCCCGTCGTCAATTATTCCTTACACACATATATATACACATATACATATACAAATCCGATTCCAAAAAAGTTGGGGCACTGTACAAATTGTGAATAAAAAAGGAATGCAATAATTTACAAATCTCATAAACTTATATTTTATTCACAATAGAATATAGATAACATATCAAACGTTGAAAGTGAGACATTTTGAAATGTCATGCCAAATATTGGCTCATTTTGGATTTCATGAGAGCTACACATTCCAAAAAAGTTGGGACAGGTAGCAATAAGAGGCCGGAAAAGTTAAATGTACATATAAGGAACAGCTGGAGGACCAATTTGCAACTTATTAGGTCAATTGGCAACATGATTGGGTATAAAAAGAGCCTCTCAGAGTGGCAGTGTCTCTCAGAAGTCAAGATGGGAAGAGGATCACCAATTCCCCCAATGCTGCGGCGAAAAATAGTGGAGCAATATCAGAAAGGAGTTTCTCAGAGAAAAATTGCAAAGAGTTTGAAGTTATCATCATCTACAGTGCATAATATCATCCAAAGATTCAGAGAATCTGGAACAATCTCTGTGCGTAAGGGTCAAGGCCGGAAAACCATACTGGATGCCCGTGATCTTCGGGCCCTTAGACGGCACTGCATCACATACAGGAATGCTACTGTAATGGAAATCACAACATGGGCTCAGGAATACTTCCAGAAAACATTGTCGGTGAACACAATCCACCGTGCCATTCGCCGTTGCCGGCTAAAACTCTATAGGTCAAAAAAGAAGCCATATCTAAACATGATCCAGAAGCGCAGGCGTTTTCTCTGGGCCAAGGCTCATTTAAAATGGACTGTGGCAAAGTGGAAAACTGTTCTGTGGTCAGACGAATCAAAATTTGAAGTTCTTTTTGGAAAATTGGGACGCCATGTCATCCGGACTAAAGAGGACAAGGACAACCCAAGTTGTTATCACGCTCAGTTCAGAAGCCTGCATCTCTGATGGTATGGGGTTGCATGAGTGCGTGTGGCATGGGCAGCTTACACACCTGGAAAGGCACCATCAATGCTGAAAGGTATATCCAAGTTCTAGAACAACATATGCTCCCATCCAGACGTCGTCTCTTGCAGGGAAGACCTTGCATTTTCCAACATGACAATGCCAGACCACATACTGCATCAATTACAACATCATGGCTGCGTAGAAGAAGGATCCGGGTACTGAAATGGCCAGCCTGCAGTCCAGATCTTTCACACATAGAAAACATTTGGCGCATCATAAAGAGGAAGATGCGACAAAGAAGACCTAAGACAGTTGAGCAACTAGAAGCCTGTATTAGACAAGAATGGGACAACATTCCTATTCCTAAACTTGAGCAACTTGTCTCCTCAGTCCCCAGACGTTTGCAGACTGTTATAAAAAGAAGAGGGGATGCCACACAGTGGTAAACATGGCCTTGTCCCAACTTTTTTGAGATGTGTTGATGCCATGAAATTTAAAATCAACTTATTTTTCCCTTAAAATGATACATTTTCTCAGTTTAAACATTTGATATGTCATCTATGTTGTATTCTGAATAAAATATTGAAATTTGAAACTTCCACATCATTGCATTCTGTTTTTATTCACAATTTGTACAGTGTCCCAACTTTTTTGGAATCGGGTTTGTATATATACATATACATATACATATATATATATATATATAAACATTTAAATGACTGTCATAAAAACTTGACAGATTTATTCAAACATAAATTAAGGATTAATGATATAAAAATTATATAGTAAAAATGATAACGAATATGTTATATGTTGCATATATTCAAACACTGATTGAGAGATTACATAAAACAGAATATGGATTTCCTTAAGTTGTACTCTTTCTTTTAACATACCTTCGGATGTTTATTCATGTTTCCTCTGTGCTAAAACTGGTATTGAAGCAGAGGAGTTGATCAGTTCACGCGCATTTCCCACTGCCGCTTCTCGAGCTAAGGCACTACAGCGATCTGTCACTCCACATTAAACAACGCCAAAACGGTATTTATTGTTTGAATACTGTAATACTATGGACAGAATTTGAAATCTGATATTTTGTTTCATGTCAAAAGTAACAAAGCACAAAGCTTATTGCGATTTATTGGATAGGAGCCACGCTACAAAGTTCCATTTATTAACTGAAAACAGGCTAGACTAATCAATCAATATCGTTTCATAAAAATAAGATTTGATAAAAATCAATATTTTTTTACCCAGCCCTAGAGGCTATGACACCTGGATGCACTGTAGTGCAGACACAGGCTGGTTATGCTGTGGGCAATGTTTTCTTGGGAAACTTTAGGCCTCATTATCCCAGTAGCACAATTCCTGACATCTGTCAGGTATCTGACCAAGCGCACTCATTCATGGCAACTCTGTTCCCTGCCAGTGATGGACATTACCGACAGGATAATGCGCCATGCCACACTGCCAGGATCCAGAAATGGTTGGATGAACATGATAGTGAATTTCTGTTAATGTCTTGGCCTTTAAATTCACCCAATCAAACATTTGTGGTTAGACTTGGAAAAGTGGGTTTGCACTACATCACTATCACGCAATGTATAGGAACTGGAGGACCTCCTGTTGACATTATGGTACCAGATACCCCAGGAGATCTATCTCCATCTCATCGGATCAATGCCTCGCCACATGGCCGATGTTTTGCAGGCTAAATAAGGTAGATGGTCATAATGTAATAGATCAATAGTTCAGCTATTTACTTCTGCAGATTGTATTTAGGCTTCAAAATTTCATTAAAGTTGCTTTCATTTGTGAAGTTTTTAATGATGAACCAAATGTGTAAGAATCAAAAATGTTTGTTGGTCACTGGGCTTATTTTCTGCAATAATCCAAAATCCAATGGAAAACCCTATTGGGATTTTGTTGAGGGAACCAGGGTGATGGTAACTTCCATGTTGGTCTACACAAAAACGTCATCACTGCTCTATTTTGTGGAATCAACGCTACAAAATGAAAGAAATCTTCTCAAACCTCATAATTCGCTTTGATCCAGAGCTGCTGCTTGAGGAAAGTCTCTATCAGGCTGTACTCCAGACTATCAAACTGAGCCTGTGACATCTTCATGTACTTGCGGATAATGTAAAGTCTCTCCTCATCCCCATACTCCTCCCTGTGAATGGTGAAACGGTAAAACCACGAGAAGTTCCATGCCACATAGGTGCACAAATGGTAAGGGAACAGAATGATTTTACAAAGCAGAATATCAGATACATTGGGCTTCTGATAGCCGCCTTTGATGTCTATCTTGTTCTTGATGATGTCTCTGATAATCTGCTCCTCCTCTTCACGGATCTCCTCTTTGGAGCGCCGGTTCTTGCCCTTCTCTTTGGTTCTATTCAGCAGACCTTGCTGCTTGGCCAGTTCAGTAGCCTGGATGCGGTATTTGGGAATGGTCATCAGGTAGTTCATGGCTTCTGTGTAACTACTCCACCAGCTGTAATACTGCAAAGGCATAAAAACAAATTGTTAGTTCTGACTAACATCTGAATCTATGAGCCATACAGTGCTGCTCACTAATATTGGCACCCTTGGTAAATATGAGCAAAGTTGTTTATCCTTTTGATCTTTCATTCAAAAAAATTTACAAAATTCTAACCTTTCATTGAAGTAAAACAATGAAAGTGGGGGAAACTCACATTATGAAATAAATGTTTTTCTCTAGTTCACGTTAGCCACAGTTATTGGCACCCAATTATTGCAACGTCCTTTTCCATAGATAACAGCTTTGAGTTTTCTCCTATAATGCCTGATGAGTTTGGAGAACACCTGAAAAGAGACCAGAGACCATTCCTTCATCCAGAGTCTCTCCAGATCCTTCAGAATACCAGCTCCATGTTGGTGCTTCTTCTCTTCAGTTCACCCCACTCATTTTCTGTAGGGTTCAGGTCAGGGACCTGAGACTGCTATGGCAGAAGCTTCATTTTGTGCTCAGTGACACATTTTTGTGTTGATTTTGATGTTTGTTTTGGATCATTGTCTTGATGGAAGATCCAAACATGGTCCGTTATAAAGCCCCGTTCACACCAAGCACGATAACGATAAAGATAACTATAACGATAACTATATTTGCGTCCACACCAGCGAACGATATCGTCTGTTTATTCTAAGCGCACGTGCGTCTGCCGCTTTAAATTCTCGAGCACATTACAGCAGGATGGATTCTGATTGGCTGTCAGTGTTTTTATCGTTCATCAGCTGGAAAAAAATCGTTCTGGAAGTGATTCCAAGGATATCGTTTCTCTGTGTCTTTATCGTTATAGTTGTGGTGTGGACGCTGCTATTCTTTAATACTGAGAACGATTTTTAGAACTATATCTTTATCGCTATCGTTATCGTTATCGTGCTTGGTGTGAACTTACTTAAGAGTCAGGTTTAGATTTTTTATCTGTTGGTATTTGATAGAATCCATGATGCCATGTGTCTAAACAAGATGTCCAGAACCTCTGGCAGAAAAACAGGCCCACAACATTATAGATCCAGCAGTATATTTAAACGTGGACATGGGGTACTTTTTAATCCCCGTTCGCACCAAACCCATCTCTCTTTCTAAGCTCTTTTTTAGTTTCATCTGACCATAGAAGCCAGTGCCATTTGAAGTTCCAGTCCTGTCTGACAACTGAATATGCTGGAGTTTTTTTTATGGATGAGCCAGGAGTTTTTTTTCTTGAAACCCATTTGAACAACATGTGGTGATGTAGGGCTGTTTGATATATTTTTTTAGGCTTTCTGACCCCAAGACTCAACTAATCTCTGCAATTCTCCAGCTGTGATCCTTGGAGAGTCTTTGGCCACTCAAACTCTCCTCCTCACCATGCATTAGGATGATATAGACGCACGTCCTCTTCCAGGCAGAACATCATTGTAACATCTTTAGTTGATGGTGGAAATGGGGATTTTCAATGCTTTAGCTCTTTTCTTACAGCCACTTTCTAGTTTGTGAAGCTCAACAATCTTGTTCTGTACATCAGAACTATACTCTTTGGTTTTACTCCTTTTATGATGGATGATTAAGGGAATTTGGACTTTGTGTTCCTCATATTTATAATCCTGTGGAACAGGAAGTCATGGCTGGACAATTTCATGTTCATAATCACCCTGGTGTGCTAAAAAAAAACGAAATATGAATAGGAATATACTTCAGAGATATTTTACTCATAAGAACGACTAGGGGTGCCAATAATGGTAGCTAACATGAATTGGAGAAAAACATTTATTTCATAATGCGAGTTTCCCCCCACTTTAAATTGTTTTACTTCAATGTTTAGAATGTTTTGAATGAAAGATCAAAAAGATAAATGATGCAGATTTATTTTCACAGCCGCCTTTGCTCACATTTACCAAGGGGGCCAATATTAGTGAGCAGCACTGTATTCTATACATTAACATGCCACACAATGAGACTGCTTGTTATGGCAGGGCACTCGAACATCAGTTAAAAGGACAGATGTCATTTAGGACTGAAGCTAAAAAGCAATGGCCTACAGTGGGTAAAATAAATGTTTGGGGTGAATTATTACTCATAAATCTAATTCTTCATTGAGCATTGCTATCAATCAGTTCCTTGTCTTAATGCTAATAGCCCTTGTTTGATTAAAATATTCAATGCTCTTCAGGTTCAATTGCACTCAAAAACAGCCACTTTTAATTATTCAGTTCTGAATAAACATCAGAATGGTACAAAACGTGGTGACTTTTGTGGCACTTTCTATATGGACACAAAAATATGCATGAATTGTGTTATAGATGGTAATATTGCATAGCATCATGAAATCTACAAAAATACAAAGTATTAAAGAATAAATTATTAAAATAAAATATAGAACATCCATTTCATTAAAAAAAACATGCTTATTGTCTTTGGTCTGTTTTGAATCACAATAAGATAAGATCAGAGAAAACACAAGCTGTCAGGCACAGATGTTTCAGAAACACACAAATAAGCAAATTAGCTTGTTGAAGGACTTTATGTTTAAGATCCATAAATATATACATCTCTTTAACATATCCCAACACAGATCTTAACAGCTTGGAAAAAGATGGTATTTTTATTCCAAGTTTAGTGAAAGTCACCATATTCAGTGTGGCAAGTGTGGTTGGAAGGATTTGGTGAAAGCTTCACAGTATCTTAAAGGGCATCTATTATGCAAAATCCACTTTTACATGGTGTTTGGACATAAATGTGTGTTGGCAGTGTGTGAAGACAACCACCCAACAATGATAAAAATCCACCCACTCCTTATATTTTAATCCCCATTAAATCAAATCAGTCTCACTAGGCCTGCCATTTTGATTCTCTATGCAATGTGACATCACATTGCATAGGGCCGAGCCACAGGGGCCGATTGACAGTCCTGCATCGCCATAGTTTCCACCCTCAGCGGTTATAAGCTGTCCTCCATTTTCTCTGCTCTCGAGCATCTGTAACGTCAACAATGTCTCGCAAGCAATCCCGGTGTTCTGTGTTAGGATGTAAGACTGAAAATAACAGTCTGTATTTTCTCCCAACATCTGAGCCACTGAGGACGCAGCAGATTACTTCTATTTTTCAAGGTAATGTGCCTCAAAATCTACCTAAATATGTTTATGTCTGCACAAATAATTTCAGTCCAGACTGCTTTGTGAATGTCATGTCGTTATAGTGCTTAGCATTTTAACCATATTTGTGTGCGTACGTTATTGAAGTATTTTAATTGATCAGCGCCACGCTGTCCCCTCGGTAGTGCGTTCGCGTGGCTCGGTCCATTGAGCCGTGCTGATGACAGGTCAGCGTGGCGCAAGCTCTCGCGCTGTTTCGTCTCACTTTTAGTGCATTTGGTTTCCCATATGTACGGCTGAACACCAGTTCTCTCACTCTCAGACATGTTGCTTCTACCGGCTGTAGGTAGGTGTGCAAACTAAGCAGAGAGAAGTATATGCTACGCCCTCTTCTGGAGATGGGGCTGGAATATGCAGCTCATTTGCATTTAAAATTATACACACCAAAACAGCTCTTTTTTTAGACATGCCTCAAACATGACATTTTCTAGATGCTATAATAAATGATCTGTGGGGTATTTTGAGCTGAAACTTCACAGACACATTCTGGGGACACCCAAGACCAATATTACATCTTGTAAAAATGGGCATAATAGGTGCCCTTTAACGGGATAGTTCACCTAAAAATGAAAATTCTGTCATTAATTACTCATGTCGTTCCAAACCTGTAAGACCTTCATTTATCTTTGGAACACAAATTAAGATATTTTTGATGAAATCTGAGAGCTCTCTGACCCTCCGTAGAGAGCAGTGAAAACGAAATATTCCCAGACCCAGAAATGTAGCAAGGACGTCGGTAAAATAGTCCATGTGACATCAGTGGTTCGACCGTAATTTTACGAAGCTACAAGAATACTTTTTGTGTGCAAAGAAAACATAAATAATGACTTTATTCAACAATTCTTAACTTACAATGTTACCGTATGAAATAAAAGAAACATCACAATAAGATGTGTAATCAAGAAAAAATTGGACAAAATTAAATTAATGATGAAGGATAGCCTATTTGACAGTGCCTAATCTCCATTGCATAGTGGCTTATACAATCACTGGCATCAGTCGCAAATATTAGACGTTTAAACAAAGTCTTTGTGAAAATGACTGGCAATAACTGGTTCTTGAATTGTAAGATTAAAATCTTTAGACATCACACACTATACAACTTTTTCTGCTGACTACAAACAGCGACTGAGCTGAACTGAAACAGACCTGGTCCGACTGGGCACGATCAGTCGTCAAGACCAAATTACATTAATAATTGGCCTGACAGTTGTGCAGTGTGTTCTCAGCTTTAGAGAGCAGCTCTGAGTTTCAGACTACAGTAGAAAGATCTTGACGACTTAGTTCTCATAGAAACAGCATTGTCACTTTAATGTTTTTTATTCATTTTATTTTTTTTTTTAAAAAAGAACATTTTGTTGTGGATCTCAGTAATTGCAAATACCGCTTAGCAATGATTGCATAATAGTGGAGTTTCAGAACAAATCATCCAGTCATGTGGTTCCTGCTAATTTTGCCACAATATATGTAGGAGGGAATGCACATTTTGTTTGTTTCTCAACTGGTCATCTCAACAGCTTTAAAGGTACTGAAGATGACACAAATGTTAATGACCTTAAAAAACAGTGGATCTTGTGATGTCCTCAATTAGCATTTGCTTCCTTGACAGTAAGATTTCTGAGCACCAGCACAAAAGGTTTTTGTTTTGTTTTTTCCTAGAGGTGTCCTGATCAATCTGCCTACAATCATAAATACTAAAATCACAGAGTTCAGAGCTAACAGTAGCTATGTTTCTATCACCTTGTTTTTATGCACATTTTAAAGTATCACGAGAAACGAGTGATGGAAATGCCAAATTTTTGAAAAAAATAATTCCCTTATAATCGCAAAAACGCTTTTATGTTTGTTTAAAGGGGTCCTATTATGCTCTTTTACAAAGTCTTGATTTTGTTTTGGGGGTGTACTAGAACATGCTCTCATGCTTGGTGGTTCGAAAATTGCATTATTTTTCACATAATTTACATTATTACAATACCTTCTCCCCAGCCTGGCACAAACAGCTCGATTAGTTCCGGGTTTGATGAAGGCCCGCCTTCCGAAACACGAAATGTGTTGTGATTGGTTAGCTGTCCCAGTGCGTTGTGATTGGCGAACAGCTTAGACAGTGTTTCAGTACTGCCCCGCCCCTTGCCAAAGCAGCAAGTTCGTCAGTATTGCTATATCAATTCAGACCTCGAGAATATTGAACAAGAGGATCGCGCAGAACCTTTGCACACACGGATATTACAAGACATATTAAAGTGGTAACGTTATTGTTGTTGTTTTTTTGGCTATTTTTGTTAGTTTATTAATTTAATGTACTACAAGGCAAGTATATGGCCATGAACACAACAAGCAAACTTTCACTTTTCCTCCCATACAGCAAAATGCTTAATGTGGCATAATAACAGACTAAGATGATAAAGACCAAATTCAGTATTTCTTATTGTTGATGCAAACTATACAGACCATATGAACGCGCATTAAGAAATGCATTAAGTGATATTAAAAGGGCCAACTCCGTGCAGGCAAGCAAACGAGCCCAGAACGCAATGCGTTAAGTTGCACGTTAAATGTTTTCCTCCCATAGAAAATCATTATAGATAAAACACATAATGTAGCTTAATGGACAAAGACAATGATATAAAAGGGCTGTAGACAGTTTATTCTAAATGGAAAAATGCAAAACTTTGCTCGTTGCATTTATTCTGGACTCACCTGCTTATCTGTACATATTATGTTTTAATAATGAAGAGGATCATATCGAGTTTGGTCTTTATCTTAGTCCGTTATGCCACATTATGCCACGTTTTGCGGTATGGGAGGAAAACACTACATATACATTATATTAATAAACTGTATATTGAATTTGATCTTTTAAATGACACTATCTTAACACATTAAGCCATATTAAGTGTTTATGGTTTTCTACGGGAGGTTTAAAAGTGCTTAATGAGAGACTTTGCGCATTTGCATTCATATTCTGCTGTTCTGTGGCCACGGATTTGCGGGTCTTGTCTTTTTCTCTTACAGATGACTTGCAGGACCCTGTATGTTATGATATTAAATTAGTTTTATTCATTTAACCACCACAGCGTCTTGTCTCCATTGGCAACACGCACAATTTGTGTGGATTGCAAGTGACGTCGCAGGTAGCGAAGAGTGCAAGCGGCAATTGCAAGTGACTTCATAATTTAGTTTATTTTTTCTTGTCTTCACCACCTGGCTATACTTGTGTAAAATGTTGAGAGATTCAATTTAAAAAATTATTTATAAATGAACTAAAATAAAAAAGACTGCAAGTGACATCACTTGCGGAAGTTCGGGTGTCTGAGAGTGCAAGTTTGAAAATGCAAGTGCATGTCTGCAGCCAGACCCTACTGTAGAAGAAGTTGTGTCTGCTAAATTGTGCTCCTTCCTGCAAAAAAAATTATATCAATAAAGAATTTCAGTCAGGTTTCAGGCCCCATCATAGCACAGAAACTGCACTTGTTAAAATTAAAAAATGACTTGCTTCTTGCTTCAGACCAAGGCTGCATCTCATTGCTAGTTTTACTTGATCTAAGTGCTGCATTCGACACTATAGATCATGACATACTCATAGATCGATTACAAAACTATACAGGTATTCAAAGGCAGGCTTTAAGATGGTTTAGATCCTACCTCTCCAATTGTTATCACTTTGTCCATTTAAACAGGGAATAATCTCAATTAAAGCCAGTAAAGTATGGAGTGCCACAAGGATCTGTTTTAGGCCCTCTGCTATTTTCAATATGTTGCCCCTTGGTAATATTATTAGAAAATATGGGATTAGTTTCCATTCCATTGCTATGCTGATGATACTCAACTATTTATCTCAAGACCAGATGAAACTTCTAAATTATCTAAGCTAACAGAGTGGGTTAAACATGTAAAAGACTGGATGGCCAATCATTTTCTCCTATTACATTCGGATAAGACAGAGATATTACTTATTGAACCAAAACAACAGTACACAGAATCTCTTAATTACAATTTGCATATAGACGGATGTACTTTTACTACCTCTACATTCAAAAATGTGGGTGTTATATTAGACAGCAACTTGTCTTTTGAAAATCTTATTTCCCATGTTACAAAAACAGCATTCTTCCATCTTAGAAACATTGCCAAGCTATACGGAACATGCTACCTGTTTCTAATGCAGAAAAGCTAGTTCATGCACTCTAGACTGGACTATTGTAATGCACTGCTAGGTGGTTGGCCTGCATCTTCAATAAACAAGCTACAGTAGTTTATTGAAGCTGCATCTTTATAGTTTACAAGCTATAAAGCTATAAAGCTTTATAGTCTACAAGTTTATAGTTTACAAGCTGCATCTTCAATAAACAAGTTACAATAGTCCAAAATGCAGCTGCTAGAGTCCTTACCAGGTCAAGAAAATATGATCATATTACCCCAATTTTACATTCTCTGTACTGGCTACCTATTAAGTTCCGCATCAGCAACAAAATATTACTACTTACTTTTAAGGCCCTTAGTGGTTTAGCTCCTGAGTAGCCAACCTAACTGGTCTTCTATCAAGCTACAATCCATCACGCTCCCTAAGATCGCAAAACTCTGGACTCTTGGTAGTACCTATGATAGCAAAGTCCACTAAAGGAGGTAGAGTTTTTTCGCATTTGGCTCCAAAACTCTGGAATAGCCTTCCTGATAATGTTCGGAGTTCAGACACACTCTCTCGGTTTAAATCTAGATTAAAGACACATGTCATTAGCCAAGCATTCACATAATGCATCTCATAACCTTGTACTTCAGTTAGGCTATATCTGATCAAAGGCACATTATAATTATTTTGCTTGGGTTGAACACATAATTTTTACATGGTTGGAGCAGCAGCTACGCTAACACGCTAATCCTTCTCTGTTTCTGCCACAGGATTGGCATCCCGTGGCAACTAGGAATTACACAAGCTTCAGTCTGGATCCAGCCCTTACAAAGACCTGAAATGACCGAACACCTGAGAAGAGATGATGCTAACCCCTCAGAGGACCTCAGATGATGCCAACCCTGAAACAACATACAAAACTTCCAAATTTTGCTATAAGTTTGATCGAAACATAATCAAGCAGATGATGAACACTATTAACAATAGGGGTGGGAGAAAAAAAATCGATGCGTCGCGATTCTCTCTCCAACGATTCTGGATCGATTCTGAGAATTTCAGAATCTTTTCTGAGCTTAGTTTTTAACCAGATGTGCTGGATGAAGCGGAGTTTGCTTTAGAAACACACGTATTCTGCTTGCTTCCAATTCCTCACACACATACATCACTCGAACCTTCCGTAAAACAATCTTTCAAAGTTCGGAAAGGTTGAAGCGAATTACAAGGACATTCGCAGGCTTCATTGCACAGGATGTGCTGTGAGAGATGCGCGCTTTGTTTGACGTTACACTTGAAGTGTGCGGTCTCGCCCGTCTGTATTTACCTTACAAATGCTCTACGAAGTCATCATTTATGTTTGGAATGCAGTGGACTTATATATTTAAAATATGAACCTCACTAACAGAAGGCTGCTTTCAATTTCAAATGCTGACGCGCGCTTTGTTTATGAAGACTGCTTGCGCATGCGGCTGTGCGCGACTCTGTGTAAGTGGTTTAATGTACTTGCATCTCAAAATGGTTTTATGACGCAAAATGAATGTAAACACAGCCAGTTATGTCTTAAGTGATTAAACGGACAGGACAAACCACATTACTTCTTATATTTCAAGAGATCCGTGCGTGAATGCAGCTTAATAGATCTCCCGCTGTCAATTATGTCATAGTAAAAAACAACAGTATAGATGAAGAAAAAGTAGATCAAGAATCGTTCTGGAATCGGATCGTGACTCCCAGAATCGGAATCAGATCAGATCGTGAGGTGACTAAAGATTCCCACCCCTAATTAACAACAGTGATTATATGTCATTAATTAACTGCTTGATTTTACTGTACATTTCTGCCATATGGGCATCAACTTGAGATAGTCACCACTAATAAGCTACTACTAAATATTAGGGCTGTGTATCACCAGCAAAGTCACGATAAGATACGTATCACGATATAGAGGCCACGATACGGGACTGCACTGAATTTCACCTCAGAAGAATTTAGTAAAACAGCTGTTTATTAAAAACTGCATACTATGGCCATTGCTAATTATTGGCAGAGCAGGCACTTGATCTCTGCATTATGAAGGGCCTCCATAACTGTACCACAGTACAATATAGGTAATGGCATATGTTTCATGTTTACATTGTGCACTCCCCACCATGTACAATATTCTGATTGTTTGAATCTTGTTTTTAAGCCCATAAATAATGTACTCATTCTAATAAATTTATATTGTAATGTACAATATAATGTTTTTCTGTAGAGCTAGGCAAGTTTTCCTCATCATCTGCCCCAATTATTAGTGGAGTACCTCAGGGCTCTTTTTTGGGACCACTTCTTTTTAACTTATATATGCGCCCTCTGGGGGATATTATCAGGAAGCACAATGTTTCTTTTCATTTATATGCTGATGATACACAGTTGTACCTCCCACTAATAGCTGGTGATTCCATACAACCATTGCTGGAATGTATCGCAGATATCAAAAAATGGTTATCAAATAACTTTCTCCAACTCAATGAGGACAAAAACAGAAAAAAACAGAAAATTATTGTTTTTGGTCCCCAAAAAATTAAGGAGCTGGGCAATCATTTCCCTTCCATTTCCTCACAGGTTAGAAACCTGGGCGTTATCATAGACTCAGAATTAGGTTTATCCAAACAAATTAATTTGGTTGTTAGGAACAGTTTTTATCAATTACGGGTCATTTCCAAACTTAAATCGTTTTTGTCTTTTCAAGATTTGGAGAAGGTTATTCATGCTTTTATTACCTCACGTTTAGATTACTGTAATTCTCTGTACTCAGGTCTTCCTCAGTCATCGCTTTCACGCCTCCAGTTGGTACAAAATGCAGCTGCAAGGCTGCTTACTGGGGCAAAGAAATATGATCATGTCACTCCAATTTTAGCTTCACTTCACTGGCTTCCGGTCCATTTTAGAGTTCAGTTTAAGATTCTGTTGTTTGTTTTTAAAGCTCTTAAAAATCAAGCTCCATCTTATCTTAAAGATCTTCTTATCCTGTTGTCATCTACCAGACTCTTTTATCTGTCCCTCGTTCCCGTTTGAAAACTAAGGGTGACAGAGCCTTTTCAGTCAATGCCCCTCGTCTGTGGAATCAATGGCCTCTAGACTGCCGCCTTGCACCTTCCATTACATTTTTAAATCGAGATTGAAAATGTATCTTTTTTCCTTAGCATTTTAATCTTACTTTATTGTTGCTTTATTGGCTGTCCTGTCCGCTTCTTTTCTGTTTTCTTTTTGTCTTTTAAATTTATTTTACATTGTTAAGCACTTTGGATAGCTTTGCTATGTTGAAATGTGCTATATAAATAAAATGTACTTACTTATTCTAATATAATAAGATCATCTTAACATTGCACAAATCAACACTCTCTCTACGTTAAAAAAATAAAAGTAAAAATTAGAAGAGTTCTAAACTGATGCACTCTCTTCACTGTATCTCACGCACACACGTTTAGGTCACTCACACAGATCACGCTGCGCGCTCGTGCAGACATTCTTTTTAGCGCTCAGACAAACTTTTTAGCACTGCCCCGCTATTTTATCAGTAAAATAGCTTAAATCGCTGAAGAGCTACATTATCTTTCTCAACAAGGAGCTGGTAACATCATTATTTCTAAAGCAATTAAAGCACACACAGCTTCACTGTTAATAGAGAAACATGGCAAAACGGTGGTAATTCATACATAGACAGCCTCTCTCTCTCTCTCTCATAAATGAACACTTGATAAATTAACACTTTTCTGATAATGGAATACTGAAGTGGAGATCACTAAACTGCAAGCTAACCGGTGTTTTCAGAAAGCAAGTGCGTTTATCCACAGTGGAGAGAGCGTGCATATGGTTGCCAGGTTGACAAAGATAACTAAGCAGATATTTCCGTATTGCGCAAGTGGGAAGCTCTGTTTCAGGGATTACGTCTCTTTATATCAGGCAACCCAGTTGTGTTCCTCTGCGGCCAGATTAAACCTTGTTGTAGCCTATATATTATGCTCTATTCATTCTTTTTTAGAAACCTTACACTTTTCTACTCCGTTTAAAACTGTGTTCTTGTATTAAAATTAAGCGCGGTCCACTGCTGCGCACGTGCCGCGATATCGATACAGAGACAGCTGTATCGATACTCGTATCGTCAAATCTCTGTGACGATACATCGTCGTATCGATGTATTGAACAGAGCACTACTAAATATAATGTAGAAACCTCAATTTTCTGTAAAGCTGCTTTGCAACGATTTGCATAGTGAAAAGCGCTACAAATAAACTTGAATTGAATTGAAAAAACTTGAATATACAATGTCAGCCCCAAAGAGGCATTACAAGTGTTGTGTTTTGGGATGCACCAATGAACATAGGAGCTCCATAGTCTCTCTCCATCTGAGCCACTAAGGACACTGTGGTTAAGTTTCATTTTCAAAGGAAACGTACCGGAAAAAAATCTATAATGTTATGCCAATCATTTTACACCGGACTGCCTCACAAACGAGGGTCAGTTCAAAGCTGGATTTTCGCAAAGCCTGATTCTGAAACAGGGATCAATACCAACACTGCGATCGTCAGCTCCAGACAAAGCGCGTCATTTTGTTTTCAAATTGCCTTTCTGAAAGAGCTTCTTGGCACTCTGTAAGGCTAATGCTGCTAAAGAAAGCTACCATTGTCTCTGCCTGTTTTCACTGATGCTGCCTTTACGTGCTACCAGAATGATCGTAAATAGGAATGTCTGTGGTAGTTAAAAAATGTTATGAAAGCAATGGAGTCGTAAATTAAACGAGCTATAAAAAATTATCTGTGGGGTATTTTGAGCTAAAACTTCACATACACACTCTGGGGACATCTGAGACTTATTTTACATCTTGTAAAAAGGGGCATAATAGGTCACCTTTAACATTAGTTAACTACATTAGTTAACATGAAACAACAATGACTGCATTCATTAATCTCAGTTCATGTTAATTTCAACTTTTTATAATACATTATAAAATTAAAAGTTGTGTCTGCTAATATTATTCAATAGAGCTAAAATTAACTAGCAATTAAATGTTGAATTTTTATTAATCAAAATTAACAAAGAATATTAACTAATGCAACAATTAGCTATTGTGTTAGTTCATGTTAACCTGCTTTAACTAATGTTAACAAATGGGACCTTATTGTAAAGTGTTACCTATTGTTATTTCGTTCATTTGAATGTAATCTTTTGCACTCTAATCTTGAAACACTTGTTTACTTTATTTTTTTTGTGTATTTTTTTAGTAAAGTCTTTCTTTAGTAAAAGATCTTTAATAAAGTTATCAAGCCTGTTAGGAGTAGGGTTGGGTATCATTTGGGTTTTTTTCGATACCGGTGCCAAATCGATACTTTTAAAACGGTGCCGGTGCCTAAACGGTGCCTGAACCGATACTTGATATATATATATATATATATATATACATACACACACACACACACACACACACACACACACACACGCACGCACGCACGCACGCACACACATAAAATCTCCAGAAAATCCCCAATATGGACAAAGGCATTGTTATTCCTGTAACTGAGTAAACAGAAGATATAAACGTTTTGAATGATAAAACAAATACATTAAACACTCGACTACGACAATATATAGTTTGTCTGTGTTATTCAAGCCATCTCTGGTATTTTCATAATTAAGTAGCCTATATTTAAAATCCATTGCTAATCAATGCATTAGTAGCCTATGGAACATATTTTCTGCCTCATTCTGTGACAAGAAGCTATCAGATCACAAAATGAAGCATTTAACTGGTGTTGTGGACTAAAAAGGTTATAATGTTCTATTTTGTTGGTTTAAACGGGTTTAAAAACGCGAATACAAGAGAATTTTAGCTTTAGGCACTTTAATTAAAGCTAGGGCTGGGCGGTATATAGAGTTTGTACGATATATCGATATATTCTTTATAATCGATACGTTATTATGAAGAAATACAGTTAATATTGATATACAGTAGTTTGATACGAGCGCATCTGATAAAATATCTAGGGAGGACACAGACTGGACTGCTGCGGAGAAAGTGCATAATACAATTTGTTCTAAACATGTGACAAACTTTATATGAAGGGCTATAAAAAAGACTCGTAAGATACAGTAGCCTAGTCTATAGTTTCAGTTTAAAGCGGCTCGCGCTCTACCTGTCAGATGCTCTGACAGAAAGGCTGCGTGTGCCGCTGACAGAGATGCTGTTTAATGTGTTTGAGATGTGCTGTTTTCCCTAATGCATAGCTTACAATTCACAGGTATATTCTCCATCTGTAAATGTTAGAAAGCCATGGAAATATTTCCATTTTGCTGTCAGAAGTGCGTGATCTTTTGCTTTGCGATTCTCTGCTAAACTTCACAGACTTCATTTAGAATGAGCGCCGCCGTGCGCGTGCGCGCCAAACAGACGGCGCGCAATAACTCTGACTAAAATATACATTTAGCTGAAATATTTGTAGTTGTAGCCTGTGATGCTTCTTACGTGCGTTTCGGAGAAACAAAGGACAAATATTTGAATCGATCGCTCAGGCATGGCACCGAAATGAGGCACCGAAATCTGCGTTCTGATTCGGTTCTAGTACATACCGGTTACATAGGTACCGGTGCCATATTGGTACCGGGTTTCGGTACCCAACCCTAGTTAGGAGGACAACATATGTTTTCACTTAGAAATTATATATTGTGATAAAATATATACTGTATATATAATGACAAAAGCTTCAACGACTATTGTGAAAATTTGATACCTTAACATATCTAATGTACAGTTTAACCTGTTAACATGCACCAGGACGCCAGCGCATTGAAAGCTCTTTGTTTGCACATGTCATTGTTTTCAAATAGATAAAATGAAACAGGACAAAATTTATCTTGACAAACTATATATCATTTTGAAGGTCTAAGCCTCAAGCATCGACGACAGATCGCTGTTTTTCGATGGAAAGCTTAAGGAATGTATTTGCTAAATTTGTGTAAGCAGTACACATCAAAACATGTATAAAAAAACCGCAGTACATACCAGATTCATCCTGATAATGAGACACAAACGTATCCACTGCTGTAAATCCCGGTTTAGTTTGAAAGATAAGGGTCCACGGAACAACATCCCAAAGAGCACTTTTAGTCCAAAGAAACAATAACGTTGTAATTTGGATCGTTATTCCTTTGTTTATGTCTCATCTCTTCAGGGAGAGTTATTGTTTGTGTCCGTTATGGAACAAATTACGCTCAAAAACAGTGTCTTGGTGGTAAAAAAACAGCATGATTTTGTAGCAGGCAATGTCCCAAACAAAAAGCGATCATCCAAAAAAAAAAAAAAAAAAAAGTCAAAGATACACGGAAGATTGTTTATTTGAATTCTGGCGCTCCCTCGTGACAGCGCGTGACACACGCTGTGACGCACCTGTCATCTGATGGGGGCGTAATTTAGCGATCTTTTTTGCACAAATAATCCTTTTATTTTCTTTTTTCAACATTTTTCATATATGTTTGCGTGTTTTGTGGGGAATTGCCTGTATCTGTATGATACATCTGTATGGCTGATAATCAGCATGTAATTACTGACTGTTCACAGATATCAGTGTGAATGCAGTCTATATAAAAGGCCATTATAATGTGATTATTGACTATATGGGCGGCCATCTGTATGATTAGCATCTGTATGAATGATCCTCAGCCTGTGATTACTGATATACAGGAGCATCTATATGTCAGGAAATCAGAGTATTATTTTTTTTATTATTATTGTTTTTTTTTTTCGTCACTAAAAAATTATTCTTATTGTATTTTTCTAGTGCTCAAATAAATCACTGATACGATGTCTAAGATTCTGTCTACTGTTTTATAATTGAAAAACTGCAGTGGTATGTATAATGACTACATAGTTTGTAGTAGAACCCTTCAATAATTTGGTAAATATTTTTCCTCAAACAGAGGGAGGGGGGGGGGGGGGGGAATGGCTGCAGGAATCTCATTTTTCATGGTATCCTCTTCAGATTTGAAATATAAACTCATGAGACATGTGACTTTCAACCGATTACTTTTCTGGATTGCTCCAGGACTGATTTCATGTATTTTTTATATGAAATTAAAAAAAATCAGTGTGGTACAATTTTTATCAAGGCACTTCAGTGTCTATAACTTTTTATATTTTTGAGCATTATCAACTCTGGATGATGGATAGTGAAGTCAGGAACTGTTACCATCTTAAGTTAGTTAGTCATTTTCAGCTGTGATTCCCAATATGGGGGGCACTGGTTAACAGGTTAATAGGACTATAAATAATTACATAATTAACCTATTAAATAGAGTCTGAAGCAAAATTATTAAATCTCGTGTACTTTCTGCATTCTGATAAATTAAATAATTGTGCTTGTAAATGTCTCCTTATATCCCCTTATTAAGCGTATTAAGCTTAACATATAATTTGAAAAATTCGCATTGCGCCCTTACATTTTTTTAATGCGCTCCTAAATTTTTAAACTTGGGAGCACATGTGCTCCTTGGGAAAAAGGTAAGCGTCAAGCCCTGCAACGCCACCAGCGGGGGACCTCTGGAGAACCAGGCCCCCTACCCGACCTATTCACCCACTCATACCCGCCTCCTCCCAGGGCACCTCTCCTCCGGGCACTGCCTGGACCTCCGGAGAACCACCCGACCAGTCCATGTGACATCAGTGGCTCAACTTCAATTTTGTGAAGCTACAAGAATACTTTCTGTGCTCAAAGAAAACAAAAATAACGACTTTATTCAACAATTCTTCTCCCCTGAGTTACTGTCTTCCGCCATTTTGGAGAGTATCACAATGTATACGCACGCTTTACCCCAAGCCTAAACAATGTTGATTACACCAATTACGTTCATGCATGTGCTTTTTCCCCCGAACGCAAACAATGAGGATTACGTTGATTACGTTCTTGGGTACTCTCCAAAATGGCAGAAGACGTAACTCGGGGGAGAAAAATTGTTGAATAAATTGTTATTTGTGTTTTCTTTGCGCACAAAAAGTATTCTCATAGCTTCACAAAATTGAAGTTGAGCCACTGATGTCACATGGATTATTTTACTGATGTCCTTACTACGTTTCTGGACCTGGGAACATTACAGTTGCATTGCTGTCTATGGGAGGGTCAGAGAGCTCTTAGATTCCATCAAAAATATCTTAATTTGTGTTCCGAAGATGAACAAAGGGCTTACGGGTTTGGAACAACATGAGGGTGAGTAATTAATGACAGAATTTTCATCTTGGGGAACTAACCCTAGGGCTGTGACGGTGGCAGATTTTTACCACCGCGGTGGTAATGGACCAACTACCGTCAGTGGCGCGGTGTTGTGATATTAATTATACATATATATATATATATATATATATATATATATATATATATATATAATTTTGAAACCCAAAAAATAAATAAATGAGACTCGATCATCTAATAACAAATTATGTGTTTATTTTAACACTTCCATCAGTGAACACGCAGCCTGCAAAACACTAAAATAAATATCAAAGAAATAATAGAGTTAAATATGTAAGTTAAATACACCCTGTCTACCGGACGCGAGCAGCGCAGTCGCGACATGACAAAATACTATAGAACCCATTATAATCAGTGATGCCGTCTACACTGGATGCGGTGCGACATGACACGACAAATCCCCGACAGTAAACTACCTCGTCCTATTTATGACGTACTGACACAAAGTTCAAATGTCCTGTGTAGACAGACTCAACCTGTTGTGTTGCGACGCCGGTGTAGACACGGCTCGCTGTTCCGTCACCAAGCAAGCAGGCGCGTTAACTCCTCGTCTGCACGCGCTCTCTGTGGAATAGGAATCGCAGCATATGTTGCCCCATTTCTTGTTAGCATCTTCCGTTTATCGCTGTCTCGTTTGTATGGAGAAAGCCTCACCAATATAAACCTGTTCAGCCGAGCGTTTGCGATCACGGGAACTTGACACTTGTACAAATGTGGATGGGTGACATGAATGGAGATGGCTCCAGATCGGCGATGTAGTATTTGGTTTCCCAAGGTCGATCGCTAAACACGAAATTAATTTGCTGAATGCTGAATAAACTATTTTCCTGTGCTCAAAGCTGCCAATTTAAAGGAAACGCCGTTTATGGCGTTTCTGAGGTAATTTGTGAATTAGCACAGACTTATAGTCTAAATAAAACAATTTGGAACTCTTACTGTTACACTTGTATACAAAACTTTGTATTATGCTTGTTATAGAGTATGTGACGTCACGTGCACTACTGCCGGTGGCAATTAGACCACCGCGGTGATGTGATTGTCACGGCGACCGTCACAGCCCTAACCAACCCTTTTTAGACATGCATATATATTTTTGCACATGAGTAGTGGCTGGTCTAGCTTGAAAAATAAGCTTTTTTAACACTATTTGAGCATAAGGAACAGCATTCATGGTGCAATACATTTAAGATTTTGTTGCTGATGTGAAATATGTTATTTAATTGTCAGGATTGCTGCAGGATTTTTAAGCTCAAATTTAAGACTTTAAGACCTTTTTTAAGACCTGCACAAATAAAATTAATACCATATGAGTGGGGTAGGGCAATGTCTATGGTAACCTATTAAACTGAAAAATGACTGTAAAAAGCATTATTTACAGTTCAGATACAAGTTTTCACAAAAAAAAAAGTTTTATAAAATGATAAAGTTCACATTTCAGACTTTAAACCATTTTTTAAGAAAAAGTCAAAAGTATTAATTATTATATTAATTTAAACAATTATTATCAATAACTTATTATATTAATTAACATAAAAACAGAATTTACTGTTTAGATTTTGATAACTGTTTAGATAGATTTATCTTCTTATCGATCCACCAGTTCACATTTACAGCTCTGCGTGTTTGCAGGGTAAAAACACGGGTCGATTTTCGCATTGGTCTGAACAAAAACAACCCAATGTTCCTGCAATACTGGAGGCTGCAGTTCTAGGACCGCATAGGACCATATTTTTTGGGACAGCGCCATCTATTCCAACAAAGGAGACCTGAATCAAACATCAAACAAACAGATGCAAAGACTAGATCCATGGCAACTATTCATTTTTTATCTTTCCATCTTATTTTTAATGTAAGAGCTAGCGTGAACTTGAGTGTTTGAGGGGGTGTCAGCAATCTCCAGTTAGCCTATTTAGCTGTGCAAAACAGTTCATTGTGCTGCTGGATGTTGTAAATTAGTATTTGTATTCAAATTATTTTACATTTATTAAAGTACTAATAATCACACTAATTTGTACCGCAATTGTTTTTACTGCACTTTAAGTGGGTCACACATCAGACGTAAAGCGCTGCGGCTAATGAACTTAAGTCTCGCAAAGACAAGTCTTTTCCTTCCAAGAAAACTGAATTTAAAACCAGAATATATAGAATATATTGAAATAAATTAGGTTAAATATTTCAAGAGGGTTACCAACGGGTATGTTTAGGGTTAGGAGTTGGTTAGGACAATAATTAAGTGTATACAATTAAACAACTACATAATTCCTTAAAAATAATATACAGAATTGAATAGCAAGTGCTATAAAATAGTATGAGCTGCTAATATTTAGTCATTTAGCAGATGCTTTTATCCAAAGGGACTTACAAATGAGGACAATGGAAGCAATCAAAATCATCAAAAGAGCAATGATATGCAAGTGCTATAACAAGTCTCTGTTAGCCTTTTCAAGCCAATGGCAATGCATGAACAGCTGTCAATGACCAGAACATTTTGTGGTGAGTGGTGTACTTACCTGAAACAGTGAAATTGCACAAATAGTTACAAGAATCACTATCCTAACGTCTACTTTGGGAGCAAGTCTTCTCCTGTAGTAGGTGTAGTAGTGGCTGTAGTATTCCTCTGGGTGGTCCAGCATGTAGTCATAGTCCTTACGCAATTCTTCATCCTGAAAGTCACAATATTAGAGATCTATTTAGCTGTTATGACTAAAGCCAAGAACACACTACACAATTGTCAGGCTGATTATGAATGTAATTTGGTCTTAACGACAGATCGTGCCCAGTTAGACTGGGTCTGTTCCAGTTGGGCTCAGTCGCTGTTTGCAGTCGGCAGAAAAAGTTGCATAGTGTGTGGTCTAAAGATTCTAATCTTAGAATTCAAGAACCAGTTATTTTCACAAAGATTATTTTAAACATGTTTAATATTTGCGACTGACACCAGTGATTGTGCGGCTATGCAGTGGAGATGCGTTCATTGTCAAACATCATTCAACATTCATTTTGTAATTTTGTCAAATATTTTTCCTTGATTACAAGAAAAATCTCCATTGTTCTTGTTGTGATTTATTTCTCGTCTCTCTTTTAATTCATAAGTTAACACTCCAAATTAAATGGTTTCGTTTTTCCTGCAGTTGAAAAAAGTTTGGCCTAAATTTTGTCAGTGATTTCTCTCATTTTAAAGATTATCAATAATTATTTTATTTCGATATGCAGTCTAATAAAAGTTAAGAAAAAAATAGAATTTGACTATTACAGGCCTGTCTATATAGACTACAGGCTAATTCCATTTTTTCTTAACTTTTAACTTCTTAAAATTTGTTATGAATAATTTTAAATCAACTTAATAACAAAAAGGCTAGGCTAACAAATGTGCTTCATAACAAATATACGAACATAACAAATAGCCTAGCTATTCTTCAAAACGAAGTTTTCATTAAAAAAACATCGAATTTCGATTTAATATATATTACGAATATGAAATAATATATATATATAGATAGATAGATAGATAGATAGATAGATATAATATATAAGTATCGCTTTTTATTTCTCCTCTTTCCTTCTACTTGTTTCACTTCTGTCAGTTTTTAACAACCATTTCTTACTATGTGTAAGTAAGTTGTTGTTTTTTAGCATGTGTGTTTGGCAGTGTTCTTTTTTAGGATTACTGAAACTACTGTCGTTTGATTTGTATTTGTCATCTATTTTAATTTTAGTTAAATTATGTCTGAATTTATTATGTCTGTATAGGTCTTTTATTAAGTTTTAGTTTTATTTAATTTGAGTTATTTTAATACTTCAACAAACTAAATGGAAATGAAATTATATATATATATATTGAATTTATAAATGTGTATGCATATGTATGTGTGTGTGGTTGTACATACACATATGTAGTTGTTTTTTGGTGTTTGGCTTAGTGTTATGTTAGAATCATTATTATACTCTTATACCTTTTGTTCTTTAATATTTTGAATTGTTTTTAGCTTTATTTTTTTATTTAAATGTTAAGTTTTGAAATTTTGTTGTATGCATTTGTCATTTTTATGTAATTTCTTTATTTTTAAAATGTGTATATGTAGTATTTATAAAGTTTTAGCTTTGGATCTGTTTTTAGTTGTTTTAATACTACAACTGATTGCTTCTGTTGTCGTCATTTGTAAGTCGTTTTGCGTCTGCTAAATGACTAGGCTATATATATAAGAAATAATTGTTTTGTGTCAAATGGATGAGGAAATTACATTGCCTTGAATTTATGAATGGTAACTCGGGAAATTTAATGAATTTAAAAAAGTTGCCTCAGCCTACCGTTTTTACTTGGAACCAATTTATTTTTAATCCCTGATTTTAGACATACATGAGAATTAATATACTGTTGCTTGACTAAACGTTTCAAAATAGCGCTAGAAATGTTATAAATAAGGAAACTGAAAAGACATATCAGGGCTCTAGACTCATTCTTCCCACTGGTCGCACTTCTGCGACTAACTTTCTCAGTTGGTCGCACGACATAATTTGGTCGCAATTTTAATATTAATATACTGTTGCTTGACTAAACGTTTCAAAATAGCGCTAGAAATGTTATAAATAAGGAAACTGAAAAGACATATCAGGGCTCTAGACTCATTCTTCCCACTGGTCGCACTTCTGCGACTAACTTTCTCAGTTGGTCGCACGACATAATTTGGTCGCAATTTTAATATTTATTTATTTGATACAACATTTAATTAATCAATGCATGCTGATGAACTTATATCATAGTTTATAGTTATATGGTAACGAAAGTGTTCAACATTTAACCCGTTCTTTTTCATCAGTATTATTTGTGATTTAAATTTTGTGAACAGGAATTCCTTTTTTCACTTTCACTTTCACTTTCACGATCTTGGTGTCACGTGCTTATATCTATACACCTTTCACTTTTTAAGACTAAAACAAAAGATGGATTCATTGTTATTCTTAATTAAAAAGCACAACAACAATAAAACAGTAGGTTACAATGACAAACTAGCTTATATAACATTTATTAACAAAAACGAATACTCCTTGGTACTTTTTCTGTTTTTGTTTGTTTGTCCTGTCTTAAGCAACGATTTTCCGATCCGCTTCACTAGAAACGAACTCTTGGACATAAGAAATAGCACACCAGATAACCTTTTGCCGACGTTTGAACATTCAGACGTTTTACTGGACATTTTAGTCGGAGGAGCTGCTTTCCTATTCAAGCGCTCCAGGCGACGCAAGCGAGGGAAGCGCGCTGGTGCGCTCGTGAAAACCAGACAGCGCGGTTTAAGGACTCCGCTGCCGAGTATTCACCTGGCGAATCTCCGCTCCCTTGCAAATAAATCAGACGAACTACAACTCCTCACCCGCACAAACAAGGACTTTTTAAACTCTGCTGTGCTTTGTTTCACGGAAACCTGGCTGAACGGAGCTATCCCGGACAGCGCGCTTCATCTATCCGGATTCCAGCTGTTCAGAGCAGACAGAGTCACCGAATCATCGGGGAAAACGAGAGGTGGTGGATTATGTTTTTATATCAATGAAGGCTGGTGTACAGACGTGACAGTTTTAAAGAAGATGTGCTGCCCAAACCTGGAAGCTCTCTTTATCAACTGTAAGCCTTTTTACTCACCGCGGGAGTTTTCCTCGTTTATTCTGGTGAGTGTTTACATTCCTCCTGACGCACGTGTGAGCGCGGCGCTAGAACTGTTGGCCGACCAAATCACACACACAGAGCAGCGTTACCCGGACTCTTTCATTGTAATTCTCGGTGATTTTAACAAAGCTAATCTCACACGCGAACTGCCTAAATACAGACAGCACATCACATGCCCCACCAGAGACTTTAATATACTGGACCATTGTTACACTGTTTTAAAGGATGCATACCACTCTGTCCCCCGTGCAGCGCTGGGACTCTCTGATCACTGTTTGGTTCACCTTCTACCAGCCTATAGGCAGAAACTTAAATCTTCTAAGCCTATCTTAAGAACTGTAAAGAGATGGACTGTTGAAGCAGAGCAGGATCTACAAGCCTGCTTCGAACTTACTGATTGGAGTGTTTTTGAGGCTGCAGCTACTGATTTGGATGAACTCACTGACACCATGACATCCTACATTAGTTTCTGTGAGGACATGCGTGTACCTACCAGGACTTATTTAACATTTAACAACGACAAACCTTGGTTCAGTACAAAACTCAAACAGCTTCGCCTGGCCAAAGAGGACGCCTACAGGAGTGGGGAAAAAGCCTTGTACAAACAGGCCAAATACACACTGAATAGGGAGATAAGAGTGGCAAAGAAGAACTACGCTGGAAAGCTAAAAAAACAGCTTTCAAGCAACGACCCTACATCAGTGTGGAAAGGCCTGAAAGCCATCACCAGCTACAAGACCCCTCCCCCCAGCACTGAGGCCAATCAACAACTGACTGAAGACCTGAACAGTTTTTACTGTAGGTTTCAAAAACAAAAGCCTGGTCTGACACCCCACACCCACTCTGACTATCCCACAACACAGCCATCAACACCCTCCCCCTCCCTCCCCCCTACTGTTTCTCAGCCTGTAATCAAGATCTGTGAAGAAGATGTAAGCAAAGTCTTCAGGAGACAGAAGATAAGGAAAGCCAAAGGCCCAGACGGTGTCTCTCCAGCCTGCCTCAAAGCCTGTGCTGTTCAGCTATCATCCATCTTCACATTGATCTTCAATAGATCACTGGAGCTGTGTGAAGTCCCCTCCTGCTTCAAATGCTCCACCATCATCCCTGTACCCAAGAAACCAAAAATCACAGGACTTAATGACTACAGACCTGTTGCTTTAACGTCTGTGGTGATGAAGTCATTTGAGAGGCTCGTGTTGGCTCACCTGAAGGACATTACTGGACCCTTGCTGGACCCCCTGCAGTTTGCTTACCGAGCAAACAGGTCTGTGGATGATGCAGTCAACATGGGATTGCACTACATCCTCCAACATCTAGACAAACCAGGGACTTATGCAAGGATCCTGTTTGTGGACTTCAGCTCCGCTTTCAACACCATCATCCCGGACACCCTTCAGAATAAACTGACACAGCTCTCCGTCCCCACCTCCATCTGTCAGTGGATCACCAGCTTCCTGACAGACAGGCAGCAGCTAGTGAGGCTGGAAAAATTCTCATCCAACACCTGCACCATCAGCACTGGAGCCCCTCAGGGTTGTGTTCTCTCCCCACTGCTCTTCTCCCTCTACACCAACGACTGCACCTCTAAAGACCCCTCTGTCAAACTCCTGAAGTTTGCAGACGATACCACACTCATCGGCCTCATCCAGGACGGTGACGAGTCTGCTTACAGACAGGAGGTTAAGGAGCTGGCTGTCTGGTGCAGTCTAAACAACCTGGAGCTCAACACGCTTAAAACTGTGGAGATGATCGTGGACTTCAGGAGAAACCCCCCAGCTCTCCCCCCACTCACTATCATGAACAACTCTGTGAATGCAGTGGAGTCATTCAGGTTCCTGGGAACCACCATCTCTCAGGACCTGAAGTGGGACACTCACATCGACTCCATCGTGAAAAAGGCCCAGCAGAGAATGTACTTTCTTCGTCAACTGAAAAAGTTCAACCTGCCACAGGCGCACATGACACAGTTTTACTCTGCTGTTATTGAGTCGGTTCTGTGCTCTTCTATAACTGTATGGTTTGGGTCAGCCAGCAAATCAGATATAAGAAGACTGCTGCGGACTGTTAGGACAGCAGAAAGGATCATTGGTGTGCACCTGCCCAGCCTTCAGGATTTGTACTACTCCAGAGTGAAGAAACGGGCAGGTAACATCATCACAGATCCCTCTCACCCTGGACACGACCTGTTTGCGCTCCTCCCGTCAGGCAGACGCTACAGATCTCTGTGCACTAGAACATCTAGGCATAAAAACAGTTTTTTCCCCTATGCCATCTCCAGCCTAAACAACTAACACAGGAATTATTACCTGTGTTCTGTAATTCTCTAACCCTAATTCTTGCCTGTAATTCATCCCCCATCTCTAATTATTTACTCTCTCTAGTTCTATGTAAATATGTATGCATAATTTTTCTATACAGTTGTATATATAGAGTAAATAAGGCACAAATCTGTACATAGATCTTCTGTTCCAGATTCAGACACATTATTATTATTGTTAAGGCTTATTTAAATGTTCTGTTCTCATGTCAGATATGTATGTTTATATGTATGTATGTATGTATGCATGTATGTACCAAGAGCTTCTTAAAAACCACAACAAATTCCTCGTGTGTTTGCACACACTTGGCGAATAAAGCTGATTCTGATTCTGATTCTGATAAGACGAGGCATGGCATAGGACACATCACATGCTGTATTATATACCGAATAATAAATTACAGAATGTTTAGCAAACACCGAGGAATCAAATAATAATAATATAAAAAAATTAAGGAAAGCCTCCATAGCTTAACGTGAGGTAAACAGCAAAGATAACAAGCTTTTCAAAATGAAAACAAAAGAAAAGTAAAACTAAACTGGCTGTCGCTGACAGGACTTGCATGGGGTTTTTTTCTACAAGAATACCAACATGTTCACCTTCTCTGGTTTAAGGAGCAGTCTTTTGCTTTAGTTTGAAAATCAAATCCTCCGTTGCACTCAGTCCGCTGCGCGCACCTTCGCGCTCGTGCTGACGCAACGAGTATAAACCAGGCTCTACCCATGAAAAAAAAAAAGCGCCTCTCTTCACGTGATCAGTGAAATCTGACTCCTGCTACGATGTGCTGCAGCTGGCAGTGCGCGCTGTATGAAGCAGACGCTTTGGAGCAGCGCAGACCATGCACTCGCACAAGTGCGACCACTTCAAATTTTTACTCGCACTCTCTCACAAAATGGTCGCAAATTTCCCATTTTGGTCGCAGTCTAGAGCCCTGCATATATAATGAAATATGTCTAGTCGAGCAATAATTCCCAAAAAATAAGAGAAGCATCAGACTTAGGGCTAATACAAAACATATTCAAGACACATTGCTGTGACATTTATTAGGAACACCAACATAAAAGGAAAGCTAATGTTGTATTATAATAACATTATATTAAGCACAAACTAAGAAAAGTAAAACAAACCTTAACGTTTTAATAGGTAAAAGCACTGGTGTTATCCACAGTGGGGTGGGACCGCGAGTAGATGTGGTTTTTTTTTTTGTTTGTTTTTTTTTTGGCTTGGCAGAATTTGCCGTTAAGTGTGTCGTGTAGTGACTGACTCAGTCATTAGGTCTGTGCTCCTCTGTGACTGTCAAAGACTAGAATCTGCTCCAGTTGATGGTAATGGTCTTTAAAGGGATAGTTCACTTTGAAATTAAAATTTGGTATCTATCAGCTTACCCCAAGGGCATCCAAGATGTAGGGTGTCTTTTTTTCTTCAGTAGATCCAATTTTGATGTTTTTAGGTCAAACCGTTCTAGTCTGTCAGTCATATAATGGCAGGTATAGGTCACTGTCTCTATAAGAGGGAAAAAGAACATGCACAGAGAAATCCAAATTAAACAATTCCCCATCGTAACTACACATTGATGGCCTAAGACACGAAATGAGCGGTTTGTGTGAGAAAACGAACAGTATTTATATAGTTTTTTACCTCTTGTACACAACCATGTCCAAGTGATCTGAGTGCGCACACACATCCGGTGTGTGACGTGTGTGTGCGCGCGCCGTCATAGTTACAACAACCAATCACATACTTCTCTGGTGTTGCATGAACGGGATTGGGTATTTGCATGAGGCGATCTGATTGGCTGATGCCTCCGTTGGCGCTTAAAGTTGCGTCAGCACCACGCTTCAGACACGCCCTCCGTCAAGCGTTGACGCCGATGCCCCGTGTGAATGCAGCGTGAGCCAGAGCGCGCGCACACACACACACCGGATGTGTGTGCGCACTCAGATCACTTGGACATGGTTGTGTACAAGAGGTAAAAAACGATATAAATACTGTTTGTTTTCTCACACAAACCGCTCGTTTCGTGTCTTAGGCCATCAATGTGTAGTTATGATGGGGAATTGTTTAATTTGGATTTCTCTGTGAATGTTCTTTTTCCCTCTTATAGAGACAGTTACCTATACCTGCCATTATATGACTGACAGACTAGAACGGTTTGACCTAAAAACATCAAAATTGGATCTACTGAAGAAAAAAAGACACCCTACATCTTGGATGCCCTTGGGGTAAGCTGATAGATACCAAATTTTAATTTCAAAGTGAACTATCCCTTTAAAGACCATTACCATCAACTGGAGCAGATTCTAGTCTTTGACAGTCACAGAGGAGCACAGACCTAATGACTGAGTCAGTCACTACACGACACACTTAACGGCAAATTCTGCCAAGCCAAAAAAACAAAAAAAACAACAAAAAAAAACTCATCTACTCGCGGTCCCACCCCACTGTGGATAACACCAGTGCTTTTACCTATTAAAACGTTAAGGTTTGTTTTACTTTTCTTAGTTTGTGCTTAATATAATGTTATTATAATACAACATTAGCTTTCCTTTTATGTTGGTGTTCCTAATAAATGTCACAGCAATGTGTCTTGAATATGTTTTGTATTAGCCCTAAGTCTGATGCTTCTCTTAAGGCAATTAGTGCATTCATGTATGTATAGCATCACATTAAAGAACATCTCTCAAATGCACGTAGCCTACTAAAATATTGTGCAATTCGAGATCACAATGTTTTGTGATTTTTCAGGCGCAAGCTGATGTTTTTTTTATTTATTTTTTATGCACAAGTAAATATGAACACAGTGCACTTATACTAGAAAACATGTGCTGTTTTTATTTTTTAATTTGTAAAGTACAAACTAAAATGAAATCATTTAAATGCATAAAATAACTAATTTTGCTTGCATTTATGTGCTGTTGACTTCCGGACCTTTTTTTTTCTTTTCTTTTTTTCATTAACCAATTCTTATCACTATCTGCATGTCTCATTAATGAGTATGCAATGATGGAGAACAAGCTTTTAGGGGTTTTGAGAACCTTAATCAAGCTGACTGAGCAATAAAGCTATAGTGATTCCCTTTATTAAAATACCTGGAGGTGAGGAATAATACACAAGTTGTCATGTTCACTCAGCATTACTTGATCTAATTCACAAATATCTCAATTACAATTTAGTAGAAATTAATTGCATTCAGTTGTGTTTTAGGCACTCAAACAGTCCAATACAATATAGTCAATCACATTTTTATATTGAAATAATGAATATTTCTGGCCACCCCTATGAAAACATCCTGGCTCCGCCACTGCTCACTGACACTGAGAGAACAATTAATAATCCTTTCATTATTTTATTTGAGAAAACCACTGTCAAATACACTGACACTCAAAGCTCTTCACTACTACTCGTCAAAATAAAAGTCCGCTTTTTTAACTCGAAGAAATTGACAGAAATTACGACTGTACTATAATGTAGCCTACTTCTAAAATAATAATAATAATTTATAGAAAAATTTAAGGAATATAATTTTCCCCTCATTTTTATTTAGTAAATCTCTGTTGTGCAGTCCTTTACGAAAACATAAAATGATAAGTTATTTTCATTTGATTACATTTTAAAACTAATTAAATTGTTTAAGCTTTATGCATTAATTTCATTACCACCATTTTTGATATTATATTTGTATTATATCATAAAAGTACAGAATCCAGAAAAATGAAGTCAAACCAGAATTTGAATTATTAATGATGAATATAAGTTGTTAAACTAATATATAATCAATGATGAAATTTACTTGATTGTTTTTGATTAATGAAATTTGAATAAACACATGCTTCTAAACATTTGTTCAACCAAAAAAAAAAAAACTGTTTTGATTGTTTAATACCGTATACCGTGAAACCGTGATATTTTCTGAGACGATTATCATACCGTGAAAATCTCATACCGTTACAACCCTAACTTGACAGTAACGTTTCTATATTTTCAGGGCTTAAATGTGAGCTATGATTTTAAATTGCAATCTGGCCACTCTTTTAACTGTGTGTGTGTGTGTTTGTATACAAATTAATTTTAATATAAAAATAAAGTAAAGTACCACTTTATTTGAGAAATGATGAGAACTAACAAGATTTTACAATAGACAATATTTATTAAATTGGCATTAACCAAAATAAATAAATGCATGGTTTATGGTAAATGTATATAACAATGTTGTAATGCGTTTGAAAAAAAAAATCACTATTAAATTGTTTAACTTTTGCAGTAGTAGTGATTGGACAGGGAAGGTTTGTTGTAATAACTGAGATAACCTGTGATTATTGGATACGCAAGCATCACTAAGGAAACCACTAATGAAGTTAGTAGTTGGAATAATAATCAGTAGGTTGCTTGGGATCAGCATCCCATTAACGCGCATTCTGACTTCACTGAAACTCTATTTCTCCTAACAAGAACAGCATGGAAATTTGGTTTTACAGGGTTAACGTTACCTTGAGTGTCTCGTAAGCAGTAGCGACCAGCAGAAACTTTAGCTGCGCGGTTTCGCGGGAGTCGTCGCTCTCTCCGGGTTTATATCTGTCCGGGTGATATCTCCGGGCCAGCTGGCGGTACGCGCGTCCGATCTCAGCTTTACTAGCGTCACGCGAAACTCCCAGCACGTCATAACAGCTTTGAGTCCCGCAATACAGTCCCTCAATGAGCGCGCAGACCGAAGAAGACCCCAAGATAAAAACAAGACAGATACATAAAGTGAGTTTCAGCTCGATAGACGCGGCCATGTCAGCATTCTGATGTATTCTGCGGTCGCGCACTGATGACGAAACGTAGTACGTACACGTGTTGACTATTGGTGCGTTCAAGTCATGTCGGATACATCGTATTTACGAGTTGAACGCACATGAACGCCACCACAAAGTCGTTGTTACGAGTGGGAAACTCGAAATTTTCTTTAAGCCCCGAGTTTCCGAGTTGGGGGCGTGTCAGTGAAAAAACGTGTCGGATGCAATGGACGCAGCCCAAAGACTAAAGATATGCAGCGTCGGTAAAGTTGTTGAAATTAATAAAATGATTTTTTTTTTGCAATGTACAATAAAACTATATAAGTTACACATACACAAATATTATATTATTGTATAATTATAATAGAATATATAATTATAGTTTACATACTCAAATATAATAAATAAAAAACAAAAAAAAAAAAAATGATGAAACACATTGTCTTCATTTTTAGATGGTGTTATAAAAAAACATTGAAATTTAATTTGTAGAAAAGTAAAATCGCCATCTTGTTCCGACCAAAGTGATTTGAACGCACCCAACGTCATAATAACGACTTGTCTACTCGTAAGTAAGAACGTCCCAGGAGGACTTGAACGCAGCATAAGGTACAAAATCACCATAATCATCATTTTTTCTCCTCACAGAATGAAAATTTTGAATAACGAATTGATTACAGTTAAAGGCAAGAGTTTATTTTTTGAGAAATGGTTGAATCACGGGTTAATGTACTCGAGTGATTTATTTATTAATTCTTATCATATTTAAGAATTTACTATTATGATTCTTTTTTGTCTAAGTTCAACTTTCCTATAAAATTTTCTGTAGTAATCAAAGCTATTCCCTCTGGGCTTATTAATTTAATGTGCAGCCACCTGACTTATTATAAAGTTGACAATAAAGATTGCAATTTCCTTATAAATGGTAAAAATGTATTTGATGAAAAATGTACTAAAAGTCTTTAATGAACAAAAGAGAGTTATTCCAAGGGGGAAATTTTACTGGAATTCCATCCTAAGAGATGTTATTGGAGAAAAGCATTGCTTCTTCCTTACAAATTTTGTATTTCAAGAGAAATTCACCTGAAGATTTTACACAAAATATATCCAACTTATATGTTGCTCTCTAACTTTATGGATATTGGGAAAGAATGTTATTTTTGTAACAGCTGTGAGGAGTCTTTATATCATCTGTTTGTTGATTGTCAGAGTACAATCATTTTGGAAAGATTTCTTTATTTTTATTTTTGCTTTATCAGTTAAAATTAATTGAATGATAACACTGAATGTGAAAGAAATGATTTGCTACTTTGAGAATGATGATAAATATATTCACAATTTTGTAAATTTTATCATCCTGAATGGCAAATTTTTCATTCATAAATGTAGATTGTCAAAATCTCCTCCTTTACACAAGGTTTTCTCTAACGAACTCACTTTTTTTAATGAAGTCTCTTAAAGTTGTAAAAAATGTAAAAGCTACGTCTATTGTAAGATATTATGAATCTGTATTTGGCATCTTGTGAATTTCTCTTTTTTTTGTTCTTTAACCATCTTTGGAGCTTCTGTTTTTCTGTAATAATGTCATTTACATGTTCTTTAATAAATAAATAAAAATCACATACTGCTTGTTTATGGTCAGTTTTTGCAATAAATACCGGTGACTGCAAAAATAAAAATAAACAATGTTCAAAATCACTTAGCTTATGGACTAAAATTGTCTCCCTCTGCTATCATTTTATGATTCAATTCATGATTGTGCAATTTAACTCTATTCATTGACTAACAAATAACATCTTTTCATTTGTGGTAGCTTTAAAAAAAAAAGTTTTTAATGAAAAAATCCAGTGTTCTAAAAGTAGTTGAAGTTTCTTGAAAATTATTCGTAACATAACCAGTGATGGGAATAACGGCGTTATAAATAAACGGCGTTACTAACGGCGTTATTGTTTTCAGTAACGAGTAATCAAACTAATTACTGTTTCCCCCGTTACAACGCCGTTACCGTTACTGACAACAAAATGCGGCGTTACTATAATTTATTATCATTTTATTTTTCAGTTCAACTGAATGGATGCAGTGTAGCTGTATTTGACGTACCGTAAACTCTAGTGTGAAACGCACGACTCGCCGTAGCTTTGTCTCTCTCTCACTCACACACACACACACACGCGCGCGCAAAGAAAGATACAGAGCGAGAGAGTCTTTCATATGGAAGCATATGTGTAGCAAAATTCAATTTGCAATGTAATATGCAAAATGTCAATGCAATATGTAAAATGGCAATGTATTTCTGTATTTAAATTTACATTTTCCCATACATATGTGCAACATTTAGTGCAAAATGAAAATGAAAATTCAATTATATAATTTAAGTTTGCCATTTTCTACACTAGTTTTAATATGCATATTAAAAACATATTTTAAAGCTTTATAAGTTGCAAAATTAAAATGAAAATGTATTACCCAAATTGATTAGATATGTTTAACATGTCCAAGCAAAAACTGTAGCAAAATGATCATTTAAATGCTGTTTTTCCTAAATGCATTTAGATTTAGGGGTAGGACACTTGGGATTGCATTTTCATCGTGAGACCGCGGGATAATTGTAGCAAAATTCAATGAGAGTTTCAAAATGCATTCTGAGCCAATGGTGCAGCAAAAGGGTAGTAAAACGGTGATTTAAATGTCTTTTATTTTTCTTAAATGCATTGACACTTACATATATGGCGTTTCAATTGCATTTTCATTAAATACCCCGTGATTAATATAGTTTAAGTCATTGTGGATTTGAAAATGCATTCCGAGCGGAGCACGCCCCCTAGCTGTCAATCATTACATCAAGGCGGGGCTCGGCAACGGGACACACAATAGGTCAATATTCACCATTAACCAAACGCTTTTCACCTGCCTGAACATCCCTGCCCGTTTACGCTCGGATTGATGCACATAAGAAAACAGACAGTGCTATTCTACACTTATTTACTACCTTATCTTATATTTTATTACTCTTTTATTTTTAATCCGTAAAATAGCGCGTGTTCCGTGGCACCCAGGGACGTGCAGAGAGTTCCTCAGGGGCAGGGGCTCAAATGTGAAAAAAAAGTTGCAATGTGAGAAAAAAAACAAAAAAAAAAACATTATAGGTCAAAAGTTTGTATACATTAATATTCATTAAGTCACTTATGGTCATCAAGCCTGCATTTATTTGATCAAAAATGTAATATACTGTTAAATACATTTTATGCAATGCTTATTTCAGGATTCTTTGAATAAAATGTTAAATAAGAACAGCATTTTTTCAAAATATAACTTTCGTAACAATACACACTACCGTTCAAAAGCTTGCGGTCAGTATATATATATATTTATTTTTTAAATAAATTAGTTTTTATTCAGCAAGGATTTTTTAAATTAATAGAAACAGTGATAGTAAAGATCAACATCGTTAGAAAACATCTCTATTTTGAATAAATGCTGTTCTTTTAAACTTTGTATTTATCAATAAACCCCAAAAAAGTATCACGGTTCCAAAATAAATAAATAAAATAAAAATAAAAACAAAACATTAAGCAGCACAACTGTTTCCAACACTGATAATAAATCAGTATATTAGAATGATTTCTGAAGGATCATGCACTGAAGGCTGGAGTAATGATGCTGAAAATACAGCTTTGAATCACAGAAATAAATTATATTTTAAAGTATATTAAAATAGAAAAACGTTCTTTTAAATTGTAATATTTCACATTATTACAGTTTTTCAGTATTTTTGATCAAATAAATGCAGGCTTGATGAGCATAAGACACTTTCATAATGCTGCATAATTATCAAAAATGGTAATATAATAAAGTCCTTTCATGTCACCATTTCGGCAGCCTACACTTCACATAACAGGCCTGTAGGTGGCACTTGGGTTTCATGAACTATAGGAGTTTCATGAAACGGTGTAGGATATCATACATAAATATAAGTGAATTCAATAGCCTACTGATTACCTTTTTTTGTGCAGTGCTTTTGTAGTCATTCAGCATCTATTTTCTCAGCGACGTAATTTGATTTATAAAATGAGACAAACCGCAGATCCAGATCGCTCCATAAATAAGCTCGTCTGTCCCATGTCATTTTCTACGGATTTATGAATAAGAACGGAGAATGACCGCTCCACTTCACATTATTGTCCAATGAAATTTGAACTTGAGCCAGATCATGATTGGTTGGTGTATTATACATGACAAACGATGAATTATAATTATTTTAGAATATTATAATATTCTAAAATATATAATATATGGATTTTTAATTAAATCGACACACTAGCTTTGATTATTGATGAAAAAAGTTTAAAATGTTCTTTGGTTTATTTTTTTCCTTCCGTCGACCCACTCACTGAAAGGACTATAGGCTATTAGGCTATGGCTTGAGAGCCTATGGTTTCTGAACAGACTGGAATATCAGTCAGTCAAGCAAAGCGTTCGCAACCCATAGCAACGCCTCAGATTGACAGATAGCCTATGTAAAAATAAACAGGAATTTTCCGACTTTTGAGCGATTAGTTAACTATATACATATAAATAATTATTTTCTTTTCTTTCTCACATTGCCCCCCTTTTTTTCACATTTGAGCCCCTGCCCCTGAGGAACTCTCTGCACGTCCCTGGGTGCCACGGAACACGCGCTACTTTACGGATTAAAAATGAAAGAATAATAAAATATAAGGTAAGGTAGTAAATAAGTGTAGAATAGCACTGTCTGTTTGCTTATGTGCACCAATCCGAGCGTAAACGGGCAGGGATGTTCAGGCAGGTGAAAAGCGTTTGGTTAATGGTGAATATTGACCTATTGTGTGTCCCGTTGCCGAGCCCCGCCTTGATGTAATGATTGACAGCTAGGGGGCGTGCTCCGCTCGGAATGCATTTTCAAATCCACAATGACTTAAACTATATTAATCGCGGGGTATTTAATGAAAATGCAATTGAAACGTCATATATGTAAGTGTCAATGCATTTAAGAAAAATAAAAGACATTTAAATCACCGTTTTACTACCCTTTTGCTGCACCATTGGCTCAGAATGCATTTTGAAACTCTCATTGAATTTTGCTACAATTATCCCGCGGTCTCACGATGAAAATGCAATCCCAAGTGTCCTACCCCTAAATCTAAATGCATTTAGGAAAAACAGCATTTAAATGATCATTTTGCTACAGTTTTTGCTTGGACATGTTAAACATATCTAATCAATTTGGGTAATACATTTTCATTTTAATTTTGCAACTTATAAAGCTTTAAAATATGTTTTTAATATGCATATTAAAACTAGTGTAGAAAATGGCAAACTTAAATTATATAATTGAATTTTCATTTTCATTTTGCACTAAATGTTGCACATATGTATGGGAAAATGTAAATTTAAATACAGAAATACATTGCCATTTTACATATTGCATTGACATTTTGCATATTACATTGCAAATTGAATTTTGCTACACATATGCTTCCATACTTTCATAACATGCAGAATTGACGCGCTACATGTAAACGATATTCTTTGTTGTTTTCCTGTCAAAATAACGGAGTTCCTTTTGGAATTCTTCAGCTTTTAAGAACTGCCGGGTTTTCTGCTAGTGGGCGGAGCTAATGCGCAAACGACAATCTCATTGGCTGGCGTTCACCTATTATCATCCCTGTTTTGATTTCAGCGAATCAATTCGAGCGAACCCATACAACGTGATTAATATTCATGAACCCAGCAGCTTCTTTATCCTTAGTGTGTTTTATATTGTTATTAGTGGTATAATTCGTAGTAGTTTTATCATCTTATCAATTTTTCCCCCTTTTTTTTATAGAAACACTAAATGACAAACAATATCTTAAGCACCACCACCAGTCCTAAGTTCAGCCAACATGACAAATATGAATTCATACTTGGTTATTCTAATTACTAAAGATCTATCATCATATAATGCTAAATTATCATAATATCATATTATAATGATTGACTAACTGATGCAAAGTGTCAGTAGATAAATAGTGTCGATTAATGTACAATGTTTTATAATAATAATTTATTCTATTTAGTGTCCATTTCATTCATTTAACGTATTTAATATTGGGGCATCCAAGTTGTTTGACATTTGAACATTTTTTTTAAAAAAGTAACGCAATAGTTACTTTCCCTGGTAATTAGTTACTTTTATAATGATGTAACTCAGTTACTAACTCAGTTACTATTTGTGAGAAGTAACTAGTAACTATAACTAATTACTTTTTTAAAGTAACTTGCCCAACACTGAACATAACTAATATCCAGTAAACTATAAACTTGCAAAGTATAATAACGGCAGCTGTATTTCACCCAACAGTTCCCTTTGCCATCACTTTGAAGAACCATACCATTTTGGAATTGTGTTTATGCCTATTTATTCTTAAACTTCTTTATCTAAATAATATTTTCATATTAAGTTTATTATTATTTTGTCACTATTCCTTGTAAAATATTGCATTCATAAATCTACATTTTCTGAAAATACCTTATTTTAAATTTTCAAGCAAATTGTTTTTGTTGATACATTTTTGAATTCCTTATATAATAAAAATTAAATGGCTTGAAAGAATTTTCTGTGGTGTAATATTTCACGCAAAATTTTGGAATTATGTATTTTAGCCCCCTTAGAATATTTTGTTTGTCTTTATGCTTGTAAATGTTGTGCATGTTCTTTGCTGCAAAAACACTTTGTCCACATGACCCACAAAATAATTCATATTTACAAAAACAAATTTAGTAACAAAATGCCTTTATGTATTGATTTTGACAATGAAAAATAAAAGTATACCAAAACATTACAATAACTAAAAATAAGACTAATAAACCTGTTTATTTTTTAATGTGCTGATAGTGATACTTTATATCTTATATTATTGTAGAAAAGTGATGTTTTTAAATGAATAGTTTAATTTATTTATATATAATAAAACATTATTTATTTATTCTCTCATGTTATATTTTCCTGCCAGTAAAAAAATAAAAAAATAGAATGTTGCCCCCAAGTTTACTCTGTCCATCTACAAAGTTGTGCAATTAATGAATTAAATTATATTAATTATATAAGCAGATATGCAACCATGTAAAGACCAAGCCAAAAACTTACTAAGAATTTGAATATGCTAATAGAGAGACTTAATCTATTTTATACTTTTTAACCTGCCAATATGGTGCAATTATCTGCTTTTATTACACGGCTCTCTGGAATGCTTGATTCTGATTGGTCAGTTGTGCCATTTTGAGGTGTGTTGCTCACCAGATAACAACCATTGCAATCAGAAACACTGAATAACAAACCACTCATCCAGGTATTTGTGGCTGGTGTTTCATTCACATCCCTCATATCACACTGCCACACTATATCTAGTTTCATTCAAATACAACTGCTTTCATCTTGTGCCTCAGTTATTGACTGCTGTAAAATGAAACCAGAGGACTTGTTGCCAGAGTGACCGATTTGTACACTGTAATAATTTTAAGATAATAAACAGGTAATATTTTAAAACACTTTATTCTCATATAACATTTTATGTGCTCATCTTTATGTGTTGAAAGACTGTGTAATTAGTGATATGACTGTACATGCCTTAATGTTTTTCGTCTTGTCTGAACCTTATTAAAGCTCAAAGCCATTTGTTGTGAACATTTAAAGAGCTAATATTTCAACTCAAATCAATATTGTGTGTGTAATTATTTACTAATGTGGCAAGTAGCCATGTAATAAGCAGGATAATGTCCAGCTGGTTGTTATTGCAGAATAAAACTCCTTCAGGGTGATGCAAGAGCCCTCTGTTATGTGCTGGGGTCCTGATTACTCTGTTGGGGTTTATTTTGCAATAACAACTGTCTGGATGTACATTATCCCTTACAAATCATCAGTCTATAATTCTTCACTCTGTCAGTCTATACCTGCTATTGCTTTGAAACTAAAGAGCACCCAGATCATTTAAGACCTTCCCCTTTGTTTGATTGCATAACTTTTGCATGTGCAGGCAGCAGTAGTTCCTCCTCCTCCACATGCTTGTTCAGTCTCTATGCAGAGTGTTGCTCACTGCTGTCATGAGTCACAGAGGAAGCGCCGGTCTTTTCCTGTTACTTCTGTTAAACCTGAACCTGCAGTGTGTGTCAGGAGGTAAGGTCATCGTCTGGCCTTCCGAATTCAGCCACTGGCTCAATGTAAAAGTCATCCTAGATGCACTGATCTCAAAAGGACACAATATCACAGTGGTGACCCACACAGCTACTCCGTCTGTCAACACCACCCCATCCGTGGGCTACAATGTGGATATTCTACAGGCGCCTCACACAAAGCAGGACATCCTGGAGAATATGGAAAGAATGCTGAAATACTGGACTCATGATCTACCCAATGACAACATCATCAAGGCTTCAATGAAGGTCAAGGAGATGATTGACTTAGCCAGAGAACAGAATCAGGCTGTGTGCAGGGAACTCTTTGCCAGAAAAGACCTTCTGGAGAAGTGGAGAAAAGAGAAGTTTGACGTCTTACTTGCAGACCCCCTTTTCTTGTGCGGAGAACTGCTGGCACAGAAGCTAAACCTACCGTTAATCTTCAGTCTCAGGTTTACCTTTGGTAACACTGTTGAGAGACTCTGTGGCCAGCTGCCAGCACCACCATCCTACGTCCCTGCAGTTGTCTCTGAGAATACAGATCAAATGAATTTCTTGCAGAGACTGAAAAACTTTCTTTTTTATGGCACACCGGATGTCCTGTTTTGTCATAGGTAAGTAGACTTAGACTTCATTTATGTGTCAGCATTACATTGCTGCAATGAGAAAGGCCTTTTTCTGTATTGATACAATCATAAATGTATTGTCTGGTATACATAAACACATATAACATAAATAAGGGCTAGTTGTTACACATTTTTACTCAAGTGAACACACTCATAAAAATAATATTTGGGCTTAAATTTAACAGTTATGTATTTGAATTGCATATACAATTCAATTCAGTTTGGAATAAATGGTTTTAACAAACTTCATGTGATGCATAGGCTATTTGTCAGTCTTAAACATTGTAATGGCGATCTATTCCTTTCCATTCTCTGCCATTTCAATAGGGACTGGCACAAAGGATTTGACGCGTAAGACCAAAAACTTGCAATGTAACAGTTTACTTTTCGTTTGTCAGGATACAACAAAACTCAAAAATCAACTTAAGAACCATTTACACTCTTTCAAGCTTCAAATTAGATATGGTTTCTAAGAACGGTCAAAAGACCATCTAACACCAAGCCCCTTCCTTCTTATGTTTCAAAACTATGGTCGCTTACGCATACGTATTATGTATGAAATTGAAATTGACCTATAAAACTTCACATATGCAATATGTGAATTTGCATATAAACGTGCATCTTATATACACGTGAATATCTGTTGAACATTTCCACATTTCTGGCTTAGATAAAATACATTAAATTACACGCTGACATTTGTAATCATTTGCCCTTACTAAGGTGCGAAGAAAAACACACTTCTGATCCTTTCACTTCAACAATATGCACTCCCTGCAAAGGCATGTCAGCAAACCCATGCAAAATGATTGATATTCTGTGCTCTCTGATTGGTTCAGAAAGCTCAGGCTAGGACTCTTCTATTGATTTTCAGAAATATTCACATAAAGGATATAAATCTGTCATGAAGAAAACAATGTTTAAACTTTTATCTAATGATGTGTATGATGTACAGTATTTGTGCACATAAAAACACAAGCAAGAGAAAACAAGCTCTTGGGTAATTGGACTTTTGACTCCTTTTAAACCTTACAGTTCCACAGATATAGTCCCTCTTATAAATCTCCCTGCACATAAAACTTTATGATTCATTTTAAATGATCTGTGTTCCTCTATGAAAGGCTATTCTTCACTTCAGTTTAAAATTTAAGGTTATTCAGAAAAAGAAAAACATTTGCTATAAGATCAATCTGTGCAAGCATTAGGAAATACTGTGACCCAAAACCTTGAAATTGATATTATGAAACAGTATTTTCCCTTTTTGAGCCATACCACTGTTTGCTTAATTCCTGTATTCTCGTTGTGTCATGTTACACTTATACAAATAAATAGATAATACAAAGCCTTCACAAATGGTCTTAAACATGAACAAACAAATTATGGGTCACCAGATAAACTGGCTGGCAAGAACTTCAAACATATTTTTTCTGCAAACATAAATGCAGCCATATTCCATTGAAGCAAATTATGTTTTATTTCTGTAGTCTACATAAACAAAATGTAGACTACTCCAAAACCACTTTGAATAGTGTAACAGTGGTGGCCAGGGGCGGACTGGGACAAAATTTCAGGCCGGGAAATCTCACACTCATCCAGGCCATCCCATACACCCACAACAAATTCTGAAGCATGGACAACCCTATTAGCCTATTTGTATGACCATCACATAAAAAGGTCTAAGTCTTTAGTCGGGGCCTTGGAAAATAATAAAAGGTTCTCTTTTGAACTGCACCTTCACTTCCGTTTTCTTCATTTTCTCCAATTTCTCTGTCACTCCCTTTTTTCTTGTATCTGTCACTACTTTACCAGCAGGTCTACTGTTATTAACAGAACCTTGTTGCAAAACAACCACCTCATTGCAATTTGTTTGCACATAATGTTATTTCTCTTAAAATGACTTAAATACCCAAGATTTAACAAACCTATAATTCATACAAATATATTAAAACTAATTTTCTAAAGTGCCTAAATGCCAAAATTAGTACATTGAAAATCCTAATACAGAACACACTATTGTATTTTTGGGCTGACTGATATTTTTGTGTTGCTGTTTGCTCTAGCTCCCTCCCTTTCTATACAAGAAATCCATGTGAATATATGCCTGCTAAATTTATTAATGTAATTTTCCAATCGGTAATGATGTCCTTTAGCACAGTATTCTGACTGATGATAATAATGGGGTGCTATTGACAGCCTAACAGGTGCTAGAAGTTTAATACTCAACTAGGTTAATAAAGACAAAACTACAGTAGCGTATTACAGATGAAACTGACCTGCACATGAAGCCCTGAACAGGTTAGTAATTTTGCTACATTTAACTGTTTCTTCTGGCCGTTTCCTCTCCTTCCTCGAGTCCCACGCATCGACTCTGTTCAAAACCGTTTGACGGAGGCAAGGAACAGACGTGAAGCACGGTGCTGCCAGTCAAGACTAACCGATTTATGATTTATTTTCGATTTATTAGGGAATGCCACAATCGGAAATGATCACTTTGGCACATTCGGAAGGCAAAAAAAATAAAATAAATAAAAACAAACACAGGGCAGCGGGCCAAATCAGCCGCCAGGCTACCGGGTTTCCCAGTGCTCCCAATGGCCAGTCCGCGCCTAGTGGTGGCCATAAATTAACAAATGTTTAAAGAATTTCAGGCGCCAGACAGGATTAATCCTGTCAGAAAGTAAATGAACCCAGGATAGCAGAACCACCTGTTACACAAATAAAAATTCCAAGAAGAGATTCAGTTCATAGGGAGGTTTAACAATATATATATCTAAAAAAAAAATGAAACTTGTTTGAAAAAGGTCATCAAAAAGGGGGGGGGGGGGGACCCGTTCAACACTCCAGTTCACTTTACACGTGAAACTGACATCCGTGAAAAAAAACGCATCATTCTATTTTTTCCACAGTGGCAGATTCACATCCACATTCATTCATAAATTGACCATAAAAAAGAGAGAGAGAGAAGGAACATTAAATAAACATTTTGTTCATATTTAAGAAACAATATCAACATCAAACAACAATCTTCAAGAGCAGAAATAACATTTGCATAATCATGAAAATAAAAAGCACTCATCAGCATGTGTGGATGTGAATGTAATGCGAGTGGGTGCGTGTGTAGTAATGTGTGCATTGGCGGCGGCGTACCGGTAGACTACTGACCAAGTTTGCAGATGTGAAGGAAGCTGGAGAGTGGGGCAGGTCGTCGTCAGACACCAGGACAGGAGGATAAGCTGGCAACCTTTACTTGTTGTTGGCAGGGGCGCCGCTACGGATTCTGGGCCCCCTGGACAGCATATTCAAATCAAATCAAATCACTTTTATTGTCACATCATCACAGCACATGTGCCTTGATGAGTGAAATTCTTGAGAGCGTGCTCCATACAGTGCAGAAACAATTAACATATAGACAGTACCATTCAGGGGCGGACTGGGGCAAAATTTCAGGCCGGGAAATCTCACACGCATCCAGGCCATCACATACACCCACAACAAATTTTGAAACCACGGACAACAATATTTTTTGTATGGCCATCATCATCATTACATAAAAGTTTAAATCCCTAGGCTGGGGCCGCGCAAAATAATTAAAGGTGAGGATCACGTGAACCCTCGACGGCGATGCAGGCTTAGTCTTTTGATCCGCTCACTTTGCCACATATTTTACGATCCTGTCAGTAAAATTTAAACCACTCTGCATTGGACCCATCATGAGTGCTAAGGCAGACAAAGGGGATCGGAAAAGAGAGATTGTGCAATCGCCAATGAAGAAAAAATTCAGAGATTCAGCCATCTCCAGTGAAGACCTCGACAATGCTATTGCTAGCCGCATTGAACTAGCATTTAAAGAACACCAAAGCACTTTGAATTCGGTTGTGAATTCGGCAGTGAGAGATGCTATGGACTCGGTGCTGATTCCCGCATTGCACGGACTGTGTGAGGACATACAAGCGACCAACGAGTCTGTTAAAGAGCTAAGAGAGGAGTTTGAGGCCATAGTTACCACAGCGAAGCAGACACGTGACCGCGTTGATTCTGTTCAGGCAGCGGCGCGTGAAGATAAGAGAACAGTCACGGACTTAAAGGATCAGCTGGAGCGACTCACCGAGAAGATGACAGATATGGAGGACAGGTGTAGGAGGAACAATGTAAGACTGGTGGGGCTCCCAGAAGGGATGGAGGGTAACGATGCGGCTGGTTTCCTCAGAGCTAATCTTTCCAAGTGGATTCCTTCCTTGAGGGGCCGTGACATTGAGATTGATCGGGCGCATCGCGTCTATGACGGAGGGAGAGGCTCCGATCGGCCGCGCACTCTCATCTTCCGTGTACTGAGATGGCATGACAGATCAGATATCCTAAAAGGTGCTCGGCAGGCTTATCCCGTGAAATGTTCACAGAGCAATGTCACACTGCTATTTTTTCCCGACTTTAGTCCGGCTACAGCGATCAGGAGAAAGGCATTTGGTCCGGTTTTGAAGAAGATGACAGCGCTTGGTCTCCAGCCCTTCCTCATCTATCCGGCGGTAATTAAGCTACGGCACAAAGGGGAACAGAGAAGCTACAATTCCCCTCAGAAAGCGGAGGATTTTATCAGCTCCATGTCTCAGCGGAAGTCGTATGCCGCAGCTCTGCGGGGGGACGACGGGGGAGCAGCGGCCGCTGTTTCTCCAGTTCGACGGGAGGGGCGTGACGGCCAGTATGGTCTTGGTCCTAGCTGCCCAGAAGGGGATGATAGCAGGATGAGCATGGACGCTTGCTAAACCTATTGTTTGCGTTTTCTTCTCTCCTACTGGGATATTGTCCTTATTTATCCAGTACAACGATCTCTTTGCTGGTAAGACTGACACTCCCCTTTTTTCTTTTTTGGAGGGGACTAATGGAGAGTAGGTGTAATTAATAAAAAAATATTTTTTTGGCTGCGTGAGCCTTTCGGGAGACATGTCTTGCGTTGGAGTGGATCGGTCACGAATTATCACTGTTTTTTGTTGCTCAATCAGACCTATGTTCTCGGTAATGTGCGGTCTGAGTTGTTCTTTGTTTATGGTTGTGGGTTGTTCATATTTTTATGTTGTTTTTTTTTTTTTTACAGCAGACATTTATACTTTTATGTATTTTACCTTATTTCTAAAGGGATTTTTCATCTAGGAGGGTTGGTATCTAAAATGCAGCATTTACGTGTTATTTATAGAATGGAAGTGCTTCTGTTTTTTTTTTCATTTATTGAATACAATCTTGGGATTATGAATATACAATGCATACTCTAAATATTTTATCACTGAATGTGAATGGTTTAAATTCTGCTGTTAAACGAACCCGTGTGTTAGAATATTTACACTGTAAATCTATTTCCTGTGCCCTAATTCAAGAGACACATTTAAAACAATCTGACGTGGCACGTTTCCAGAATAAATATTACAAATTAGCAGCTTTTTCTAGCGCTCAAAATAAAACTAAGGGGGTGCTTATCCTTGTTAACAGGAAGTTAAATTTAACGATTGAACACCTTGGTAGTGATGAGAAGGGTAGATTTGTTTTTATCCGATGCAAAATATATAATAATAGGTTAGCATTGGTCTCTATTTATGGTCCGAATGAGACAGACAGTACATTCCTTACACAGATTTCCAAAACTCTACTTGAGGAGATTGATTGCCCTCTAGTGGTGGGTGGTGATTTTAATGCTGTCATAAATCCTGCTTTAGATAAATCTCAATCTGATACAACAGCCAATCCATCCTCTAAATTATTGAATAAATTTATCACTGAGCTCAACTTAATCGATCTATGGAGAATTCAGAATACTAAAGCTAAGGACTTCACTTTTTTTCTAATAGACACAAGACTTTCTCTAGGATAGACTACATATTTCTCAGCCCATCTTTAATTTTGTCTAATTCCTCCATCTCTATATTACCAATTTTATTTTCTGATCATTCTGCTATGTTGTGCAGTGTTCCTCTTTCCGATGTTAAAGCCAAGTCCCCTAGATGGCGCTTTAACATATCATTATTAAGTAATCAGACTTTCATTACTTCTCTAAAAGAATATATTAAGGAATTTCTTGAAATTAATATGCCCTCTGATGTGGATCCTCAAATACTGTGGGAAACGACTAAGTGTGCTATACGAGGTTTCTGTATATCTTTCTCTTCTACTCTCGCCAAAGCGAAAACTCACCAGTTTACACAATTAGAAAATAAAATCCAATCATTACAAAACCAACAAAAACAACATTTTACTGAGCAACAGGCTACACAGCTGTCCTCTTTAAAAGAAGAATATGATTTACTTTCACACTCAAAGGCGGAATTTATTTTACATAGGACTAGACAAAAATATTATTTTGAATCAGAGAGACCTAGTCATTTATTGGCCCTTAGGTTGAAAGAATGCGAATCTAAGGCATATATTAGCGCAATAAAATCATCGGATGATCAGGTCACCACGAACCCTGTGGCAATTAATGACATATTTAAAGGTTTTTACACAAATCTGTATAAAGCCGAAACAGATTTTGATGAACCAATTTGTAAGCAGTATCTAGATAAATTGGAACTGCCTCGGATCTCACAGATAGATAAAGAATCTTTGGAGGCCCCATTAAGTTTGGAGGAACTCCACGTCTCTTTAAAAAGCCTTCAAAAGGGCAAATCGCCGGGTCTAGATGGTCTCCCCCCTGAATTTTATTTAGAAATTGGGGATTTGGTAGGGATACTTATGCTTAACTCATTTAATTTTGCAATTGAACATGGGGTATTTCACAGAGATCAAAAAACATCACTGATTTCATTACTTCTTAAAAAAGGGAAAGATCCATTAGATTGTTCCAGCTACAGACCGATTTCGCTTATCCCATGTGATGTAAAAATCTATGCTAAAGTTTTTGCTTCTCGTATGGAGAAGGTAATTCACAGTCTGATCAAGGAGGACCAAACTGGTTTCATCAAGGGGCGCAATGCGTCTGACAATATGCGTCGACTCCTTCATATTCTTGACTTTGCGGACTCCCACCCAACACCTTGTGCGGTCTTTTCACTTGATGCAGAAAAAGCCTTTGACAGGCTAGAGTGGAATTATATGTGGGCAGTTCTGCATTGTTTCGGCTTCGGTGAACACTTAATTTCTATGATTAAGACATTATACCACTCACCTGCAGCATCAGTCATAACTGGTAATATTATTTCCCCCTCATTCCCTTTACAGCGGGGAACGAGGCAGGGGTGTCCGCTTTCCCCCTTATTGTTTTGTCTATCTCTTGAACCCTTAGCGCAAGCCATCAGGAAATCTGAAGTATCGATTAAGATTCATGATCATAATCATAGTATTTCATTATACGCTGATGATATTATTCTATGTTTAGACCACTTTGATGTTTCAGTCTCTAGTATAATTAAGGAATTTGATAATTTTAGTAGCCTATCAGGATATAAAATAAATTGGAGCAAATCTGCTTTAATGCCAATTAACAATGTTAAAGTTAATTTTTCTATTCCCTCATTTATCCCTACTAAGGAATCTTTCATCTATTTGGGCATTACCATATATAAAAACATTCATAAGATTGCCAGAGACAATTTTAATAACATTTTAGTTAAGGTCAAAAATGACATTCAAAGATGGAAGAATCTTAAAGTCTCTCTCCAAGGAAGAATCTCCACTGTTAAGATGAATTTGTTGCCTCGATTTAATTTTTTTTTCTCTATGCTACCACTTTCTCCCCCTCCAGGTTACTTTAAGCAGATCAACTCCATAATTTCTAAGTTTATCTGGAATGATAAATGTCCCAGAATTAAACTTACCACATTACAACATCCTAATAGCGCAGGAGGACTGGCTGTACCAAATTTTGAATTATATTATTGGTCGTTCCAGCTTAAAGCTCTTCATAATTGGGTTGATCCTCAATCTACAGTTTCATGGAGAGTGATTGAAGCTGACAAGGTTAAACCAAATAGACTTCAAGATATTCTATTTACTGGCACAGGAAAAAAAGGGGATAATTATAAATTTGGTCCGGTTGTGGCCAACGTCGGATAGGAGGACCCTTCAAATTTTGTAACAGTACACCTTTATGGCACAATTTTAATTTTGTATGCGGAAATCATCCATTTGTCCAACCCTCTTGGTCTTCTTTAGGTTTAAACACATGCGGTGATATATATATGATGACCAGGGCCTCTGTTCATTTCCGACATTGAGGGCCAAATTTTGTCTACCAGCTTCCGCATATTTTGTCTTTCTTCAGTTGCGTTCTGCTCTCAAAGCGTATGGCGTTCCTTGGTCTTCTTCCATTTCCTCTCATTCTATGCGGGACTGGATTGCACCATCTGCTTGTCGGCCATCTGTTTCCTTAATATATACTAAAATTATTGATTGCATTACAAAACCTCTTTCTATTAAAACTATTTGGAATAGGGAATTATCTGACCTTAATTTATCTGTCGACTGGGAGAGAGTGTGGTTTAATCTCAGTTTAACAACTAAAAATCTGGCTCATCGTCTTATTCACTTCAAAGTCATTCATAGAGCATACATAACTCCTTAAAAAAGATTTAAAATGAAACTACAGTCAAATTTGAACTGCCATATATGTAACACTGCATCATCAGGCACTTTTCTGCATATGTTTTGGGAATGTCCTGTCGTCATCAGTCTATGGACACATGTAAACCTGGTTTTGTCATAATTACTGCGAATTGATTGGTCTGTTAACCCAAGTTTGTGTCTTTTTAATGATGATTCAGGTCTCTGTATTAGTTCAATGCAAAAGAGAATGTTGTTTGCTGGTTTTACAGCTGCGAAGAAGACAATAATACAGAACTGGTTTACACCACACATGTGTAGAAAAACATATTGGATCCGTAGCCTCCTGCAAATAGTGTCCTGTGAATGTACAACGGCGCGAGTCGGTGGGGCCAAGCCTTCGACCGCTGACGCTTGGCAGTGTTTTCTTTTTGATGTACGTGATTGTATGGAGGAGTGACTTGTTTTGTGTTTTTATTGTCCTTCCCTCTCTCCCTCCCTTTTGACTTGACTTTGAGCTATTGAGTATATGTCTGTTGTTTTGTTTTGTTATATTTTGGATGTTATGTTATGTTATGTGTGAAAAAAATAAAAAATGTTGATAACAAAATAATTAAAGGTTATCTCTTGAACTTCCATTTTCATTTTTAGTCTCTTCATTTTCTCTGACATCTCTCTGTCTCTCATGTGTGTTTTTTTCTTGTACCTGTCACTTTTTCATCAGCACGTCTTCACCTCATTGTAATTTGTATGCACATAATGTACATTTATTTGAGAAAAAAATATTACATTAGGACTATGTTTTATTGTTTTATCTTTCATCAATTTCAAAATTAGTACAATAATAGCTACATCTTGAATATACCTTTATAGAAAAAAATCTTAATACTTAACATGTTTTGCATTATCACGAGCTTTGTCCTAAGGAAAAATTTTCTAGGTTTTATTAGGCCTATGGTAAAAGTATAGTAACCATGTTTTTTTGGCAGATTGATTACCATTTGTAACCAGACTTTTACTCCAAATACCATGGTGAAGCTATATAGTGTAGCAAAACCATTGTTAATTTGTGATTACCATGGTTTAACTATAGTAACCATGGTTTTTGGTTTTATTTTAAGTGAAACCACGGTTCATTTTCGTAAGGATTGTGTTGTTGTCTGCCTTAGCTCCCTCTAAACAGGTTACAAAACAATGTGAATATTTGTCTGCTAAAGTCCTACTCTTTACAATAGTAATTGTCATTTTGGTAATTTTGCAGCAATTGACTGCTACTGCTAACAAGTAAACTAAGTAAACAAGTAAACTAAGTAAACTAAGACAAAACTACAATAGTCTGTCTATTTACAGATGTAACTGACCTGCACTTGAAGGACAGTTTTGCCTCTCTGCTCCACCTGGGCGCTTCTACTCCATTCTCGAGTCTCGCATCCTTTTGGCGGACGCACGGATGCGCAGAGCGTGCGCGAGGCGAATTGCGTTGCCAGCCAAGAAGACTAGCCGATTCATGATTTATTGGAGTTTTATTATTGAATGGCAAATTCGGAAATAATCACTTTAGTATACATTCGGCAGGCAAAAACAACAACAAAAAAATAAAAAGTAGGGTAGGGCCAAATTGGCTGCCAGGCCACCGGGAATTGTCCCGGTTCTCCCGATGTAATGGTACCATTACATACTTACAGACTTATACAGATGACAATGTGCAATATACACATACATATACTCAGTACACACAGTGTACTGTTAGACATACTTACAGTTATCAATACACATTATACACCGTATGTACACATTCTACATTATGTACACATATATACACACACAGTAATATGCAAAGGTGCAGTAGATTATACATAAGCTGATGTAATGGATGTGCATTGGATGGTATCCGGTGGTAGCAGATAGATTGTTGTATTTGTGCAATGTGTACGTGTAGTTCAGTTTGAACTGTGGAGTTAAAGTGCAGTGCGTGGCATATCGTAAAGTGGGAGTGTGCTGTAGGGTATATTAGTTCTGACTGTTCATTAGCCTGATAGCCTGAGGGAAAAAGCTATCCCTCAGTCGGCTAGTGCGGGATCGGATGCTGCAGAGACGTCTTCCTGAGGGCAGCAGAGAGAACAGTCTGTGGGACGGGTGGCTGGAGTCATTGATGATCCTCTGGGCTTTCCTTATACACCACCTGGTGTAGATATCCTGGAGGGAGGGAAGCTCACCTCCAACAATGTGGCGGGCAGTTCGCACAACCCTTTGCAGAGCTTTGCGGTTGCCAGCGGTGCTGTTTCCAAACCAGGCGGTGATGCAGCCGGTCAGGATGCTCTCCACAGTGCAGGTGTAGAATGATCTGAGGATGCTGGGGCTCATTCCAAACTTCCTCAGCCGTCTCAGGAAGAAGAGGCGTTGATGTGACTTCTTCAGCACTGCATCTGTGTGAGCGGACCATGTGAGATCCTCGGTGATGTGAACGCCGAGGAACTTAAAGCTGTTTATCCGCTCCACAGGTGTCTTGTCGATGGTGATGGGTGTGTGTTCTCTGCTCTGTCTCCTGAAATCCACCACCAGCTCCTTGGTCTTGTCAATGTTGAGTGAGAGGTGATTCTCCTGACACCATTTAGTCAGGGTACTCACCTCCGCTCTGTAGGCCGTCTCATCGTTGTCAGTGATCAGGCCTATCACCGTTGTGTCGTCAGCGAATTTAACGATGACGTTGGAGCTGTGTGTGGCTGCACAGTCATGTGTGTACAGGGAGTACAGGAGTGGGCTGAGGACGCAGCCCTGCGGAGCACCAGTGTTGAGGGTCAGTGGAGATGAAGTGTTGTTGCCCATTCTGACCACCTGATTTCTGCCTGTCAGAAAGTCCAGAATTGCAGCGGATCCAGTGAGGCAGGCAGCACAGAGCAGATGTAGTCTCTGATGAGTTTCTCAAAACACTTGCTGAAGATGGTTGTCAGAGCAACGGGCCTCCAGTCATTCAAGCATGTGATTTTATTTTTCTTTGGTATGGGCACAATGGTGGATTTTTTGAAGCATAAGGGAACCACAGACAGAGAGGTTGAAAATGTCTGTGAAAACCCCGGCTAGCTGGAATGCACATGCTCGGAGCACACGGCCTGGGATGCCATCAGGACCCACAGCCTTGTGGATATTCACCCGTTTGAAGGATCAGGTTACATCCGCGATAGAAATGGAGATTGCACTCGCCTCTTCTGCAACAGCCGCGGGAGTGCTCTCTGTGTGGGCGGGTTGTGAGCCTCGAAACGAGCATAAAAAAGATTAAGCTCCTCTGGTAGAGAGGCGGCAATGTTCACTGTAGCTGGTTTATTCCCTTTACAATCCGTGATGTTATTGATGCCCTGCCACATGCTTCTTGCTTTGTTGGTGTTGAATTGTTCTTCAACTTTGTTTTTATATTGTCGTTTGGCGGCTTTGATGGATTTCCTGAGATCGTAACTGGCTTGTTTTCGATCGTCAAAGTTCCCGGATATAAAAGCTAAAGGCCGGATATGTCTGCGCTGACAAGGCTGCTCGAACATCGCTGTTAATCCACGGTTTTTGGTTGGGGTAGATATATGGCGTTATTTTACTGCCAAATATTGAGAGCGTATTTTCGTAGCGCGAAAGTAGATTAATATAATGCGCGAGCGCAAATCTCCCTGCTCTCACGCGGTTTTCCTTTGCTCTCGCACAAAACCGGACGCACGCTCTCGGATATATGCTGCTCTCGCGCAGAGAGAGTGCGCGCACTTAAAACGTGTCTCTCTCTCCTCTCGCTCAAGTGTGCGTGTGCGTGTGCGTGCTCACGTCAAAAGTTATCAACCAATCAGATTTTTCTACGACTGACCCGATGAAAATACTAGGCCTACGTGAAGAGGGAACTGATCCTGGAATTTCTTTACAATTTAATAATATTTAGTCATATCAAATGTATATTAGAAATGGCTAGGAATCGGGTGCTTGGATGATTTATAAAAAAAAAAAAAACTAGTTTGTCTAATTGTTTGGTCAAACCCCTCTGAGCGATTTATCTAAACAAACAAACAAAAAAGTATATGATTCTTAAAGTTCATGTGGCCATACATGTATTGTTTACTTGGGTTGAAATAAATTATATATATATATATATATATTATATATATATTCTGATTTAAGACACTATTCCCGAAATAGCCTACTTATGTGGAGACCAAATATAACACTATAATGAGTTTATCATATTTGTGATAATGTCACTAAATTATTTTCTATAGGGTTTAATGCATTTGCAGACAGTGTCATTACCTATAACTGTCATATAACTGTATATTCACTGTTTTAGAGGAGAGTGCCATTGAATGTGTTGCTAATATGAAGTGAGTTTTCATGAAAAGAAAATCTAACTAAAATCAGAACTGAAAACAAACACTGGATTTAAAAAAAATAAATAGATAAATAAAAAAACTCCCAATAAATGTCCAAACAGCGATTCTATCAGAGCATTTAGTGTGTTATGATATCATCGTTTACAACTATTTTTGCATTTGATGTTGTTTGATAGGAATTGTTACTTACTATTGCCAACAACTGAGAATTTATTGCAATGATTTTAAATTCAGTTGAGATATCTGACATAATATGACATAACATTGACCTTTTATATGAAGTCTTTAGAGCCATGGGCTATTTTTAGATAAATCGAGGGGTTTGACCAACCATAGTTGGACAGAGGTTATTTATGTACAAATCACCCAAGCACCTAATTTCTAGCCATTTCAAATATACATTTGATTAACATTGCTAAATATTATTAAACTGGAAATAAATGAAAGATCCTTCTTTGATTGTCAAAATATGTCACAGAAAAGAACAAAATACAAACATAAAAGATATACAGTAAAACAAAGTAGCCTACAATAACCAGTGTGTTAAAACAAAACTGCAACAATAAAAAAAAATCAAGGAAAGGCCTTAATGAAGAAATCTGTTTCAAGATATTTTTTAAAAGTGCATAATGATAACTTTTGACAACGTTTAATTCAGGTGTGAAATAATCAATCTGCATATATTTATATATGCATATATATCTCATCCCAAGTACACAATACATGTATGGCCACATGAACTTTAAGAATCATATACTTTTTTGTTTGTTTGTTTAGATAAATTGCTCAGAGGGGTTTGACCAAACAATTAGACAAACTAGTTTTTTTATATATATATATATATATAAATCATCCAAGAACCGATTCCAAGCCATTTCTAATATACATTTGATATGACTAAATATTATTAAATTGTAAAGAAATTCCAGGATCAGTTCCCTCTTCACGTAGGCCTAGTATTTTCATCGGGTCAGTCGTAGAAAAATCTGATTGGTTGATAACTTTTGACGTTTGATCCAGGTGTGAAAATAATTAATATCTAGCGCAAGAGCACAGAGAGATGTGCAAGTGCACAGGACAAAGTTTGAGCACGCACACGCACACGCACACGCACACTTGCACTCTCTCTGCGCGAGAGCAGCGTATATCCGAGAGCGCGCGTCCGGTTTTGTGCGAGAGCAAAGGAAATCCGCGTGCGAGCGGGGAGATTCGCGCTAGCGCATTATATTAATCTACTTTCGCGCTACAAACATGCGCTCTCGACATTTGGTAGTAAAATAACGCCATATAGATATGGATTGTTTTTGTCGGAACACAGTTTTGGAAGTATTTTGGAGCTATTGTTCTGAAGTTGGCTTTGTTAAAGTCCCCCGTAACAATAAACGCTGCATCTGGGTACGCGGTTTCCTGCTCGCTTATATTCCCATACAGTTCCTTGAGTGCCTGGTCTGTGTTGGCTTGAGGGGGGAATGTATACAGCTGTGATTATGATCGCTGTAAATTCCCTCGGTAGCCAGAATGGTCGACACAGAAGCATATTAAATTCCAGATCAGGGGAGCAGAAGGATTTAATAGAGTGCAGATTCCTTTCATCACACCATGAGTTGTTGTTAAAGAAACAAACGCCCCCACCTCTGCTTTTCCCTGTGAGCTCTTTCGTTCTGTCCGAGCGGTGCACGGAGAACCCCGTAAGCTCGATGGCTGAGTCTGGAACCACTGCAGACATCCATGTTTCTGTGAGGCAAATAATGCAGCAGTCCCTTGTTTCTCGTTGGTATGAGATGCGAGCCCGCAATTCGCAGAGTTTGTTGTCCAGTGACTGAACGTTAGCCAACAAAATGGTTGGGAGTGGAGGTCGGAGGGGACGGCGTCTGAGTCTGACAAGGACTCCGGCTCTCTTTCTCCTTTTTCGGTGGCGTTTCCTCGGTCATGGCCGTGCGGCCCAGACAAAGGGCTCTGATGCGGTGTCCGTAAACAAAGCGCCGGCGTTCAAGAACTCAAAGTCCGGTTTGCGGTGCGCGATGAAGGAACCAATGTTCAAAAGCGTGTGTCTATCATAGACAGTTATACTAACAACATCCAACACGTAAAACAACAAAATAACAAATAAAACATACGAAAAACTGCCGAGTTTTCTCGGAGCTCGCAACACGGCTGCCATGCTCGGCGCCATCTTCACTCGGGCCCTCCCGCGTTCCGGGGGGGGTTGGGGGGGTTGTTGGTGTCCCGCTCCGTACAGATCACCTTCCGGTAGAATCCCCCTCGGTAGAGGTCGCAATTGCGTTGTTTTTTTTTTTTCATTCTCCCAAATCAGATTATACTGTTTCAGCTATTAAAATTGTTCAGTTTTGTATGTAATGGCAAACTGATCATATTTCGTCTCGTTTTTTTATGAAGTTTGGAACGTTTGGAGCATTTTTTTTTGTTCGTTAAATAAGTTTTTTCTTTCTTAAAGTAACGACCAAGCGGCCAGCGGCAGACAGTGAGCTGATCATAGCCATGTTTGATTAATTTAGCCTTCTCAAATCATCACGACTTGCCTAAAATAAAATCTATGGATATACTAAAACAGTTCAAGCATATAACAATGTTTAAACGTTAAACCTAGATAAATGTGCGCTGCATCCAGTAGTTTGTGCGGAGAGTCGAAGTTAAAGCGCAGGACATGGAGGCACCAGTGCAATCAATTGCATTTTTTTCAATGGAAACAACTTACGCCGTAATTTTTGCTCATAAAGGTAAGAGTAATACATCATTCGGAACTGTAAAGGGTCTACTTTTATTTGTGTGCACTCACAATATCAACAAAACTTTTTATAAAATATATAAAATAATTTTATAAATTAAAGAAAACGATGCGCCGTCTCGTCTTGAACAGGAGCGCTTCACAAAAATGAACCGAAAGTCAGCGAATACATGACTCACAGACATGATAAATATATCTATAGAAAGCTTTAAATTACTACTTAACGAAATAAATCAAATCAAAAACTCTTTCATTATAATCCGTGAAGATGCACTTCTCTCTAAAGGCATGTCTAATGAGGAGATGGCGAGTCAGGTTCTTCATCTTCATCTTTGCGACACTGACACAGAAAACACTAGTTTATTAGTAAATAATTCAAATATCTCCTTACTATTTCCCCCTGACACATTCATGGTAATTACTTTTGCTGGGGCTTTATGGCAAGCTTTATTGCGTGTATTTGAATGCTGAACTCTTCAGCTGCGCTGACGGCTCTCTGCTGCTGCTGGACACTAAACACCGTCGAGCCACTCTTGACAGTCACGACATGGTCTCCTGTTGTTTCCACCAGCGTGGCAATTTTTTTCATCACTAATTGATGGATGTCTAAAATATAAAAATAAGACTCGAGGCCCGGCCGCGTCTGAACTATGACGTGAAAATTGACCCGATCGAAGCCCAGCCCTACAGGCGTAAAAAAGTCGGAGCCCGTTAGGGCCGGGCTGAAATGCAGGGCTCTAGCGGTCCCCTCGGTAGAAATCACGTTTCCCCCTAGGGGGCCCCCTCCCATCGTCGGGCCCTTAGAATCGTCCTAACTCCCCCCCCCCCTTACGGCGCCCCTGGTTGTTGGAACAGTCCACCAAAATCGGACGATCTTGAAGCGCAACGCTTATAAAGTTCAGTCAAACTCCACGACGCACAGATATCCCTCACAGGAAGCAGTACTTCAACAGGCAGCCGTGTTTTCCACTCCTCACGGTAATGCATTAACTCTCACTCATACTACTGCAAACCTTGCACGCAAACTTTCTACTGATGCGCCTCTCTCAAGTACGACACACCTTCTCTATATCCTCCTTCCTTCCGTCGTTAATTGACGGAACACTCCACCCATTCACGCAAAGTGAAAGTAAAACGGTGTTGTTTTGGCACGACGTTTCTGCACCACCACAATAGGTTACATGAGTTTATAACATTTCATTGTGATTAGCCTCAATCTTTTCAAACAATACAAGAAACATAAAACCGGGGATCACGTGACCCTTCGACTTCGATGCACGCGTAGTCTTTCGCTCTGCTGACTTTGTCAAATATTTTATTATCCTGTCAGAAAATTTCAGACCATTTTGAATCGGACTCATCATGAGTGCTTCAACAGTCAAAGGCGATCGGAAAAGAGAGATTGGGCAATCGCCAAAGTAGTAAATATGCGCCAGCAAGTGTCAAAATTTGATTGATGGCCCTTGATTTATGGCTTTTCCCCTCCCCCACACGGCCCACCCACATCGCGACCACCCACATCGCGACCACCCACATCGGTGTTGACCACTCAAATGAGTTCCAGATGTTGGAATCGTCATGCCTGAATGTTTGTACATATGTTTGTACTTGTCAGTCCGGCGACAGGACATGAAATGAAGCCCTGAGGAATGTTTTGAAGATGTTATGTTCATCCGGCGCCCCTCCCCATCTTGGAGCGCGCGTGGTGTCCGGTTTCGTTCTCTCTCTCTGCTCTCTCTCTCTCCCTGTATGGGGGAGCTATGTGAAAAAGATATTAAAGGCAATTTTAACAGATTATACGTGCATATCACAATACCCACAATATATTCTGTTGGTTAAAAATAAATTAAATAAAATAGACTATCAATGATAAGGGGTAAAAATGCTTAACGAATAAAATGGTTAAAAATATATAAATTGTCTTACATTTTCCAAGAGAAAAAAAGTCTTCCTCCTCGCGCAAACATTCTTTGAATGAACGGTTTACAAAATTGTGTTTAGCTGGAAAAAGTTTCTCTCTCTCTCTTTCCCTCCGCGAGCCTGCTCGTGTGTGTGTGTGTGTGTGTGTGTGTGTGTGTGAGACACAGGCATCCCCCGCCCCGGCCGTTGTGAGTGAGAAAACGGATATAGCTTTAAATAACAGAATTACATCTGAAGTACTTATATTTTAACTTATTTCACATCAAATAAAAGGTTCTTATTTTAAACGTAATCTTCAAATGTGTACACACGGTGTGATGAAAGAAAAAGTCTTTCTGTATGTTTTTTTAAAATCTTCTTTAAGAACGTCAGGTTGGCTTTGGGGCTACGTCGCTGTAATGCAAGCTGATTCACTTTGATAAGCGTATCGAATCCCGGACAAAATTGTTTGAATTATTTATCTAAAATTACAACTATTCAACCTTTTATTTTCGAATACGAGCGTAGATGGAAATAATTATCGAGAAACGATCATACATGATATAAACTAGGATAGTATTAATAATATAACGTAAATGTCTCGAATGAAGACGGCGGGTTGAAGCCATATTTTAAAAAATCAATCAAATTCACAGAAATATGGACGAAGAGCCCGCTAACATGACAGAAAAACTAGGATGCAAAGCGAAAATACAACAAGAGCAGTAAACAAATTCAAACAGAAAGAATGCGCAAAGTCATGGAATTGTTCTGGTTTCAAAGCGTAGCCCTATGAAAAAAAAAAAACTTTGCGATTTATATCTCACAACGGTGTGACAAGGCCTAGCGTTAAACACACGGATAAAGTCAAGATATCTAGCAGTTTTAGGCGTAGTTAGCAGGGATCAGTCTGATGTGTGAAAGTTAGAACAAGCATTTGTGTTTGTGTTGTTAGACCGTATTGTTCTTATTGTCACTATAAAGATTTGTACGTTTATATTCATTTACGAACGCTGTTACAGAATTTGTCTTAGTGACATTCAATGGAATATTTTATTAAAAGATAACGCAGAGGACTGATTGAGTAACGCTCTGTCGAGCATTCATCCAAGAAACCTGTAACTTTATCGTAATTATTTAAAAAGACATATAAGCATCATGCCTGACACTTTGTAACTGACTAAAATTTAAGCTAAACAAACATTTGCGATTGTGAAATATTAAGACATGTTAAAAACTGCCGGCCGCATGCTTTCTTAAAGAAGAGCAGACAGTTACAGCCGTACCTGTTTCCTGGAACAAAACTAAAAGGCGGACGCCTAAAACACAACGACTGAATAAAACGGACTGGATCATCGCTTTCGCTTAAAACAACAGTGATTTTATTTAAGACATGTTTAGAGACACGTGCAAAGAAAATAGTGTTTCCACACTATCTTGAACTTGTAATGTGCAACTTTGTGTTCTAAATGAAGTAGATGTAGCAGTGAAATAGTAAGATCGAGGCCTTGTGTCTCATGGCCTCTTTGTAGACAGACCAGTAATCTGTACATCACAATCTCAGTTTAAACACTCTCTTGACTTAATTATCTCATACTGTATTTGTTCTCGTTTTCACTTGCTGCATGATTGACCACATTCTGAGAATGGTCTTCATCTCTATAAACATTAAATATATTTAGAAGGGAGGATTTCAGTATTAGGTATTTGTTATACTAATACGTATTTCTGTTGTGCAAACATATTTCCTGTATAAAAGACTACGTCTATAACCTTTTCAAAGGGGATGTAGTATAATTTTATGTTTCTTAATTGCGGTCACATTACCTACACTTTAATCTCAAGCGGAAATGCCGAAAGAAATGAGTACGACAAATAAAATGCACACATCGTCATCAGCTGTCTGAACAAGAGCTCTAGATGTAGTGGCGTAAGAAAAAAGTAATTTAAAACAACATTTACAAAAAAAAAATATACCCAGATGATTTTCTGTATTCACATGATCATTTTCTTAGTGACTTGGACGCTTGAGTTACATAGTGAGCACGAAAATAAAAAAATAATAATAATAATAAACAGTTGAAACGAGCTCAGCTGATGCTTCTGTGCATCTTATGTATTAAACAAGCCCTTAAAAAGAACATAAAGCCATGATACTTGTGTAAAAATATTGGATCAAATATGTTGAATGAATGTAAAATGTTTTCTTTGTTGGGATAAGAAGGTTCATCTATTGGAACTTAGAAAATAAGAGCAAATAATATTAAGATCAAATACTTTTAAATGTAGGTTTGTCAAAAAGAAAGATAATATTTTATCTGGTTTAGTTGTGTTTAAAAATAAATAAAATCCCCTTCTTAAAAACATTGCATCAAACTTAACTTAGTAACCTGATTCTCATTTCATCGTGCATTCATCACATATTTATCAGACTTATAAAAGTATCATGATCCTTCGTGGGACTTTGTTAGAACACAACCTTTTATTCAGGCTTTAAAGCAGGTTTATGCCTTAAAATCATACTTGATTTTGGAAAAAGTTTGAAAACTAGCATGCATATGCCTATCTGAACTGCTGACCTTCCTGAATGAGGTCATTTTATGTGTGTCTGTATGTGTGAGGACCTGTTTGGATTATTTTTAAAATAAGCCATTTTAACAATCACATTTGTCAACATGATTCTTTTGTAATATCATGTTTGGCCTTATATTTACTAGGAATTGAATCTTTGTAAAAATAGGAAAAGTAATAAATAAATAAAAATAATATAGATCTATGAGACTTTTGAACCATTAAAACTTAACAGCAGTATTACCACTATCAATAAGCAGTCTTAACAACAAAAGCATATGTTTAATACATATTGTATATAGGTTTTAACAACGTAGGTATTTTACATGCCGGCGGTCATTCATTTAGCTTGTTCTGTGCTTTTAAAGCGTAATTAACCCATTGATCCTCACATGTGCTGATTCATTCAAGAGCAGTTTACAACTCCAAAGAATGCGCGTCGTGGTGACATGTCTGTAGTTGACTTAAACAAACATTTTAAATAAGCTTTATGGGGGATAGGGTTGGTGCCTGCAAAAGTCATCTCTCTTCAAAACGGATACATCACATTTTGTATATTTCTACATATGTTTTCAGTAGATAACCAATAGTATATTGATAGTATAGGCATATGATATTTATCACGATGATAAAGGTCGGTTCAAAAAAAAAAGTATGAACATATACAACTATAGGAGCACCGAACTAGAACGCAGGCTCACCCTAGTAATAGTCTAACATTTTGTTTTGCCTTTTAAGTGGGGAAAAATGCTTTGAAATAAAATAAACTAAGTACAATTTTATTTTAAAATGATAAACTATAATTTGAACAGGTACTGTTGAATAAAAATCACAATTAAGGTTAAATTTGCAAACAGATAAGTAAAAATATTTTATTTAAAAAACCTTTAAGATTTCGTCTAACCCAGACTTTTAAGTTTGAAAGATCTTATTTACACTCTTAAGATTATACTTTAATAATAATAATACATTTTTTTAAAGATGTCTTCGTTCACTCATAGCAGACTATAATAGCAGACTAGCTTGACACATGAGCTGTTATGGACTCCTCCCGGTCTCTGTGTGGGCCTTGAAGCATTCATTTCACAATGGTGTTTAACCCTGGGAGGATCTGTGAGTTTTGTTTATATTTAATAAAGTTCATAAATTAAACATTTTTTGTTTTATTTATCTATTTTGTTGGAAACATTTGGACATCATTGTTCACAGAAAAAAAAAAAAAAAAAAAAAAAAGTAAGACTTTTTATTATCGCCTAAGACTTGTAAATGTTTATTTTTATATAGTACGTTACATATAATCAAACTTATTTATTAACATCTTTAAAAGAAGATAATTATGTGTTTTATAAGTTTCAATAAACGGTGAATGTTACCATTCATAAATGGTGAATGTGTGTTTAAAATGTATGATGAATGAATTGCCTTAGTAACATGGTGTCATATATAATTATATATGTATTACCATTGGTGTTTTTCAGAATCTTAAAAGCGTATTAATGGCTAAAGTCTGATTATACTGTGCTACAATAATATGTGAGCAGCATGAATGTTTATGTATGTGTGTTTATATGATTTATCAGTACACAAATTTAAATAATGATGTAGGTATTACTCTGATATAACAACGTAAATGTGGTTTATGATGAAATCCTCATAGTTAAGATAGCTTGCAAACAATATTTTATTTAAAAAGGGGTGTGTGCAGAATTTTGGTAGTGGTACAGTACAAAATCATTACGACTATATATGGAACGTCCCCAGAAAACATAAAAACCAACGTGTGTGTGTGTGTCAGCTTGCCCAAATCAAGACTGACATTTTACTCTTGTGAGTTAGAAGAGCTCAAAGCAGGACTTTATTTTCCAACTTAGGAACATTTTGTAAACATATTTTTTTTATTAAATTATACTAAATGATGTTTATGAAAATATAAAAAATAAAAATAAAAATAAAAAATGAAGAAAGTTTACTGTGATGGGTAGGTTTAGGGGATGATGCAGTATAACTTCATTAATACAATGTAAATATAAATATTAAAGGTTCTAAATATAATGTAGAAACTTTAATTTTCTGTGATAGAAATACATATATACAAATAAATGTGAATAAAACATAGAAATTTGACATGTCCGGACTTGTCGGGTCCACAATAGCCCTTATCGTTTGGCCTGTTGAAATATATATCGTTTTCCCCTTTTGATAACTTTTTCTAACATGCCAAACTCTTTTTTCCCGCTCCTGGTAAAATGTACAACGTTTTTATATTTTTAGTGACGACTAAAACTAGCGTCAATGTTTTGCATTGTTTTATATGGCGTGTAATCGCATGATTTATTTATTTATTTTCATTTAATAGAAGAAAATAAGACTCGGGACGACTGAATGTGTGTCTGTGTACTTGTTTAACCTACGGTGTGGGGGTAAGTGCCCTAGAGAGAGGGGGAACATTTTATTGATCCCATGAGTAAATTACTTATAAAGCCCATTAATTATTTATTTATTTTCTAAGATGTAAAGTTTTTCTGTGATGGGTTGTAAAATGTATAATTATCTTTAGATAATTACACTGTAGCCTACTATGTGTGTGAGAGAGAGAGAGCTTCTGTAACTGAAAAAAAAAAAAGATACATTTCCAAATTACTAGCCAGGGCCGTGCAGAGACCTTTGGAGGGGCAGGTGCTCAAAGTATAAAAGGGGCACATGGAACACGGCTTTTAATAGGGCTGTGCTCCTTGCTGATATGTGTATCGAAATGGATGCTTCTGTATTGATACAGCAGCAAATGCCATGACGCAGGTTTGAAAAAGAAACACAGAACAGAAAAGACCATTTTAAGTTTAAATGTTAAAGACATTTTTTGCACCTCTTAACTACTCTGGAATTATATTATTATTATTATTATTATTATTGTTGTTATTGTGTTTACAGGGTATGGTGGTTTTGCTGTTGTAAACACTACTGTTGTTGTTGTAGAAAAAAATATTCCTGTCTTATTTAAAATAGAATTCTATTATAATCCTGTTCTGAATGTATTCATTTTTTTTAATGATAATGATTATAAAAACAGGATTGATAAGTATAATTCGGAGGACAAATCAAAAAAAATATTTTTATACTGAGAAAATCAGTATAAGCCTGTTTTACCAGTGTTGTGATAATTATTTTTAAGGCACTCTACGTTTTTTTATATAAATACTGTAATAATAATTGTTCAAAGTATGAATAGTTTTTAGTAAGATAACATTAAAAAAAACAAGGCACCTCGAAGCGCTTTAAACTTTTCCCAATTAAACAGCAAGAACGAAAGAGAACAAGCACCTTTGTTTGAATTGCTGTGTGTAGAACTACGTTAGCTGCATTTTTAATATTAATTTTAATAAATGTAAATTTGTCCCCGGCACTTTATTCAAGCTCGAGCAGGTGTTTTCACATAGAGGTTTCTAGATTTAAATCTAGATTTAAATTAAAGAGACATGACCTGACGTATTATTCGTATCCAAAATGAGGAGATATGAATATCAGGAGAGCTGAACACTCTCGTGCAGTGCATGTTTCATTCATACTCGAAGCCAGAGGGCGCTCTCGCGCAGAAACTTTTGACGTGCATATGGACAAACTCACGCGGCTATCGCTGTAGCTGAGCTGAATAAAAAGCAGAAACGTTTTTACTGATGAAACGTGAAGACAATAAAAGATTGCGAAAATATATGGTTTATGTGTGTTTTTCAAGTTATCTTCAGGTAATAAATAAATAAACTATATGAAAAATGCAGTACTGATTGACATATCATTTAGTATAGAAACTATAAAATATATTTCCTGAATTATTCTGTGATAAAATGGGAAAAGGGTGTTCGTAGTAGCCTTTATAAACCAATCATAAATTTATCATTAGGAAAACATTGAACAAAAATATTGTAGCCCCTTGCTGCAGAGCTAACCTTGCTTCCACAGGCTACACACAGCAATATAAACAACAGCTGTGCATGATCTGTTCACCCCATTCTCGTAAAATAATAATAATTCAATAATATAAGTTTACAAGCGCACCGCTCCGCTGAGAACTCCACTTACCGGCAGCCGCGGACGTTATTGAAGGCATCCTAAAGGCGTGTCTGAACGTGAGGGATCGTCCCGGATGAGATCGTCAGGTGAAAGGTCATCATGTGGATAATTTAATTTACCGCTAAACTATTATTAATTAATTTTACTAATAGTTAGACTGGGCAGGCCTTCACAAAAGGGCGTTTAATCACAAAAAAAAAAAGAAAAAAAAAAAATGCCTTGACAAAAGGGCGCTTTGGGCATCAAGGGGAAAATGGGCAGGTGCTCAAGCACCCACAGCCCCCCCCTCTGCACGTGCCTGTTACTAGCACATGTGAATCAGAGCCTGAAAGTCTATGAAAATAACCAGGACATTAAGGCGTGTCTAATTTATTTCGTCATGGCTGAAAAAGTTATACAAACACCTAACGTTAGCACTGTAAGCATTCCAACAAAGCCTTGGCGAATGGAACGCTTTTCTGAAAGGTAAACACAATCAAAGTCGAATTCGAAAATAAAAGGTTGAATAGTTGTAATTTTAGATAAATAATTCAAATAATTTTGTCCGGGATTCGATACGCTTATCAAAGTGAATCAGCTTGCATTACAGCGACGTAGCCCCAAAGCCAACCTGACGTTCTTAAAGAAGATTTTAAAAAAACATACAGAAAGACTTTTTCTTTCATCACACCGTGTGTACACATTTGAAGATTACGTTTAAAATAAGAACCTTTTATTTGATGTGAAATAAGTTAAAATATAAGTACTTCAGATGTAATTCTGTTATTTAAAGCTATATCCGTTTTCTCACTCACAACGGCCGGGGCGGGGGATGCCTGTGTCTCACACACACACACACACACACACACACACACACACACACACACACACGAGCAGGCTCGCGGAGGGAAAGAGAGAGAGAGAAACTTTTTCCAGCTAAACACAATTTTGTAAACCGTTCATTCAAAGAATGTTTGCGCGAGGAGGAAGACTTTTTTTCTCTTGGAAAATGTAAGACAATTTATATATTTTTAACCATTTTATTCGTTAAGCATTTTTACCCCTTATCATTGATAGTCTATTTTATTTAATTTATTTTTAACCAACAGAATATATTGTGGGTATTGTGATATGCACGTATAATCTGTTAAAATTGCCTTTAATATCTTTTTCACATAGCTCCCCCATACAGGGAGAGAGAGAGAGCAGAGAGAGAGAACGAAACCGGACACCACGCGCGCTCCAAGATGGGGAGGGGCGCCGGATGAACATAACATCTTCAAAACATTCCTCAGGGCTTCATTTCATCTCCTGTCGCCGGACTGACAAGTACAAACATATGTACAAACATTCAGGCATGACGATTCCAACATCTGGAACTCATTTGAGTGGTCAACACCGATGTGGGTGGTCGCGATGGGGGTGGTCGCGATGTGGGTGGGCCGTGTGGGGGAGGGGAAAAGCCATAAATCAAGGGCCATCAATCAAATTTTGACACTTGCTGGCGCATATTTACTACTCGCCAATAAAGAAAAAATTCAGGGATTCCACCATCTCCAGAGAGGATATTGACGAGGCTATTGCTAACGGTATCAAGCTTGCATTTAAAGAACAGCAAAGCACTTTGGATTCGGTTGTGACTTCGGCAGTAAGAGATGCTGTGGACTCTGTGCTGATTCCAGCATTACGTAAACTACGTGAGGACATAGAAGCGACTAACAATTCTGTTAAAGAGCTAAGAGAGGAGTTTGAGGCCATGGCTGCCGCGGCGAAGCAGACACGTGACCGCGTTGATTCTGTTCAGGCAACTGCATGTGAGGATAGGAATGCAGTCACGGACTTAAGAAATCAGCTAGAGCGACTCACCGAGAAGATGACGGACATGGAGGATAAAAGCAGGAGAAATAACGTATGACTGGTGGGGTTACCAGAGGGGATGGAGGGCCCAGATGTGGCTGGTTTCCTCAGAATTAATCTTTCCAAGTGGATTCCTTCCCTGAAAGGTCGTAACATCGAGATTGACTGGGCACACCGCGTGTATGACGGAAGGAAAAACTCTGATCGGCCGCGTACTCTCATCTTCCGTGTGCTAAGATGGCATGACAGATTGGAGATTCTGAAAGGTGCTAGGCAGGCTTATCCGGTGAAATGCACGCAGGACAATTTCACGCTACTATTTTTTCCTGACTTTAGTCCAGTTACAGCCGTCAAAGAGAAAAAGCTTGGTTCTTGTTTTGAGGTCGATGATGGCGCTTGGTCTCCAGCCCTTCCTCGCTTATCCGGCGGTAATTAAACTACGGCACGGGGGTGAACAGAGATGCTTCAATTCTCTTCGGAAAGCGGAGGATTTTGTCGGCTCCATGTCACAGAGTGGGACATTTGCTGCGGATCCACAGGGCAGCGGGAGGGCGGCGGCCGCCCTTTCTTCGACCCGGCGGGAGGGGCTTGGTGGCCTGAATGGAGGAGATGGTGGCGGGAGGGATATGGATGATTGCTAGATCTCTTTTTTTCTTTTTTCTTCTTTCCTCTCTCCTCCTGGGATAGTATTTATATTTATTCGATACAATTGTCCCTTTGCTGGTAAGACTAACCCCCCCTTTTTTCATTTTTTTTTTTCTGGAGGGGACTAATGGAGAGCAGGTTTCATTACAATAATGTTTTGGTTATGTGAGCCTTTTGGGAGGCTCGTTGTGGGCTGAAGTGGATCGGTCACGGATCATCACAAGTTTTTGTTGCTCAATCAGACCTATGTTCTCGGTAACGTGCAGCCTGAATTGTTTTTTGTCTATAGTTGTTGGTCATCTCTGTCTGTGTTGCTTTTATTTTTTACAACAGATGTTCATGCTTTTATTTACTTTACCTTGTTTTTAAGGGGATTTTTCATCTAGGTGTTTTGGTATCTAGAACGCACACTAACGTTTACATGTCATTTACAGAATGGGAGTGCTTTTGCTTCTCTTCATTTGTTGAATACAATTTTGAGATTATGAATATTTAATGTATACTCTAAATATTTTATTACTGAATGTGACGGGCTTAAATTCTGCTGTTAAACGAACCTGTGTGTTCGAATATTTACACCGTAAATCTATTTCTGGTGCCCTGATATGTAACACTGCGTCATCGGGTATTTTTCTCCATGTGTTTTGGAAGTGTCCTGTGGTCATGGATCTGTGGACGCATGTAGACCTGGTTTTGTCTTCCTCACTGCGGACTGATTGCTTTGCTGATACAAGTGTGTGTCTTCTTGAAGCTTAATGCAAAGGAGAGGGCTGTTTGCTGGTTTGCGAGGAGGATGACGATGTAGAACTGGTGTGAGCCGCACGTGTGTGGAGAGGCATATTGGATTGCATATTATTATTATTACTTTATTTCTATTTTTTTTTTATTTTTTTTTTACATATGTGATTATATAAAGGAAGGACCTGTTTTGTTGTTACTTTTTCCCTCCCTCTCTCTCTCCCCTTTGATTGGACCTTTAAAACATGGAGTATGTGTCTGTTGTTTTGTTTTGTTTGTTTTGAGTGGATGTTATGTTGTGATGTTGTGTGTGAAAAAAATAAATAAAATGTTGATAACAAAAAAGAAACATAAAACCACTGATAATGTGCACTTTGCCATGCAGTTATTTCACATATGCCAAATGCCAAATCATGCCTTTTGCCTGCGAGAGAAGGTCCCTCCTCAGCGGAATGGGCCACGGGCTGCTGCTGAGAGCTCTCCAAACCTGGTTCCTCCAGAGCAGGGTCACTAGGAGGAGAGAGCACTTGGTCTCCCTGACCCACCTGACGACCTGAGGAATCAGGGCGATAGGGGGGAAAGCGTACAGGTGAGCACTGGGCCAGTCGTGGGCCAGAGCATCTCGCCGTATTGAAAAGTATGTAGGGCAGTGAGAGTTGTCTTCTGAGGTGAAGAGGTCGACCTCTGCCTTCCCCGAAGACTGACCAGATATTTTGAACTGTTTGAGGATGTAGCATCCATTCGTCTGGGGCTACATTGCCTCTGGCCAGCATATCTGCGCCAAGGTTCAATCTGAATACTCTGCTTTCGTGGCTGCCAAATTTCAGCTATAGAAGCACGCAGCTGAAATAGGTCACAGAATTAGTATTTTCTGTACGGTGAAGGGCACGTAGTGGGACAGGGACAGGGAACGATTCAGACAGTGTAAATATGCTTTCCATTGAGGGAAAAAATAAGTCTGGTTTCACGCTGTCACGCTAACCACCGCACCGCACACACACACACTGCTCCGGTCCAGAGACACGATAGCACGGAGCTGATTACATGCGCTAGTCGGCGCAGACCACAAAACGTATCGGACCTATTTGAATTCTACACAGAAAGCTATATTTTATAGCAATATGGATGAGATTGTGGCTTGTTATACCATGTCAAATGCGGCTTTACGGAGCTCAGCGGCTCTGAACGGCTTTAGCCCAAGCTGTGATATAAACGAATGCTATTAGCTATTTTAAAAAGGGGCAGGGCTGCTTGATATGTCCCGCCCTGTCTTCCTGTTTTAGTTAAAATGACGTCAACACATAGAATAACGCTGCGTGTTTCAAAGCATTTCAGGGCACCTTTAAGTAGAACATCAGTGAACTGCGGTCAGATGAGATGTTGTCAGGCCATATGTCAGTAAAAACTAATTTTCCTCTCCTGTCTGCCATTATACTGTGCTTGTAACATGTGCTCTTCAATTGCACGCACAAATGTGCCGGCACTCTGTATATCATTTCATATTAAAGCGCAATTATATATAAGAACACGTGTGCGTCATGTTTAGCAGAAGTAGCTCTTAAAGAAATAGCAGCCAAAAAAACCTAATAACCCAGCTGCTTTTATGTCGTTAATCAAGGAACCAAAGAAAAAAGGAGGAAATCAATAACTTTTGTAGCTTTAAGGATTACTCTATATTTAATTTAGAATTTAGTGTTTGATAACTTGATTCAATTTCTGTATAGTTCCTATTGCTGATGGGCACATGTAGCTAAATATGACATTTATTATAATGGGTTTATGTGAAGATTGTTTTAAGTTAAACTAAAAGTTATTTTTTTAAAGTCTAATTAATGATAGCTCTCATTTATACTGTAATGTTGAATGGCTATAATCAATGGTCAGTTTCATAGAGACATCAGTATTGGTATCACTGATACTCACCTTCAGTCATAAAAAGATGCCACTAAACAAATATTTAAATTTGTTTTGTGTTTGTACATTAATTTAAAGATTAAATGTAAAATTATTGCAATATAAAAGTATATTTAAAAACTTTAATATTAGGTAAGATTAATCACGATTAATTTCAGAAAAGATCTGTGATTTTTTTTTCTTTTATCGATTGACAGCACTAATTAAAACACATGACAAGCAAACCTTCAAATATTATAATGCATTTTAACTTTCGTCACAATTATTTATGAAAAGATATAATGCATTTGAGGGTGTATTATGAATATCATTAATAAAGCATTATATAGACTTTAAGTAAAGTGTTTCCCTTTTGCTCTTCTGACCAACATTAATCTATCTCTCAATATTTATTTCCTCTTTTGGAAAGTCATAGAATGCTAACATATTTTTTTTCTTAGCTACTGGAGCAAATAGAAATTATTTTTACCCCAGACATGGGTGGTTTATTAAATATAGCCATTATAACAGTGTTCTCGATAACATTTGCATATTCCTTTGCATACTCTGAACTACAGCACGCAGTAATGCAAAATAAAGCAATTACAGTGAAAGTTGCTAGCTTGAACTGAGTGAAAGTTGAGCGAAAGTTTAAGTCAACAGAATGCATTATCTTTTGAAGACAAAGTACAACTACCCTCCATAATGCAACACGACCTTTGCCCAAATCCTGTTTTGCACATATAGTCTATACATTTGGAGCCTTGTTCCCCAGATCACACTGCACTTAGCCAGAAGCAGAAATATTTCACCATGATTTCTGGGACTTTATTTGTGTTTCTACTGCTGTTTGGAGTAGAGGCTGGTCATGCTGGCAAGGTTTTGGTGTTGCCAGGCGAGTACAGCCACTGGCACAACATGCGTGTGATCATTGACGCGCTGGTCGATCGTAACCACAGTGTGACGGTTCTGGTCAGTTCTTCATCACCTACTGTACCACACACACGGAAGGAGCGGTTTGTTTTCAATGTGTTTAAAGTCAACATGACGAAAAAAGAGGCCAATGCTGTGTGGAGTGAGTTCATAAATCTCTGGATGAAGGACTCAGTCACCAAATATGAGCGAATCTTCATGGTCTGGCGAGTGATGACAAACTTTATGGTGCTTGCTGATGATGTTTGCAAGGGCATGCTTCACAATGAGGATCTTTTACACATGCTTCGGGAATCTCATTATGATGTGCTTTTTTCTGATCCTATGATGCCATGCACTGACTTGATGGCACAGACTCTGAATATCCCGCACGTCCTGTCGCTGCGCTTGACATTTGCTTATACTTTTGAGCGGCTTTGCGGTCAGATGCCTGCGCCACCATCCTATGTTCCTGCAGCCGCTTTGCATGATCACCTCACCGATCATATGAGCTTCACCGAGAGAGTTGAAAACATGCTCCTTTTCATCTTACATACAACTATATTCCGATTGAACATGAAGTTGACTTTTGATCCACTTTACACTGAAATATGGGGTAATTATTTTGTTTTGGCCACTTTTATGCATTAATTCTGCAGTTGTCTGTCTCTTTAGTTGTTGTTTGCCATTGTGGCATATACAAAGTTGATGGTTTAAGTAATTTTTTCAATGAATATAAGCTACAGAATGTATGACAGCATTTAGCAAACATATAGGCGTTATTAACGTACGATCTCACTACATTTATAATTCAAAAGTAATTACTTCTGTAAGATATTTTACTAAGTATTACATTGAAAACATGCTTTTTACAAATAATGATATTTATAATTCTACATTAGTCCATCTATTGGATTGCCTGAGTGGCATTCTAAGACTGCTGATACTGTTCAGCGGCACTGTTTTTTATGGAATTCATTTCACTGAATATTTTTTTTTTAATAAAAATATATATATAAAGGTAATTCCGACTTCTTATTTCACAATTCTGACTTTTTTTTTCTTGCAAATGCAAGATAAAGACAAGACAGAGCATGTTTAGAGATGTAAACTTGTTTTATTTATTTATTTTATTCAGTGATGGAAATGGGCTTCCATAGTTTTTTCACCATTAGTATCATTCTGTTTCTTTGTGATTGTGCATTACAAGCATTAGTGAAGGAGGCTTTTAGCGATTCCTTCTGTAGGTAGGCTACATCAATACACAGGAAGGTGGTGACAGTGACTGCGTATATGAGTCATTGAATAAGTAACAACTGATTAGTTTATACAAATTAGTTTTTTGGGGTGTAGACCTCAAATAATCCTATCAACAGGAGAAAATAAGCATGTAAACCATGGGTGGGCAAACTCGGCCCTTCCAGGCCACTTTCCTTCAGAGTTTAGCTCCAACCCTAATCAAACACACCTGAACCAGCTAATCATTGACTACGTTTACATGGACATCAATAATCCGATTTTAATCCGATTAAGACAATACTCTGATTAAGAGTCTACCATGTAAACAGAGATTTTTAATTACCTTAATCCGGCTAAAGTCATAATCGAAGTAAACACAAATCGAATTAAGACATGTGGAGTATTCCTACTTTAGTCGCATTACTGAAGTGAGGCACAGACATGTAAACACCTTAATGAAACTATTACCATTGTGTAGGACTTTTTGCCGCATTTTGCGACAGGACACACACACACGGCAGTGATCAACCATTTGACGGCAAATAAAAGAGCTTCAACACCGCCGTCGTCTGTATGCACGAAAATAATTAACTGCACTTGAAACTTTCATAAAATTAAAAATGAAACACCCAAAACTGTATATGGCATCATCACGAAGACGAACTATATGTTTATACGTGAAATTCTTGAGGGGACGTCAGATGGCGTCGCGTGGTGATGTAATGACGCATGCCATTAATCGATCTATGTACTATAACATGTAAAACGGAAACATGAAAGGATTATTCTAAAAACAACTCATGTAAACACCTTAATCATCATATTGTCTTATTCAGAATAAGGTAAATAATTAGATTACTGATGTCCATGTAAATGTAGTCAAGACTACTAGAAGGCTACAGGCAGGTGAGTTTTATCAGGGTTGCATCACATCTCTGCAGGAAAGTGGCCTGGAAGGGACAAGTTTGCCCATCACTGATGTAAACACTTGATCCTAACTATCTTGTCAACTGGATTTGAAAATACCTTTATTTACAGTTTTCTTGAGTGGTCAAGGAGGCTGCTGTAAATAAAGCAAAAGAAAGCAAAATATTAAATAGTTCACAGGCTGTAAATTAACAAGCAGTGTTGCCAATTTAGCTATTTTGTAGCTAGATTAGCGACTTCCCCACCCCTTTTGAGACTTTTTTCAAAAGTTTAGGGACAAATATAGCAATTGCTTGGATAAACCCTATCTGAATTCTCATCTGCCCACTGATCTATATTCATCTTTATATAGATCAGTGAATTTGCCATTATGATGTCATCTAGTGACAATTAGCTAGTAGTTTTAGCTACTTTCAATTGAAAGCAGTTGACAAAACTGTTAACAAGTAGCATTACTTTTTAATTATTACTGTGAAAATGTACGTAAAGTTTTTTTAAAGGGGTCATGAACTCCCTTTTTTCCCTTTTTTCAGTTGCTCACATTTTACAGTAATGTCGTGTGGTGCAACATTACTGTCAGATCCAATCTAGATGGCACACCAATGTCTTAGTTTCAATCTTTCTGAAAGTCCTGTGTTGAATTGTGCCTTGTTTGTGAACAAATCAGTGGTAAAATTAAGTGAACAAAAGACCAAGTTCTTACTGACATGGTCTGGAACTTCATAAAAAAAAAAAAGCTTATCCACTCTTTTCTAATGCTGCAGAAGAAAGGCAATGCAAAGACTGTGTTTTTCCACAACTTGGCAATGAACAGCATCTTGCCATCTTCAGAACCATCTTTATTGTTTATTTCTGCATAGACCTGCCTTTGCCTCTTTAGTTATTTACACTACATGCTCAAATAGGTGGGCGGGGCTAAACAGGTAGTGATGTAGAAGCAGGCGTTGATCTTTTTCTGCAGAGGTGGCGTTTAGCCACACTATTACGTCATAATGGTATGGTATTTTCCACAACCTGTTGTTCTGACAGATTGGCTTCAATATAAGCTGTTTTTAGACTAATGAGATAGTTTTGAGTTCTGAATTTCTGAATTTTGATTTCTCAGTTCATGACCCCTTTAATAACTAATATTTATTATATGGTCCAACAGCTATAGGTTTTGCACTGTTCAAGCTCTTGTAGATGTCTGTCTAACTGGAATAATGCCTTTATTGCAGTATTGTGTGTAGTGCAGGCAAACTCATGGACTGAAGTGTGTATCGAAAGAGATCAGGACAAGAAGGCTGTAGATAATACATCACCTGAGTGGCATTATATCTCTGTGTGTCACAGGAAAACCCACAACAATGTGTGAGACCATGGGAAAAGCTGACATCTGGTTGATTAGAACTTACTGGGATTTTGAGTACCCTCGCCCACTCCTGCCTAATTTTAAATTTGTTGGAGGACTACACTGCAAACCCGCTAAGCCTCTGCCAAAGGTAATGACTTTGCTTTCTGTTTTGAAATATCTGCTCTTCTGAAATATTCTTGATGTTTATATTTTTTTTCTTTTACATAATTCCATCAATCCTTACTTGAATAAATCAAATAATATTGTAACTTCATACCCATGGATGTATGAATGGAGCAGCATTTCATTTAGCTCCTAACTTGCTATGTGGCACTGCAGTCCTCAAAGTCTGACAGGACTTTTATGGCAGGCATACCATAAAAAAAGTACATTTTCTCACCTCTGTTTAACCCCTGGGTGTAAGACCAATATGGATAAAGATTGCCAACTGAAGGTCTATAAAATACAATGTATCAGAATCAGAATCAGAATGAGCTTTATTGCCAGGTATGGTTACACATACAAGGATTCAGATACATTGTATTTTATAGGCCTTCAGTTGGCAGTCTTTATCCATATTGGTCTTACACCCAGGGGTTATACAGAGGTGAGAAAATGTGCCCCAAACTGAGAGCTCAAACATACATCAAATGGCCTAAAGCTTTGTGAGCACCAGCATGACTAGACCATAACACCACATGTTTTAAGCACCACCTAGTCACTAAAACTATAGACATGTTAACATTCACACATAGTTTGACTAAATAGGAAGAAAAATCTGAAAAAAAACCTCACTGGAAACTATATTCCATCTAATCAGTAAACTGATGCTGAACATGTCATCACGTTCACTTTGAATGCCCAATACAATGTAGTTCACCTTAGTTTTTCATGTTATATTATATCAGGATGTAGGATCAGCAGATCTTAAATTCTTACATTTGTAATCCCACACTACGTTGACCTCAAAAGATACTGTGGATTTGCAGTGTCAGTCCCATTTTGTAAACTGCATGTGGCACACTTCAATATGACATTTCTGTTGGAAAATCATTTCAATTTGAAGTCACTAATGAAAAGCTAGATAGGCCTATAGAAGAAAAAAACATGTCAGGGCAATTATTTAACTGAATTTTTGCATTACGTTTGTAATTGTAATGTTTGCGGTTTTTGTGTAACAGTATGTGCTCATTTGTATGTCTTTTAGGAAATGGAGGAGTTTGTTCAGAGCTCAGGAGATCATGGCATCATTGTGTTCTCATTGGGTTCCATGATCAGCAACCTGACTATGGAAAGAGCAAACATTATTGCTTCAGCTCTTGGCCAGATCCCACAAAAGGTGTGTAACTATCTTTTTATAGCAATAGAACAGCTGCCATAGCTTTGAAAATGTTTTTTTTTTTTTTTCAGTAATTTTGTCTGCAGGGATTTCAATCCCCAAAATCAAAAGGTACAAGACTGTGTACTTAATGTCTTTAATGAGGCAATGAATTACGGACAGTTCAGCCAAAAATTTTAATTATCTTATCAATTACTCAACGTTACGTTGTTTCAAACCATATGAATTAAGCACTTTAATCGAAGTCTTCTGAAGAGACACAATCGCTTTACATGATCAAACAAGCACATTTAAGCTTCTCTGTTTGCCATAATTGAGGTTATCTATGTATATGTTTATATGCAAATTAAATCCTAAATTAATCTGCTCATCATACAAAGCAATGATGTACTCTCTTAACAACCTCAGAGTTCTTTAGGTGTGTCTTAAAAGCGTTACCAGTATACAGTGCATTATATATATAAAAAATAAATAAAAAATACATTTAATTTTAAAATGCTTTTTTTTTTACAGAGCCCAACATTTCTATAAATTTACTGCTCAGGTGTTCATATGCTCAGTGCCCTAAACTGTTAATAAATTCCCCATACATGTATTTGCACAGGTTGTTTGGCGTTATCATGGGAAAACACCAGAAACTCTTGCCCCCAATACAAAAATCTATGACTGGATCCCACAGAATGATTTGCTTGGTAAGGAAAGTATTGTCATTTGGGCTCATTATACATGAAGAATATTAATTGATGTCATATAGATACAGACTTTATGTTATCTGATAGGTCATCCAAAAACAAAGGCCTTCATTACCCATGGTGGGACAAATGGATTGTATGAGGCTATTTATCATGGTGTCCCAATGGTGGGCTTGCCACTGTTTGCTGACCAGCCTGATAACCTAATGCACATGAAAACCAAAGGAGCTGCTGTTGTTCTTGACATCAACAAAATGCAGTCGGAAGACCTGGTGGATGCTCTCAAGACTGTCTTAAATAATCCATTGTGAGTTAAGTCCTTCATAAATTTGAAATGAGCTTTCAAATAATCTATTACTAAAAGACTTTTCCAGTTAGTTTCCTTAATTTAGAAATAACGCTAAAATGTTTTTTTAATCACGGCTAGAAACAGGGTGGAAAATGTTTGTGTACTACTACATTTTTATTGGATTTTGAACAAAAACTTCACTAAAATGAAAACTTTTACCTCAAGAAAAATAATTTCCATTTCTAATCTAATCAGATACAAGGAGAGCATCATGAGACTGTCCAGAATTCATCATGATCAGCCAATGAAGCCTCTGGACCAGGCAGTTTATTGGATTGAATTTGTGATGCGGAATAAAGGAGCTAAACATCTCCGAGTTCAGGCACATGATCTGAGCTGGTATCAGTACCACTGCCTGGATGTAGTGGCCTTCTTACTCTCAGTTGCTGCACTGATCACATTCCTCTTTATTAAAACATGCTGTTTCCTTTTCCGTAAATGTTTCAGAAAGACTTATCCTGATGCCAAAGCAAAAAAGAGTAAAAAAGAGTGAATGCACAGTAGGTCATCATAGAAGCATTGTCTTCAATTGACTGACGTGTGTCATCATCACATGTGTTTGATGGCCAGTGTGCATTTTGTGTACATTCCAAACTATGTTCTTACTGAAACGAATACATGTGAATGTTAATAATTATGTACAATAATTACATAAGATGACAGAAATAAAAACATTTTAATCATGACAACTCTCGGAAGATTTTAGCATGGTAATGGTTATGACAATGTATTTGGTCTTGGAATATTACTGTTTGCTGAGCTGTAAACTAAATGTAGGCTCGAACTGAGGGGTTCATTTACAGTCAGTGGTGACAATGGTTTTAAATCAGTGAGGGAACTCTAGTTGGAGAGTCAGGGGTCATTTATTTACTTAATAATAAAAAAATAAAATTAAATTAAAGGCCCTTTCTGGTGATCAGAGTCTATTTAAGTGGAAATATCTCAAATGTATAACAAAACTAGATTTTGTGCTTATTATAAATGTTATATTGGAGTTATAAATATGTTGTAAGTTGTTATAGTTATAAGTATGGTATAAATATGTCATAGTTATAAATATTGTGTATTGGAAAAATTATGTTTGGTTCCAAGTTTTTAAATTAAATTTATGCCTGTCCTCATGAAACTCTTCTCTCTTTGCCCTGACTTTTTTTTTTTTTTTTTGACTATAAACACAAAGAAGGGTGACATCCATCCTTCCATCCATTTTCTGTGTCCTTTGTTAGAAGTGTAACAGATAAGTGCAATAAAAGCATGTAGTAAAAGCCCATGGTTATAAGTGACATAAAAAGCAAAAACAAACTCCAGCATATTCATTCACCAGACACTACTGGAACTTCACACGGGATTGGGTTGGTGAGAAAAAAATGAAACGTGCTTTTTAGCAGCAAACACTCAAGATGGGTTTGCTATGCACACATGGGTATAAAAGTACCCCAAGTCAAGTCACCATTATTTATATAGTGCTTTTTATAATGCAGATTGTGTCAAAGCAGCTTTATTAAACAGGAAAATAGGGGGGATCACGTGACCCTTCGACGGCGATGCAGGCTTAGTCTTTCGCTCCGCTCACTTTGCCACATATTTTATGATCCTGTCAGTAAAATTTAAACCACTCTGCATTGAACCCATCATGAGTGCTAAGGCAGACAAAGGGGATCAGAAAAGAGAGATTGAGCAATCGCCAATGAAGAAAAAATTCAGAGATTCCGCCATCTCCAGAGAAGACCTCGACGATGCTATTGCTAACCGCATTGAACTAGCATTTAAAGAACAGCAAAGCACTTTGAATTCAGTTGTGAATTCGGCAGTAAGAGATGCGATGGACTCTGTGCTGATTCCAGCATTGCGCGAACTGCGTGAGGACATACAAGCGACCAACAAGTCTGTTAAAGAGCTACGAGAGGAATTTGAGGCCATAGCTACCACGCCTAAGCAGACACGTGACCGCGTTGATTCTGTTCAGGCAGATGCACGTGAGGATAGGAGGACAGTCACGGACTTAAGAAATCAGCTGGAGCGACTCACCGAGAAGATGACGGATGTTGAGGACAGGTGCAGAAGGAACAACGTAAGACTGGTGGGGCTGCCAGAAGGGACGGAGGGTCCCGACGCAGCTGGTTTGCTCAGAGTTAATCTTTCCAAGTGGATTCCTTCCTTGAGGGGCCGTGACATTGAGATTGATCGGGTGCATCGCGTGTATGACGGAGAGAGGGGCTCCGATCGGCCGCGCACTCTCATCTTCCGTGTACTAAGATGGCATGACAGATCGGAAATCCTGAAGGGTGCCCGGCAGGCTTATCCGGTGAAATGCGCAGAGAACAATGTCACACTGCTATTTTTCCCGACTTTAGTCCAGATACAGCGATCAGCAGAAAGGCATTTGGTCTGTTTTTGAAGAAGATGACAGCGCTTGGTCTCCAGCCCTTCCTCATCTCTCCGGCGGTAATTAAACTATGGCAGCGGCCTCTGTTTCTCCGGTCCAGCGGGAGGGGCTTGATGGCCAGGACGGACATGGTCCTGGCTGCCCAGTGGGGGAGGATGGCAGGATGGACATGGACACTTGCTAAACCTATTTTTTGCTTTTTCTTCTCTCCTCTCTTCTACTGGGATATTGTCCCTATATATCCGGTACAACGATCTCTTTGCTGGTAAGACTGACACTCCTTTTTTCTTTTGGGGACTAATGGAGAGTAGGTTTAACAGCACATGTGCCTTGATGAGTGAAATTCTTGAGAGCGTGCTCCATACAGTGCAGAAACAATTAACATATAGACAGTACCATTACCTACTTACAGACTTATACAGACAATGTGCAATATACACATACATATACTCAGTACACACAGTGTACTGTTAGACATACTTACAGTTATCAATACACATTATACACCGTATGTACACATTCTACATTATGTACACATATATACATACATAGTAATATGCAAAGGTGCAGTAGATTGTACATAAGCTGGATACGCAAACGTCATGTATGTGCATTGGATGGTATCCAGTGGTAGCAGATAGATTGTTGTATTAGTGCAGTGTGTATGTGTAGTCCAGTTTGAACTGTGGAGTTAAAGTGCAGTGCATGGCATATCGTAAAGTGGGAGTGTGCTGTAGGGTGTATTAGTTCTGACTGTTCATTAGCCTGATAGCCTGAGGGAAAAAGCTATCCCTCAGTCGGCTAGTGCGGGATCGGATGCTGCGGAGACGTCTTCCTGAGGGCAGCAGAGAGAACAGTCTGTGGGACAGGTGGCTGGAGTCATTGGTGATCCTCTGGGCTTTCCTTATACACTGCCTGGTGTAGATATCCTGGAGGGAGGGAAGCTCACCTCCAACAATGTGGCGGGCAGTTCGTACAACCCTTTGCAGAGCTTTGCGGTTGCCAGCGGTGCTGTTTCCAAACCAGGCGGTGATGCAGCCGGTCAGGATGCTCTCCACAGTGCAGGTGTAGAATGATCTGAGTATGCTGGGGCTCATTCCAAACTTCCTCAGCCGTCTCAGGAAGAAGAGGCATTGATGTGACTTCTTCAGCACTGCATCTGTGTGAGTGGACCATGTGAGATCCTCGGTGATGTGAACGCCGAGGAACTTAAAGCTGTTTACCCGCTCCACAGGTGTCTTGTCGATGGTGATGGGTGTGTGTTCTCTGCTCTGTCTCCTGAAATCCACCACCAGCTCCTTGGTCTTGTCGATGTTGAGTGAGAGGTGGTTCTCCTGACACCATTTAGTCAGGGTACTCACCTCCGCTCTGTAGGCCGTCTCATCGTCCTCTGTAGGCCGTTTGATATACGTGATTATATAAAGGAGTGACTTTTGTGTTTTTATTGTCCTTCCCTCTCTCCCTCCCTTTTGACTGGACTTTGAGATGTTGAGTATGTGTCTGTTGTTTTGTTTTGTTATATTTTGGATGCTGTGTTGTGTTATGTGTGAAAAATAATAAAAAAATGTTGATAACAAAAAAAAGAAATCTAAAAAATTGTTTTAAAGCATTGCCGTGCTGTTGAGAGGGACATCTAGAGGCGAGTAAAAATCACTGCGTAATATAAAGCAGTCACGCGTAGAAGACGGTTAGTCAAAAATAGCAAAAATGAGTTTAAAACCACAGCCAAGTGGATCAATGAAGAGAAAACTAAAAAAAGACAAAGAAGCAAGAGAAGCTCAACTGCTACATAAGCTACCAACAATCTCCAGCTTTTTTAAAAGCAATGCAAACACGCCTGATGATGCTAACAATGTCCTTTCTGCTGCTTCAAGTGAAGATGGCACTACCACTTTCTCCCGCTCCAGGTTACTTTAAGGAGATCAACTCCATAATTTCTAAGTTTATCTGGAATGATAAATGTCCCAGAATTAAACTTACCACATTACAACATCCTAATAGCGCAGGAGGACTGGCTGTACCAAATTTTGAATTATATTATTGGTCGTTCCAGCTTAAGGCTCTTCATAATTGGGTTGATCCTCAATCTACAGTTTCATGGAGGGTGATTGAAGCTGACAAGGTTAAACCAAATAGACTTCAAGATATTTTATTTACTGGCACAGGAAAAAAAGGGGATAATTATAAATTTGGTCCGGTTGTGGCTAACTCTATTAAAATCTGGAAAACGGTTGAACGTCGGATAGGTGGACCCTTCAAATTTTGTAACAGTACAGGCATAATTTTAATTTTGTATGCGGAAATCGTCCATTTGTCCAACCCTCTTGGTCTTCTTTAGGTGAAAACACGTGTGGAGATATATATGATAACCAGGGCCTCTGTTCATTTCAGACATTAAGAACCAAATTTTGTCTACCAGCATCCGCATATTTTGTCTTTCTTCAATTACGTTCTGCTCTCAAAGCGTATGACATTCCGTGGGCATCTTCTATTTCCTCTCATCCTATGCGGGACTGGATTGCACCATCTGCTGGTCGGCCATCTGTTTCCTTAATATATAATAAAATTATTGATTGCATTACAAAACCTCTTTCTATTAAAACTATTTGGAATAGGGAATTATCTGACCTTAATTTATCTGTCGACTGGGATAGAGTGTGGTCTAATCTCAGCTTAACATCTAAAAATCTGGCTCATCGTCTTATTCACTTCAAAGTCATTCATAGAGCATACATAACTCCTTACAAAAGATTTAAAATGAAACTACAGTCAAATTTGAACTGCCATATATGTAACACTACATCATCAGGCACTTTTCTGCATATGTTTTGGGAATGTCCTGTCGTCATCAGTCTATGGACACATGTAAACCTGGTTTTGTCATCATTACTGCGAATTGATTGGTCTGTTAACCCAAGTTTGTGTCTTCTTAATGATGATTCTGGTCTCTGTATTAATTAAATGCAAAAGAGAATGTTGTTTGCTGGTTTTACAGCTGCGAAGAAGACAATAATCCAGAACTGGTTTACACCACACATGTGTAGAAAAACATACAGCCTCCTGTAAATAGTGACGTGTGAATGTGCAACGGCGCGAGTCGGTGGGGCCAGGCCTTCGACCATTGATGCTTGGCAGTGTTTTTTGTTAGATATACGTGATTGTATAAAGGAGTGACTTTTGTGTTTTTATTGTCCTTCCCTCTCTCCCTCCCTTTTGATTGGACCTTGAGATGTTGAGTATGTGTCTGTTGTTTTGTTTTGTTATATTTTGGATGCTATGTTGTGTTATGTGTGAAAAAAAACAAAACATTTGTGTCATGGATTCACCAGGTTCTCCCGTCATACACACACAAACACTCAATCAGTGCTCTCTCACAGGCTTTCTGTTGACCACCAACTGCCACTCATATGCATTAAAGCATTAATGTTGAGTTTTATTATTTTTGTGAGTTGTACTCTATTCACAGATTGGATTTTTCTATTCTTCTGCAGTTTTTCACTTCTGAAAAGTGAAAAGTTAACACAAATTGTATTTCACTGTTCTGATTTGCAGTGAATAAATACCATTAAAATATAATAAGGTATCACTGTTTATTACTGATTTTAAAGCTTACTAAACTTGATATCAAATGATTTAGATATCTACATTTCTACCAGGGGCGGACTGGAACAAAATTTCAGGCCGGGAAATCTTACACTCATCCAGGCCATACCATACACCCACAACAAATTCTGAAACATGGACAACCTATTTGTATGACCATTAGCCTATTTGTATGACCATCACATAAAAAGGTCTAAGTCTTTAGTCGGGGCCGTGGAAAATAATTAAAGGTTCTCTTTTGAACTGCACCTTCACTTCCCTTTTCCTTTTCTTCATTTTCTCCAATATCTCTGTCACTCCCTTTTTTCTTGTACCTGTCACTTCTTTACCAGCAGGTCTATAGTTATTAACAGAACTGTGTTCACCTTGTTGCAAAACAACCACCTCATTGCAATTTGTTTGCACATAATGTTGTTATTTCTCTTAAAATGACTTAAATACCCAAGATTTAACAAACCTATAATTCATACAAATATATCAAAACAAATTTTCTAAAGTGCCTAAATGCCAAAATTAGTACATTGAAAATCCTAATACAGAACACACTATTGTATTTTTGGGCTGACTGATATTTTTGTGTTACTGTTTGCTCTAGCTCCCTCCCTTTCTATACAAGAAATCCATGTGAATATCTGCCTGCTAAATTTATTAATGTAACTTTCCAATCGATAATGATGTCCTTTAGCACAGTATTCTGACTGATGATAATAATGGGGTGCTACTGACAGCCTATCAGGTGCTAGCAGTTTAATACTCAACTAGGTTAATAAAGACAAAACTACAGTAGCGTATTACAGATGAAACTGACCTGCACTTGAAGCCCTGAACAGGTTTGTAATTTCGCTACATTTAACTGTTTCTTCTGGCCGTTTCCTCTCCTTCCTCGAGTCCCGCGCATCGACTCTGTTCAAAACCGTTTGACGGAGGCAAGGAACAGACGTGAAGCACGGCGCTGCCAGTCAAGACTAACCGATTTATGATTTATTAGAAAGAGCTTTATTGCCAAGTGTGTTTGCACACACAAGGAATTTGTCTTGGTGTTAGGAGCTTCCAGTACAGAAAGTACAATCAGACAACAGTGTAAACAGAGACAACATATAATTAAGGTAATAAAGAACACTAATAATGAAGAGAATAGGCAATAATTAAGAATAACAATAGTAATAAAAAATAAAAAATATACAGAAAGAAAAATGTCCATAGACAGAACTGTGAATGTGCATGTGTCCTACAGATGAAGGTTTGATGAGTTATTTACAGATGTACACTACCGGGGTGTGTTATGTGTTGTTCAGGTGGGATACGGCCTGGGGAAAAAACTATTCTTGTGTCTGGCTGTTTTTGTGCTCAGTGATCTGTAGCGCCGGCCAGAGGGCAACAGTACAAAGAGAGAGTGAGCTGGGTGTGAGGGGTCCAGAGTGACTTTCTTAGCCCTTTTCCTCACTCTGGAGGTGTATTATCGATTTATTATGGAATGCCACAATCGGAAGTTATCACTTTGGCACATTGGGAAGGCAATTTTTTTTTTATAAAAATAAATAAATAATAAATAAATAAAAAACACAGGGCAGCGGGCCAAATCAGCCGCCTGGCCACCGGGCTCCCAATGGCCAGGCCGCGCCTGATTTCTATATATAAATACACAACAAGATTGGCCCCTCTTTTTCAATTGTGGCCCCTCCTGTGCCCCCCAGTTGAAAAAATGCTAGAACCGCCCCTGCTTGTATAATAAAATTTAAATTGCTTGTAAGAATTTTCTGTGGTGTAATATTTCACGGAAAATTTTGGAATTATTAGCCCCCTTAGAATATCTTGTTCATCTTTATGCTTATAAATGTTGTGTGTGTTCTTTGCTGCAAAAACACTTTGTCCATGACCCACAAAATAATTCATATTTACAGAAGCAAATTTGGTAACAAAATACCTATGTGTATTGCTTTTGACTATGAAAAATAAAAGCAGTATTCCAAAACAATTACAATAACTAAAAATAAGACTAATAAACCTGTTTCTTTTTTTATTGTGCTGATAGTGATACACTATATCTTACAACCCCAAATCAGAAAAAGTTGGGACAGTATGGAAAACGCAAATAAAAAAAGAAAGTAGTGATTTCTAAATTTACTTTGACTTGTATTTCATTGCAGACAATATGAACACAAAATATTTAATGTTTTGTCTGGTCAACTTCATGTCATTTGTAAATATACATCCTTTCCTGTCATTCAGACCTGCAACACATTCCAAAAAAAGTTGGGACAGGAGCAATTTAGGGCTAGTAATGAGGTAAATTGGTTAAATAATGATGTGATTTGAAACAGTTGATGTCAACAGGTGATTGTAATTATGATTTGGTACAAAAGCAGCATCCAAGAAAGGCCTAGTCCTTTAGGAGCAAAGATGGGCCGAGGATCGCCAGTTTGCCAACAAATACGTGAGAAAATTATTGAAATGTTTAAAAACAATGTTCCTCAAAGAAAGATAGGAAGAGATTTGGATATTTCACCTTCAACAGTGCATAACATAATTAAAAGATTCAAGGAATCTGGAGGAATTTCAGTGCTTAAAGGACAAGGGCGCAAGCTTAAGCTGAACAACCGTGATCTCCGATCCCTCAGGCGGCACTGCATCAAGAATCGTCATTCATCTATAAGCGATATCACCACATGGGCTCAGGACTACTTTGGCAAACCTTTGTCAAGTACCACAATACGTAGTTACATCCACAAATGCCAGTTAAAACTGTACTGTGCCAAAAGGAAGCCCTATGTTAACAGTGTCCAGAAGCGCCGTCGACTTCTCTGGGCTCGGAGGCATCTGGGATGGACCATCACACAGTGGAAACGTGTACTGTGGTCAGATGAATCAGTATTTCAGGTATTTTTTGGGAGGAATGGACGCCGTGTGCTCCGGACCAAAGAAGAAAAGGATCATCCAGACTGTTACCAGCAACAAGTCCAAAAGCCAGGGTCTGACATGGTATGGGGTTGTGTCAGTGCCCTTGGCAAAGGTAACTTGCACTTCTGTGATGGCACCATTAATGCTGAAAAGTACATAGAGATTTTGGAGCACAATATGCTGCCTTCAAGAAGACATCTTTTCCAGGGACGTCCATGCATATTTCAACAAGACAATGCAAAACCACATTCTGCACACATTACACATTACTGCCGAGGAAGAGGGTATGGGTACTTGACTAGCCTGCCTGCAGTCCCGACCTGTCTCCAATAGAGAATGTGTGGCGCATTTTGAAGTGCAAAATGCGACAACGAAGACCCCGTACTGTTGCCCACCTTAAGACTTGTTTGCAGGAAGAATGGGACAAAATTACACCTGAAACACTTCATCACTTGGTGTCTTCAGTCCCTAAACGTCTTTTAAGTGTTGTGAAAAGGAATGGCAACATTACAAAGTGGTAAATGCTTTACTGTCCCAACTTTTTTTGGAATGTGTTGCAGGTCTGAATGACAGGAAAGGATGTATATTTACAAATGACATGAAGTTGACCAGACAAAACATGAAATATTTTGTGTTCATATTGTCTGCAATGAAATACAAGTCAAAGTAAATTTAGAAATCACTACTTTCTTTTTTTATTTGCGTTTTCCATACTGTCCCAACTTTTTATGATTTGGGGTTGTATATTATTGTAGAAAAGTGATGTTTTTTTAAATGAATATTATTTATTCTATATAATAAAACATAATTAATTTATATATATATAATGTAACAACTGGCTGTTATTCTATAGAACGTGGGGCTGACCGGAGCTAAGCTAGGCTACTGCACTATTACTGAACTAAATGCTAGCAGGAAATGCGAGCACTCGTGGGACACATGCCACTGCTCTGTTAACCAGAGCAGTGGCAGAATAAACCAGCAGGAGGCAATAATGTCTTCTTTCACCTTTTACTCTGAACACAGATTAAGAATTTACACAGGCAAGGCCATATTGCCAAGTCCCTCCCCTACACATCTCTCTCTGTGACGGTAACAGCACACTCTTTACATAACAGGGCAGTAAATGAACCAAACCCACCCGAACTGACTTGAACATAAACACACATAACATTGCTGACGCAAAAACCCAACCATCTTACTTAAATAACGCATAAATCAACTCTAAAAAAATACCCATAATGCACCTGGCTGCTAGCGCTGATTGCCAGGTCATTACAATATATATATACATATATATATATATAGTGCAATTATAGACCAAGCCAAAAACTTACTAAGAATTTAAATGTGCTAATAGAGAGACTTAATCTATTTTATACTTTTTAATATGGTCCAATTATCTGCTTTTATTACACGGTTCTCTGGAATGCCTGATTCTGATTGGTCAGTTGTGACATTTTGAGGTGTGTTGCTCACCATATAACAACCATTGCAATCAGAAACACTGAATAACAAACCACTCATTTGGGTATTTTAGGCTGGTGCTTCATTCACATCCCTCATATCACACTGTCACACTCTATCTAGTTTCATTCAAATACAACTGCTATCATCTTGAGCCTCAGTTATTGGCTGTATTTACTGTAAAATGAAACCAGAGGACTTGTTGCCAGAGTGACTGTTTTGTACAATGTAATAAATTTAAGATAATAAACAGGTAAGATTTTAACCCCACAACCCTAATCTCCCACAACAAAATCCAACAAATGTCCTGGCCGGCGTCGAACACGCTTCGGCCTCCCTGATGTTCCACTCCCAGCGCCAGGCTCAGTCCGGAGTCCGTCATTGTCCATCTCGGCACTGGGAGTGGATGGTGGGGAGCCGCCCTGGCTTCCACCGGTCTCTTGCTCTGGGGCCAGTGGGTGGTACGGTGCCAACCGGTCCTTATGAAACACCACCCGTCTACCCCGTCCAGGCATTCGGACCCGGAAGACCACCTCTGAAATTTGGTCCAGAATCTCCCCAGGTCCCTGCCAATGATGAGTCAGTTTGGGTGACAGCCCCCGCTTCCTTTGGGGGCAGAACACCCACACTCTGTCCCCTGGCCCAAGGGTAGGCCCGTGGGCACGGGTGTCGTACGCCCACTTCTGGCGGGCTCCAGCGTCCTCTAGAGCCTCCCTGGCCAGTTGATGGACCGTGCTCAGACGCTCCTTCAATCGCCTGAAGTAGTCCAGTTCTGGCCCACCAGCAATCTCTGGCTCGGGGGGCGACCCGAACACCAAGTCCACCGGTGTGCGGAGCTCCCTCCCAAACATCAGCGCCGCCGGTGTGCACTGACTCGACTCTTGCTCTGCTGTCCTATACGCCCACAGGACCAGGGGCAGATGCTGGTCCCAGTCTCTCTGATGCTGACTGGTCAAGATGGCAAGTTGGGTTGCCAGTGTGCGGTTGAACCGCTCAACCAGTCCATCACTTTGAGGATGGAGGGGAGTGGTTCTTGTCTTCTTCACCCCCAACCGCTGGCACACCTCACTGAACAATCGGCTCTCAAAGTTCCGCCCCTGGTCACCATGAAGTTCGTCCGGCACCCCGAACCGGGCGAACATCTCATCCACTAGTCGCTGCGCCGATGTGGAAGCACTCTGATCCGGCACCACATACGCCTCTGGCCACTTCGTAAAGTAGTCCATAGCGACCAGGACAAAGCGGTTGCCGGCCTCTGTGACGGGGAACGGACCCAAGATGTCCACCCCGATCCTCTCCATGGGCGCCCCGACTAGGTACTGCTGCAACGGCGCGTGAGAGCGTCGGCTGGGTCCTTTCTGTGCTGTGCAGACATCGCAGCAGTGAACGTGCAGCTCTGCATCCTGCCGACACCCCGGCCAGTAGAACCGCTGCCGCAGCCGCCACACTGTCTTGGAGTTCCCGAAATGGCCGGCTCCAGCTGCCCCATGAACCCAACGGAGGACCAACGGCCGCAGAGTGTGGGGAACCAGGAGTTGCAGACGGTCGATTCCCCCCCCAGGTGCCTGCCACTGCCTGTAGATCACACCGTTGTGGAGCTCCAGGCTGCCCCACTGAGAATGAAGCGACTTGATCTCGGGACCCTGGGAGGACACGGCTGGCCAGTCTGGACGTGTTCGGGCCTCCAGCCAGCCCCTAACCTTCACCAGCACTCGGTCAGTCGCCTGCTGTTGCCTCAGCTGCTCGGTGGTGAATGGTTCTCCATCTCCACCGCTGTCACCTGGCCCTACTGCCGCTGACGATGGCCCCAGACCTCTTTCTTCCTGACGACCGCAGTACCGACACTCATCAGCGAGGCATGGGCATCTGGAGAGGGCGTCAGCGTTGGCATGCTGTCGCCCTGGTCGGTGCTGAACCTCAAAGTCATACTCTTGGAGGATCTTCAGCCACCTTGCCACCTGACCCTCTGGCTGGCGGAAGTTCAGCATCCAGGTGAGGCTAGCGTGGTCGGTCCTCAGTGTGAACCTGTTACCCAGGAGGTAGGGCCTGAAATGACGGACTGCCAGGACCACCGCTAGCAACTCCCGCCGGGTGACGCAGTAATTTATTTCTGGGCGACTGAGGCTGCAGCTATAGTAGGCCACCACTCGCTCCCCAGCCTCCCCCCTCTGGCTGAGTACAGCCCCGACCCCCACGTTACTAGCGTCAGTGTCCACAAGGAAAGGTTGGTTGGGATCAGGGTAGGCCAGGACAGGAGCGTCGATGAGAGCGGCTTTTAGCTGCCTGAAGGCCGCCGGCCCTTGTTTGTCAGCTGATGTAAGGGGCTGGCGATGGTTGCAAAGTCTCTGACGAACCTCCTATAATAGGAGGCCAGGCCCAGGAAGCTCCGTAGCTCAGAGATGTTGGTTGGTGGGGGCCAATCCCTCACCGCGGCCACCTTTGTTGGGTCGGTGGCCACCCCGCTCTCGCTAACCACGTGCCCCAGGAACTGCGGGTGAGCAGGTTACACTTGGCCGGGTTCAACCGCAACCCGGCACTACGGATGGCTGTCAGGACCTCCCGTAAGTTGTGGACAGCCTGGTCAAAGTCTCTGGCATGGACCAACAGATCGTCCAAGTAGACCACACAGCGAGTGCAGGGAATGTCTTTAAGGACACGCTCCATCAGCCTTTCAAAGGTGGCTGGGGCATTACACAGTCCAAAGAGCATCACCCTAAACTGCCACAGTCCTTGCCCTATGGTAAACGCAGTTTTGGGCCGGGCCTCTGACGCCAGCTCTACTTGCCAATACCCGCTGCGCAAGTCCAAAAAGCTGAACCAACAGGATCCAGCTACATAATCCAATGCATCATCAATGCGCGGCAGCGGGTATGAGTCCTTGCGGGTGACCGCATTTAGTCGTCGAAAGTCCACGCAGGGGCGCCACCCCCCCCCCCGTTTTCTTTCGCACCATGACCATGGGTGCGGCCCAGGGACTGTCCGAGGGCTCAATAATGCTGTTAGCTGCCATATCTCGGATCATTTCTTCGGCAGCCTGGCGCTTGGCGAGAGGCAGTCGGTGGGGGCGCAAGCGAATGGGGGCAGCGGGGCCAGTGTCAATGTGATGCTGCACCAGAGCTGTCCTGGTACAGTCCTCCTCTCGGGCTGCAAAAATGTCCACGAAGTCTCTCAATAGGTGTTGCAGCTGCTCCTGCTGCGGCGTGCTCAGATGCTCACCGCTTCGCCGCCCCAACTCCTCAACAGCAACAACGGTCTCAGGTGACGGGGGAGCGGATGGAGTGTGTGGTGGTAACGGCTGGGATGTGCTGGTCTGAGCTACAATACTCCCCCAGGGCTCCCCCTGAGTCTCTGCAGCTCTTGTGCGGCGGCTGGGGGCTGGAGCCGGCGAGCACTGATGTCTGGGCGGCGGCTGTGGGGCGGCAGCCTCTCCATGGCGGCTCCGGCCCAACCGGAGCGGCACGGTCTCGTTACCGAGGTAGAGGGCGGCCCCTGGCACGTCGACACTTGCTCCCCAGTGGGCCAACAAGTCCAGGCCAACAATGCACTCATCTCTGATGTAGGCGAGCCAGAACTCGTGGCGCGTCTGGCTCGTCCACACCACCACAGACAACAGCTTCTTCCCAGGCATTACTGTCCTTTCACCCGTGACGGTGAGCAGTTCGGTATTGGTGGGGGTCCAGTCCTCTGGAAGAGGACCGGCCGTTCCTGACAACAGTCCTTTTCGTAGCAAGCAAATGGTGGACCCCGTATCCACCAGGGCGCTGCAGGGCTGCCCGTCAACCACGCAGCGCCCCACAGTAGGGCAGTCATTGTGGAGGGGTGCCGAAGAACGGGGTGAGGGTCCCCTCACTGCCTCACTCCGAGGTCGTTTCCCGGGGGTGACATTGCCCGGGGCCGGGGGCTCGGGGCAGGGCAGTCCCTGGCGAAGTGCCCCGGTTCTCCGCAGCGGAAGCAGCGGTCTAGTCTGGACCTCCGTCGGGGGGTCACCGCTGGTTGGACCCGGCTGACCTCCTCCTCCTCAGGCTGGACCCCGTCCACCTCTCGTTTGGCTGCTCTCGTTAGCTGGCGCTGGAGCGGAGATCGACCTGTCATCGGCCCAGCCTGTAGCACCTCCTCGGCTCGCTCAGCCTCTCTCAGCGCCTCACTCAGATCTCGGGGTGACAACAGGTGGACATGCTGGCGGAGCCGCTCAGGTGTAAGGCCCCGCAGGAAAGCATGGAGGCTCAGCTCTTCCCTCGCTGCGGCCGGGAAGGTAGGGTAGCCCCTCCGGGCGTAGACCCGGATGTCAGCGGCGAATGCGTCCACACTCTCTCCTTCACGTCGACGTCGGTTAGTCAGCTCCTCCCTGCTCTGCTCTGCTCTGCAGAGGTTCTCTGCCCGAAGCGGCGGTTGAGAGCAGCGGTGAGGGCCTGGAGATTACGCTGCTCTTCAGGGGACAGATCGATGAGGACCTGAAGCGCGGGACCCTCCAAGGCGAGGGCCAAGTGAGTCACTGTCTCCTCGCGGCTCCATCCATCGTGGAGAGCGGCCAGGTCGACCTGTGCCAGGGGCGTCAATCCGCTGTATCGTGGCAGCTTGGCAGGCGATCGTGTGAGGAAGCCTGGGCGGCCATTGATTTGTAGTGTCGTGTGACGGCCGGTGGTTCGTTCTGCCCGTGACCAGGAGAGCGGTACATTGTCCGGGGAACACTGGTGCTGTCAGGTTAGTGCGGAGCCCTGCTCCTCCGCGTCGTCTCACTTGTCAGGCGCTCTAACATGATGCTGTTCTCTCGGATGGCACGCTCTAATTCGCCTATACTTTGCTCCATATCGGCGTCTTCTAAACAGCCCAAATCCCACTTCTGACACCACTGTAACAACTGGCTGTTATTCTATAGAACGTGGGGCTGACCGGAGCTAAGCTAGGCTACTGCACTATTACTGAACTAATTGCTAGCAGGAAATGCGAGCACTCGTGTCCCATACACCGCACGACCATGAGTGTCTCTGTTAACCAGAGCAGTGGCAGAATAAACCAGCAGGAGGCAGTAATGTCTTCTTTCACCTTTTACTCTGAACACAGATTAAGAACTTACACAGGCAAGGCCATATTGCCAAGTCCCTCCCCTACACATCTCTCTCTGTGAAGGTAACAGCACACTCTTTACATAACAGGGCAGTAAATGAACCAAACCCACCCGAACTGACTTGAACATAAACACGCATAACATTGCTGACGCAAAAACCCAACCATCTTACTTAAATAACGCATAAATCAACTCTAAACAAATATCCATAATGCACCTGGCTGCTAGCGCTGATTGCCAGGTCATTACAATATATATATATATATATATATATATATAGTGCAATTATAGACCAAGCCAAAAACTTACTTAGAATTTGAATGTGCTAATAGAGAGACTTAATCTATTTTATACTTTTTAATATGGTCCAATTATCTGCTTTTATTACACGGCTCTCTGGAATGCCTGATTCTGATTGGTCAGTTGTGACATTTTGAGGTGTGTTGTTCACCATATAACAACCATTGCAATCAGAAACACTGAATAACAAACCACTCATTTGGGTATTTTAGGCTGGTGCTTCATTCACATCCCTCATATCACACTGTCACACTCTATCTAGTTTCATTCAAATACAACTGCTATCATCTTGAGCCTCAGTTATTGGCTGTATTTACTGTAAAATGAAACCAGAGGACTTGTTGCCAGAGTGACTGTTTTGTACAATGTAATAAATTTAAGATAATAAACAGGTAAGATTTTAAAACACTTTCTTCTCATAACATTTTATGTCCTCGTCTTAATGTGTTGAAAGACTGTAATTAGTGATACAACTGTTCATTATGCTTTAAATATCTGTCTCGTATGAACTTCATTAAGGCTCAAAATCATTTGTTGGGAGCTGTTTTTCTTTATGAAACTTTGCATTTAAAGAGCTAATATTTTAACTCAAATCAATATTTTGTGTGTAATTATTTACTAATGTGGCAAGTAACCATGTAATAAGTAGGATAATGTCCAGCTGGTTGTTATTGCAGAATAAAACCCCTTCAGGGTGATGCAAGAGCCCTCTGTTATGTGCTGGGGTCCTGATTACTCTGTTGGGGTTTATTTTGCAATAACAACTGTCTGGATGTACATTATCCCTTACAAATCATCAGTCTATAATTCTTCACTCTGTCAGTCTGTACCTGCTATTTCTTTGAAACTAAAGAGCACCCAGATCATTTAAGACCTTCCCCTTTGTCTGATTGCATAACTTTTGCATGTGCAGGCAGCAGTAGTTCCTCCTCCTCCACATGCTTGTTCAGTCTCTACGCAGAGTGTTGCTCACTGCTGTCATGAGTCCCAGAGGAAGCGCCGGTCTTTTCCTGTTAGTTCTGTTGAACCTGCAGTGTGTGTCAGGAGGTAAGGTCATCGTCTGGCCTTCCGAATTCAGCCACTGGCTCAATGTAAAAGTCATCCTAGATGCATTGATCGCAAAAGGACACAATATCACAGTGGTGACCCACACAGCTACTCCGTCTGTCAACACCACCCCATCCGTGGGCTACAATGTGGATATTCTACAGGTGCCTCACACAAAGCAGGACATCCTGGAGAATATGGAAAGAATGCTGAAATACTGGACTCATGATCTACCCAATGACAACATCATCAAGGCTTCAATGAAGGTCAAGGAGATGATTGACTTAGGCACAGAACAGAATCAAGCTGTGTGCAGGGAACTCTTTGCCAGAAAAGACCTTCTGGAGAAGTGGAGAAAAGAGAAGTTTGACGTCTTACTTGCAGACCCTCTTTTCATGTGCGGGGAACTGCTGGCACAGAAGCTAAACCTACCGTTAATCTTCAGTCTCAGGTTTACCTTTGGTAACACTGTTGAGAGACTCTGTGGCCAGCTGCCGGCACCACCATCCTACGTCCCTGCAGTTGTCTCTGAGAATACAGATCAAATGAATTTCTTGCAGAGACTGAAAAACTTTCTCTTTTATGGCACACAGGATGTCCTGTTTTATCTAGTGACTAAATCAAAGTGGGATAACTTTTATATGCAAGTCATGGGTAAGTAGACTTAGACTTCATTTATGTGTCAGCATTACATTGACAATGGCCTTTTTCTGTATAAGATACAATAGATCATAATGTATTATCTGGTATACATAAACATATTACATAAATAAGGGCTAGTTGTTACACATTTTTTTTAACACAAGTGAACACGCTCATAAAAATAACGCTTAGGCTCAAATTTAACATATATGTGTTTGAAATGCATATAAAATTTTATTCAGTTTGGAATAAATGGTTTTACATTTACATTTAGTCATTTAGCAGATGCTTTTATCCAAAGCGACTTACAAATGAAGCAATCAAACTCAACAAAAGAGCAATGATATGCAAATGCTATAACAATTCTCAATTAGCTTAGCAAGTAGCAAGGCTTTTTTTTGGTCCTGGATGTTCTGTACAGAGCACATTCAGGGCTTTATAGAGATACTAAATGTTTGGAAGTTTCATCATGATTAGACCCTCTTCTAGGTCTTTAAAGATGGCTAAATTTAATTTAGTGAACATTTTTACATCCTTATGGAAATATGATTATATTTTGTAATTGTCATTTAAATCTGAATAATTTTCTAATTGTTTGTCATAAAGCAACATCTCAGGGAAATGTTATGGGTTTTCAAATTCAAATATGACTTCCTGTTATGAAACAGGACATCTTTTCATACATGTCCACTGTAGAGGACTCCAGGACTAAAAGCATGTTTATTATGCATTTTGGGAGACATAACAATTGAATAGGAAAATAAATTATATATTAATTTTGTTATGAAATATTAGATATTATTATGAAAATCTGGAAACATTTTCATACACAGTAAATCTGAAAACACATTAATATGCAAATTAGATACAGTGTATAGATACACTGTGTTTAATGGGAAAACCAGTTTATGGAAATTTTTACACACATATTGCATAAAACAAAATGGTATATCCAATCATTGTGTTATATATTTTATAACATAGTTGAGAATTATTATAATTAATATAATATAATAAATAATTATAATTATAATAAATTATGCCTTTTATCCAGAAATTCAGTTTAGAAGTTCAGAAATCTTACCTGTGTCTCACCTTACATTAATGTATGACTGACTAATATGCATTACATTAAGGTTTTAACTTTATGTTGTAACTGTGTAATTCAAATGGATGGAACTTTATATGCAGTTCAAAGTGAATTTGCATATAGACACACACCTTATAGACACATGAAAACTGTTGAATATTTCCACATTTCTGGCTTAGATAAAATACAATTAATTAATTAATTACATGTTGACCATTTGTGATCATATGCCTTTACTGAGGTGCACTGATGAAGAAAAACACACTTCTGATCCTTGCACTTCAACAATATGCACGCCCTGCAAAGGCATGTCACCAAACCCATGCAAAATTATTTATATTCTGTACTCTCTGATTGGTTAAGAAAGCTCAGGCCAGTTCTTGGACTCTTGATTTTCAGAAATATTCGCATACTTATATATACGAATCTGTCACAAAGAAAACTATGTGTAAACCTTTATATAATGTGTGTGACGTACAGTATTTGTGCACATAAAAACATAAGCAAGAGAAAACAAGCTTTTGGGTAATTGGACTTTTGACTCCTTTTAAACATTACAGTTCCTCAGATATAGTCCCTCTTATAAGTCTCATTGTAACATAAAACTATGAATCCTTTTAAATGATCTGTGTTCCTCTATGAAAGGCTATTCTTCACTTTAGTTCAAAATTTATCCAAGGTAATTTGGAAAAAGAAAATCATATATGCTATAAAATCAATCTGTGCAAGCATTAGGAAATATTGTGACCAAAAACTCCATCAAGAGTTATGAAACAGTATTTTCCCGTTTTGAGCCATACCACTGTTTGCTTAATTCCTGTGTGCTGAGTCAGTGTCATGTTACACTTATACAAAGAACTAGATAATACAAAGCCTTCACAAATCGTCTTAAACATGAACAAATTCTGGGTCACCACATAAACTGACAGGTCTGGCAAGAACTTCTAACAGTATTTTTCTGCAAACATAAATGCAGCCATATTCCATTGAAGAATATGATGTTTTATTTCTATAGTCAACATAAACCATTCTGGCAAACTGAAAAACATTGGTATGAAGGTTGTACAGAGTCCAAATCCACTTTGAATATGTTACCCGAGGTTATAACACATCATTGTGAATACCCTCAGTCTTTCCAAACAATACAAGAAACATAAAACCACTGATAATGTGCACTTTGCCATGCAGTTATTTCACATTCAAGTGCACTGGAGCAGTACATCCTGCAAATTAGATAACATTATCAGGAGGTTTTTTTTACATAGTTATTCCTATTAGAAGGTTAAATAGGCCATTCCTATACTGTAAAAAAAAAATCTGTAAAATATACGGTAAAAAACTGGCAGCTGTGGTTGCCGGAATTTTACCGTAAAAAATACGGTAGCAACATTTTAGGTTTTACGGTTTTAACTTAAATTTACATTTAAATACAGTAATTTCATTAACTGATATAATGTTAATATACCAACCTATTGAAGTACTGAAATCTGTTTTGTACCATTTGTAATACACTGATAACCACCAAAAGCAGGTGGCAATGAGAAAGTCACATGATAAACCAAAGTCCATCACAAGCAGTTTTTAAATATTAACATATATATACAGTTTTCACCATTTAAAGGAGGGGAACTTACAGTTAACTATTTAACAGGTTTTTACTGTAGCATTTTCTATAGTCTTTTACTGTTAAATTCACTGTATTTTTTTTTCAGTGTACCATGCACTTCTTACCATGCACAGACTTCTTATGTTTTTGTGGATTGTGGAGTCCAAAAGAATGAGACCAGATTCATAACTTACGTGACAAAACAGCTATTGTCAATAATTTAACAGTCTAGACGAGAAAGAAAGAAAGAAAGAAAGTAAGAAAGTAAGAAAGAACAATTGGATTACTTTATATAATCATTCTTATATATAATCCAATATGTTGGAAGAAAAATATTGCCAGGCATCAATAGTACCAGGTTTGACCTGATTAATTTTTGCTGTTGTACAGAACAATATAATGTATTTCAACACATTAATTTTCATGTTAATTCAATTAAGATAAAATCATAGTTTAAATGTACTACATGCAATTAACTGAAAGTTGGAGTTCTTTTTTGACCCACTTAGGACTTAAGTACAGCTTTATATGTATGTAATTTCATAGTTCATAATCTTTGAAAAATGGTTATAAAGTGTACTGCCAAATGTATTGACAAGCAATTATGTTAAACTAAAATATACTTTAATGTAATTGGACATTTAATTGTCATGAATTTAGGCCTATTTGTAATTACGTTTGTAATTATGAAGTTGCAATTTAGTACATTAAAATATATCTTAACTTTAAACGTAAAATTGAAAACACAGTTAAAAGTAGGCCAACTTTACATTTGCGTTGTTAGTCAACACATCAAAATAGGCCTAAGTGTACCTCTTTAAAGCATGACAAATGTTTATTAAAACATAATGACATTACTGTCTTTAAGTAGGCTATAAGTGGCGTTTTATTTCATTAATAGGACTATATTATTTGCAAGTACTGTTTTAAAAAAAAAAAAATACTTTTAACATTTTAAGTGCAAATTCAATAGTCTAGAATTAAACGCAATTATTTTTCACAAGTGATTGTAGTGTGTTGGTTTATAAATAGCGCGTATGTTTCTGGACTCTTTACTCGGTGACGTGACGTTACTCCAAAGTCCTGCTCTGCCTCCGCCCTTTACAGAGAAACTTTTCCTCGTGCACGGGTACGCACAGAGCCTGGGTATCATAATCCAAACCCAAAGAGAAACCGCTCATATCAAACAATCCCGGTTGCCTGCTGCGTCTTCACGAGTGCTAAAATGCAATGTTTGGGAAAGTCGTTTACACTTTTCGTAATCGTCCTATTCAGTGACTTGAGCTTCACGCAATGTGGTAATGTGCTCGTGCTGCCGGGAGAATACAGCCACTGGTACAACATGCGCAACATTGTGGGCGAACTGTTGAACCGCAATCACAGCGTGACGGTTCTGGTGAGCTCAGCCTCGCCAACAGTAAACTTCACACAGCAGGAGAAGTTTCAGTATCTGGTGTTTGATGTGCCTTTGAAGGCGCACGAGGTGCACAGTCTGAGCGAACAGCTGGTCAATATCTGGATGCAGTATCCCAGACCAAATATGGTCCAAATCGGTCTCCAGATCATGGATGTGTTGGGGAAAGTGCGCGAAATGCACAATACTATGTGCGACCGCATGCTGCGTAACGAAACGCTTATCAGTCGCTTGACGACTTTAAAGTTTAATGTGCTCTTATATGATCCCATGATCATATGCAGTGACTTGCTGGCGAATATTCTGGATCTTCCAGTCGTACTTTCTCTACGGTTTTCGCTGGGGTTTTCCATGGAGAGGATGTGTGGACAGATGCCCTCACCGCCCTCTTATGTACCAGTTCCTCCGACGGAGATGACGGATCACATGTGCTTCATGGAAAGAGTGAAAAATATGATTGTGTATGTTGTTTATTCCTTCGCGTTTCGGATGGCCTCGATGAGTTTGGATAATTACTACAGTGAAGTATTAGGTAAGATCTTCACGGATGTCAATGGTTTACAAATGTTGATTGTTCTCTCACGTACATCTTTATGTTGTGGACAAATTTACTGAGTTCTAGTTTAGCTATAAAGTTCTAGTCGGTAAAGTCAAGCTTTCATTCATTGTTCACAGACTCGAAGACTCAGAATCATCAGAAAACAGCTTGCAGCAGCACTGGAGTATTTGTTGTAAAATGTAACGTTTGACATTTGTCTATATATAGAATGAATATATTCAGATACCCATCAACTTACATTACAACTTTTAAACCCATATTAAGTTATATAAAAACAAATGTACTTTGTGCACATACACATGTAATGGCTAAAGGCTATTTTGTAAATTACTGAGCTACAGTACAGCCAAAATAATATTCCCATTGAAAAAAAAATATATATAGCCCTACAAGGTAACATAAAAGTTTAAAAATAAATAAATAAATAAAAAGATGGACCATTTAGGCTAAAGTACGTTTTCAAGCATATTTTAAACAAGTGTAGATTTAATGCAAGTGCAATTCTGCAAAGTAAGAAAATTCAACAAGATATGCATTCAGTTACAGTCAAAGACTTTTCGTCACAAAATTAACAACATTGGCAACAGCTGTAACACTCAGATAGCTTATTAGACACAGGTCCTCAGCAAAAACCCATGTCAGCATTTTCTTTTCCCTTTCTTTTTTTTAGATACAATAAAAAGTATAGAATAAACACAAATATATTTTAAGGTTAAATAAAAATGTTTAAATAAAAATATTAACTCAGTCTGGTTATATAAATGTAAGTACAGTCAGAGGCTTTAGCACAGCTTCCAAAATAAACATTGGCTTATTGTATTGTATTGTAAGTAGATTAATTAAAGTGCAATTCAGAACCAAAACAATCAACCAAAGGTGCAAAAATATTTCTGAATCCTGACTCTTGTAAACTTAGCAACTTTAGAACATATACCTTTCACCTTCATACAACTTATATCTTTCTAAAAGAACGCAAAGTATGATTGATCACAATCGCAAATTTTTAGAGCGAAAACCAGTTGATTGATTTTATCTGGCTTGAGAGTTGCCCTTTGGCAGGTAACAATATTTTCACCAGGGCTGAAGGCCCTTTCTGAGGGATCACTTATTGCTGGAATGCACAAGTACTTTCTAGCAAGTTGGCTAACTCTTAGAAAGTTTGCCTTATGGACTTTCCACCATTCCAGAGGATCCACCTCACTTTCTGCATTCAGTGTGGACAAGCATACCTTCAATTCCCTTTCTTTTGTCTATTTTAGAGATGAGGAAGCTGATCTTTTGTTTCTGCAGATGCACTTACAGCACCTGAGGTTTTCAAAAAGCTGGCAAGTGATTTCTTTGCTTTCTTGGGTTGTTTGTTCTGCATCAGGGCTCTTTGATGTGGAGGTAGATGTAGGCTGCTGATCCAGTGCTACTGGATACTGTGTGGTCAGCAAGACTCCAGCTCAGATACAGCTCTGGCTTGTATTCTCGCTATCTTCTCTCTGTCATTGTACTGGATTCTGAATCTGGGAAGCGAATCCATATCCAGCAGGTCATCAGTGGTGTAGTCAAGACCACCTAATCCGAGACCAAGACAATTGTGTGTTGAGACCAAGACAAGACCAAGACTTTTAGGGGTTGAGACCAAGACAAGATCAAGACCAGACCAGCATTGCTCAAATTCATCTAAAGGATCCACATTTACTGCCTGAGAAATGCCTTATTTTTAATCATTAAATACAATAATAAGACACTTACAGAGCTGTTACCAATCAAATGAAATCTCTAACAACAAAATTCATCTTTGCACTGCAGTGGTGGCACAGAAACTGCATCTGAATTGGTACAATTACAAATGCATAAATAATGTTGAGAATAATGTTAAAAATTGTTTACTGAATGTTTTTATAAAAGCAATATAATTTTTTTCAAAACAGTTCTCTTGATTTTGTGATATTGCTTAATTATATAATTTTATAATATAAAAATCCACATCTCATACACTCAAGCACTTACACTCTCTAGCACTTTTTTTGCAACAATATTGAATTTTGTGGGTGTATTGTATTAATTTTGGTGACATTTTTGACACAGCCCCTCAATAATTTCTGACCTGGCATAACAGTATAAATCATTTGTTCTCAGCCAGGGGCCGGGGCCCACTATGGGGCCTCAACAGACTTCCAAGGGGGCCTCAAGATGACTTAAAATTGTTTAAAATAAAACAAAACAAGCATTAAAAATAACTAAAACAGGTAAAAATCAAAGATATTTCTTAGTATTTGGTTATTTTTTTATAATGAATATACATCTTTCTAGTCATGCTAAGCTCTAAAATATTTTGGGTGAGTGGAGGGGGGCCTTCAAATAATGTGGACAATAGGGGGGCAGTGAAGTCAAACATTTTGAGATCCATATGTATTCTCTCAAAATACATATGGATCTCTATAATCAAATGATTTATTTTTGTTATTTAGTTATTTAATTAGTTATTGATTGCATTTGAAGCAGGAAGTTTTGCATCCAATCTCATTAATGATGGTTGTAAATAAATCACACAATTTAGTGATATCCCCACAGTTGTGGTCTTGACCGGTCTTGAAACAAAATCCCGAGTCCTCTTAGTCTGAGACCAAGACAAGACCGAGTACAAATGAGGTCGAGACCGAGACGAGACCAAGACCATCAAAAAATGGTCTTAAGACCGGTCTCGAGTAGTGCTGTCGATTAATCGCATCCAAAATAAAAGTTTTTGTTTACATAATATATGTATGTGTACTGTGTATATTTATTATGTATATATAAATACAAACACATGCATGTATGTATTTTGAAAATATTTACATGTATATACATTTATATATTATATTCTTATATTTTATATTATATATAAGTATATTTAATATATAAACATAACATATTTTTCTTACATATATATACATGCATGCGTTTGTATTTTTATATACATAATTAAAATACACAGTACACATACATATATTATGCAAACAAAAACTTTTATTTTGAGTGTGATTAATCGTTTGACAGCACTAGTCTCGAGGACTGAAACACTAGTGGTGGGATCCTGATATTTGTCAGTGAGGTAATTGATCCTTCGCAAAACATTAAAAGGTATCTTGTTTCAAAGGTCAGTACATCAATACACACCATTTTTCAAGTTCAAGTCCACCAACAATAATCCACTTTCCTGTCTGGTTTGTTTGTCAGACAAAAATGGCGGATTCCATGTTATGATAGGTTAGATCATCTGTCAATGAAACTCCCGGCAAAGGATCAATTGAGAATGGTTGTCTTCATTATTTTTGTTAGTGCAGTGTCACCTGAGAGTGCATCAGTAAAGTCTCTCAGTGGACTCAGTGCCTTTTTCACAGTCTCCATCACATCAGTGCTGCGACATTCGGAATACAGTTGTGGAATAGCCATGTCGGAAACATATTTCTGGCTGGTTATCTCATAACGCAGATCTACGACTTTGAGCAGTCTTTTGAAGCCCTCCTTTTCCTCATTTTCAGAATCATATCTTTGGTCAGGTAAAATGTCACTGTATTAGTTACATCTTTCCAGCACTTATTTGTCCTGTCAAAATAGCCTAAGATGCTGACATGGCATTAAATAAAAAATATACTACTACTTGTCCTGTCACATGGAGTTCCCTTCTCAAATGCCTCCGTCATCAGTTGTTTGTTCAAGCCTTGTACCCTCTGGCTGCATGGTTGTATCTGATGCCTTCACAGATTGACTGGCAGCATATTCTTTTGGGTGATATTCTTTTCGGGTGTTGCCCTCCGGCATGCAAAACTTATTGCAACATTTGCAAATAACTGTTGTTTGCTCCATGTCTGTTGTAGAAAATCCAAACCATTTCCATGTTAAATTTTTTAGGGACCAACTCCTCTGTGTTTTCATCTATTGTCACTGCATTGCTAAATCTCACTGAACTCATGAGCATCGTATACAAGCCTGTTAACAAGCCACCATCTAGCGTGTGCCCCAATTTGTTGCACAATTGCACTGCATGTTGGGAGGCAAAAACCTCAGAACCGCAACTGATAGAACATGCACTGTTGCATGAGACCGTATTCCCAAAACAGTGGATCATGGAGACATTTAATGGCAAATATAATCATATTGCACACCCCTAACTGTAAACCAAATAAAAATTGTAACTTTACAACCTTATCAAAATGGTCAAAAAAGTCAATTTCATAGCACAAGACTTGCTGCTAAGCTTTAGGATTGAACTTCTGACCTTTGCACTGATTTGAGTCTCGCCGAGTTTTGATGCCCCCAAATAATGATGCAGCAACTTTGTAAGTCTAAACAGTTTTGGAGTTTAATGATTTTAATATATATATATATGTTATCTTTAAAACATGCCTAAGCCTTATATAGCTGTTCTATATAAGGAATAATATTTTTAGTAATTTGCAATTAATTGGTATGATACCTTTAGGTCAATCTTTTATTTAAGCCATGTGCTATGCCAGATAGATTTGTTAATGTATACCTAAGTTGGTTTGAGCTCAAAACATGAAATGCACAGAGTTTAATGGGTATGAAGTTAAACTAATTTTACTGCTGTGCTGTACCGTCATGTAGTCATCTTCAACTTTGAGCCTCAGCATGAAGGACAGTCCAACAGTGCTGACATTTTGAGCAAATTTGACAATTAAAGCCTTTATATAATGCATTATAAAGTAGTTATAATGCATTAATTATGCCTTGTAATTCACATTATAATGCATCTCATGAATAATTATAACCACAATTATAATGCATCATAATACCTATCTATTCATTGTTATACCTTTAGAAAGTACACTAAAATTAATTAGAACACATGACAAACCTTCAAATATTATAATGCATTTTAACTTTGGTCATTATTATTTATGAAAATACATAATGCATTAGAGGGTGTATTATGAATACCATTATAAAGCATTATACATAAAGACTTTATGTAAAGTGTTACCCTTTCGCTCTTCTGACCAACATTAATCTAGCTCTCAATATTTATTTCCTCTTTTGGAAAGTCACAGAAATGCTAACATAGATTTCTTTTTCTTAGCTACTTGAGCAAATGGAAATTATTTTTACCCCAGAAATGGGTGATTTAATAAATATAGCCATTATAACAGTGTTGTTCTCGATAACATTTGCATATTCATTTACATTTACATTTACATTCAGTCATTTAGCAGACGCTTTTATCCAAAGCGACTTACAAATGAGGACAATAGAAGCAATCAAAATCAACAAAAGAGCAACAACATGCAAGTGCTATGACAAGTCTCGGTTAGCCTAACGCAGTACACGTAGTAATTTTTATTTTTTTTGAAAACGAGTAGATAGAATATAGATAAAAGAAACCTAGGTTTTTTTTTTTTTTTTTTTTTTTTAAAGAAACAAGTAGATAGAATAGAAAAAAGAAACCTAGTGTTAGTTTTTCAAGAAAAGCTAGCAGTTAGGGAATAAATATGCAATTGATAGAGGGTCAAGTGTGTGTTTGTTTGTTTTTGTTTTTTAAATAAAAAGAAGACAGATAGATAAAATAGAATTAGAATAGAGAGTGCTAGAGTTAGAGGACCAAATAAAGATGGAAGAGATGTGTTTTTAGCCGTTTCTTGAAGATGGGTAAGGATTCAGCTGCTCGGATTGAGTTGGGCAGGTCATTCCACCAGGAGGGAACAATTAATGAAAAAGTCAGTGAAAGTGATTTTGTGCCTCTTTGGGATGGCACAATAATGCGTCGTTCACTTGCAGAACGCAAGCTTCTAGAGGGCACATAGGTCTGAAGTACAGAATTTAGGTAAAGAGGTGCAGAGCCAGAGGTGGTTTTGTAGGCAAACATTAATGCCTTGAATTTTATGCGAGCAGCTATTGGTAGCCAGTGCAAATTGATGAACAGAGGTGTGACGTGCATTCTTTTCGGCTCATTAAAGATTAATCTTGCAGAGGCATTTCGGATTAATTGTAGAGGTTTGATGGAATTGGCTGGAAGACCTGCCAAGAGAGCATTGCAATAGTCAAGTCTGGACAGAACAAGAGCTCGAATAAGGTGTTGTGCTGCATCTACATTATTATTATTATTATTAATTATTATTGTATATTCCTCTACATCATGCAAGGAGCAATGCAAAATAAAGCAATTACAGTGAACGTTGCAAGCTTGAATTGAGTGAAAGTTGAGCGAACGTTTAAGTCAGGGGTGCCCAATCCTTCTCCTGGCGATCGACTGTCCTGCAAAGTTCAGCTCCAACTCTAATAAAACACACCTGAAGCAACTAATTAAGGTCTTCAGGATCGCTTGAAAATTAAAGCCAGGTGTGTTTGATTAGAGTTGGACCTGCACTTTGCAGGACAGTCGATTGCCAGGAGCAGGATTGGGCACCCCTGGTTTAAATCAACAGTATGCATTATCTTTTGGCGAAAATGGCTTTATCCATTACAGACAAAGTACAACTACCCTCCATAATGCAACACGACCTTTGCCCAAATCATGTTTTGCACATAGTCTATACATTTGGAGACTTGTTCCCCAGATCACACTGCACTTATCCAGAAGCAGAAATATTTCACCATGATTTCTGGGACTTTATTTGTGTTTCTACTGCTGTGTGGAGTAGAGGCTGGTCATGCTGGCAAGGTTTTGGTGTTGCCAGGCGAGTACAGCCACTGGCACAACATGCGTGTGATCATTGACACGCTGGTCGATCGTAACCACAGTGTGACGGTTCTGGTCAGTTCTGCATCACCTACTGTACCACACACACGGAAGGAGCGGTTTGTGTGCTTTTTTTCTGATCCTATGATGACTTGATGGCACAGACTCTGAATATCCCGCACGTCCTGTCGCTGTGCTTGACATTTGCTTATACTTTCGGGCGGCTTTGCGGTCAGATGCCTGTACCACTGTCCTATTTTCTTGCAGCCGCTTTGCATGATCACCTCACCGACCATGCTCCTCTACATTATACATACAACAATATTTCGACTGAACATGAAGTTTACTTTTGATACAATTTACACTGAAATATGGGGTAATTATTTTGTTTTTGTCCACTTTTATGCATTAATTCTGCAGTTGTCTGTCTCTTTCTAGTTGCTATTTACCATTGTGATGTACAAAGTTGATGGTTAAGTAAATGTAACAAAGTAAATGGTTAAGTAAATATGTGCAGTATTTAGCAAACATATAGGCGTTAATAACGTATGATCTCGCTACATTTATAATTCAAATGTAATTAAGTCTGTAAGATAATTTTCTAAGTACTGCACTGAAAACATAAGCAATGTTTTTTGACAAATATTAATATGTATAATTCTACAATATTCCATCTATTTAATTGCCTGAGTGACATTCTAAGATTACTGATACTGTCCAGCAGCACTGTTTTTTTTTTGTTTTTTTTATGGAAGCCTGTTTCCGCCACTAAATAAAAAAAATGTACAAAGGTAATTGTGACTTTTTATAGTGCAGGCACACTCATGGACTGAAGTGTGTATCGAAAGAGATCAGGACAAGGAGGCTGTAGATAAAGCTGAAGAAAGCAACATTTTTGAACACTTGATCTACTGTACATCAACTGAGTGGCACTTTATCTCTGTATGTCTCAGGAAAACCCACAACAATGTGTGAGACTATGGGAAAAGCCGACATCTGGTTGATTAGAACTTACTGGGATTTTGAGTATCCACGCCCACTCCTGCCTAATTTTAAATTTGTTGGAGGACTACACTGCAAACCCGCCAAGCCTCTGCCAAAGGTAAGGATTTTGCTTTGCTTTCTGTTTTGAAATATCTGCTCTTCTGAAATTTTCTTGATGCCTTTATATTGTTTTTCTTTTACATAATTGCATCAATCCTAAATTGAATGAATCAAGTAATATTGTAACTTCATGCCTGTGGATGTATGTATGGAACAGCATTCCATTAAGCTCCTAACATGCTATGTGGCAGTGTAGTCATCAAAGTCTGACTATGCCAGGCATACATTGTACTTTATAGGCCTTCAGTTGGCAGTCTTTATCCATATTGGTCTTACACCCAGGGGTTAAACAGAGGTGAGAAAATGTACCCCAAACTGAGAGCTCAAACAGACCTCATTTACATCAAATGGCCTAAAGCCTTGTGAGCACCAGCATGCCTAGACCATAACGTGATCACCACATGTTTTAAGCGCCACCTAGTCACTAAAAGTGTTAATTTCGTTAACGAAGACGACGACAAAAAATATTCGTTAATTAACCTTTTTCCTGCGACTAAGACGAGACGTTGACGAGCTAAAACTAATATCTGATGATAAAAACTATGATGAAATATATGCCGCGTCTTCGTTAACAAGACGAGACGGGACTAGAATGTTATTTGAGGACTACCGGACATTCAAAATATATCCTATAGGCTGTCTTGTCTTTCAAAATGTGCGTCCCTGTTATTGGATTGCAAAGAGATGAGGGGCGTTCGCATATCTAGTCTCAGTATGGCAGCCGCAGCGGACAGAAAGGCTACCAAAACGCGAACTAGCGATCTGAAACAATGGCCTCAGCACCTGGGGCCTGTACCATGATGGTAGATGAACAAATTCAGAGTTATAGGATAAGTTTTGAGTTGACAAAACCAAACCACTCCAATCTGGCTTTGTTGGTACCATGAAACTGATCACCAACTTTCTCTATCAACTCAGGCTTGATCCTGAGTTAATGGAGCGTGTGCACATGAATGTGTGACATCACCGGCGAACAGCCAATCACAACACAGAGCAAGTGTGATTCACTTCTCGCGAGAGAGCCAGTGAGATTCAAAACTCTTTTGTTAAAGGTTAAGAGATTAAAGAATATGAGGAATTTAAATGCATTTCCACTGAAGTACTTGTCCATGAAAGAGGACAAATAAAGGAAATTATCTTGCTCTATTAGTGCAGTCACAAGTGAAACTTGTGAAGTTACTTTATATAGTTGATAATATATAGTGATAGAGACTCGAACATGTAAGGTCACATGTAGCCATTTTTAAAGTGTTATCTATTGATTCTACCACTTATTTATATTTCATATGACCTGTATCTAAATGCTTTATAATAATTGTTAAACTAAAAGTGCTTGTGTGTAATGGAGTAATAATAATATAAATCATATTATAATTATATAAATCATATGTAAATTCTAATTATCATTAAACTTCATAGTGACGTTTAATTTGTAGGATGAGAGACTGGGGGAGTGACTTTTTTTGTGTCAGACATGTGTCACTTTGCTCACATCTGATTGGTCCAATTTCAGTTTGAGATCTCTAACCCAGAACATAACCTGCCCCGGAGCAGGTTAGCTGTGGAGTGTAAGTTACTATGGCAATGAACGCAGCTAAAAGCCAAGCCACTTTCATGGTACCTAAAACCCAGGATTGGTGCAAATTAAACTGAAACTTACCCGGCTAGCCAGCTAAACCGGCTTCATGGTACAGGCCCCTGAAGGGTTAGGGATAGGGTGACCAGACGTCCCGTTTTTCCTGGGAGTCACAATTCGTTGTCGATTAACTTAAAGTTAGTGAAGGCGCGATAGGCGTGCTCTCTCTCTCGCGTGCACGCTCCACTTCTTCAGTCTCATACAGCGCGCGATCAGTTCTCAGTGCTCAAATACACGCACACAGCAGTCCAAATGTCTATCACGTGTAGAGTATCTCATATAAATACAGTCGGTTATGGCTTAAGTGAACGTAAACAGGTGGGTGAAAACTGAATGTGTGTCAGTATTACATGCATCTGTCTTAAATGGACAGCATTCCTAATTAAATACCTATCTGTTTCATTAATGTTAACCAACAAAAGATGTTAAATAAATGTATACTTGTTACGTAAACTTACTGTATCTGAAAAATGAGTTTAATTTGTATCTCTACCAAAAAATAAACATTTCTTACAGTTTTTTCCCAAATTCAATCCTTGATTCAAATTTCTCATAAGCTTAATTGATTTGGTATAAAGAGAGAAGAATTGATGACTACATATAAAATAGCTACCAAAATAAATGTTGGTAACTGCAGTTTGACTAAAAGTAATGACTAAAAGTTGACAAAAATGCAATGACTTTTCGTTGACTAACACTAGACTAAAACTATGAAAGACTCAAATGACTAAAATGTGACTAAGACTATTAAGCATTTTCGTCTCAAGATTAAGACTAAATCAAAAATGCCTGCCAAAATTAACACTGGTCACTAAAACTATAGACATGTTAACATTCACACATAGTTTGACTAAATAGGAAGAAAAACGGCCAAATCCCCCTCACTGGAAACTATATTCAGTCTAATCAGTAAACTGATGCTGAACATGTCATCACGTTCACTTTGAATGCCCAATACAATGTAGTTCACCTTAGTTTTTCATGTGCTGTTATATCAGGATGTTGGATCAGCAGATCTTAAATTCTTAAATTTGTGATCCCACGCTACGTTGACCTCAAAAGATACTGTGGATTTGCAGTGTCAGTCCCATTTTGTAAGCTGCACGTGGCACACTTTGACCATTATACCTTCCCAGCAAGCAATTTTCAGTTTAATAGACGTCTAATAGCTGTCCAAACAACCCAGACGTCTAGGCTAAAACAAGGCTAAATTTGGGCTGTCAGTGAAGATTTAATAGATGTCTAATCATAGCCCAAGAATAGACTAGACATCAATTAGACCGCTATTGAACGACTACATATATACATCTAATAGACGGTGAATTTGGGTCTAGGCTAAAACAAGGCTGAATTTGGGCTGTCAGTGAAAAAGTAATAGACGTTTAATCATAGGCCAAGAATAGACTAGACATCAAATAGACAGCTAATGAATGCCTACATATATACATCTAATAGACAACAAAATGGCAATCCATCCAAACAAATTAAATATAAAGCTTTTATTAAGAAAAATTAAATTTTTAACAAATTAGACAACATGATTAAAAATACAAAAGAATGACAAAATAAAATATTATAAATACAATACACTTAATTATAAATATTATGATAAAAAAATCTGAAATTTATCAACTTAAGATAATAAAAATATAAAAAATGAAAAAATATTTTAAATAACTTAAGATATTTAAAAGAAAAAAATCTAATACAAATCAATAGCATGTTTTCACACTTAACATTAAAACATTACAGATAAATGACAAAATAAAAAAAAGATTAACCCTTTTGTTGGTTTACTTATTTTAACAAATAAAACAACCAACAGTGAACTTAAAGGAAATTATTCATTATTGGTTTTATTTCTTGTTTAAAATGCTTCCCAACTGCATTCCTCAAGTCCAACTCTGTTGCTGCTGGGAAGTTGGTCATCACAGCATTTGCCAAATAAGAAAAAAAAATAGCATAAGAAAAGCTTTTTTGACATCATTTTTACTTTAATTACACTAATTGTGACAGGGAGTCATTCTCTTTTGCTTGGATGCCTACTAAAACCAAAAACGAGATATATATTGTGTATCACCATTCAGTGTATTAAAAAATAACTGTATTAAAGCACTTTAATCTAATTAAAAAAAAGTTAAGTGACAATTGACCATTCACTTAACTTATACTTTTATTATTATTAATTACTTAATAATTTTAAGGCAATGGGTTTCCTCAATTTTTTTAAGTTATGTCAACTTATCACTTTTTACAGTTTTTTACTTTTTACCGCTGACTTAGATTTTTTAGTTTAGTCAACTAAAATATTCCAGTTGTCCCTTAAATTAACATTGAGTATCTTAATTACAAGTTGACTAAACTAAAAATTTTAAGTCAGCGGGGTAACAAATTATTTTAAGTTGAAACAACTTTTTCAAACATTTTTTTTACAGTGAGATATAGGGGAAAAAAACATCTCAGGGCAATAATTTAACTGAATTTGTACATTACATTTATAATTGTAATGGTTGCAGCACAGATGGCACAGACACTGAATATCCCACATGTCCTGTCGCTGCGCTTGATATTTGCGTATACTTTCGAGCGGCTTTGCGGTCAGATGTCTGCACCACCCTGCAGCCGCTTTGCACCTCACCGACCATGTGAGCTTAACAGAGAGAGTTTTTGTGTCACAGTATGTGCTCATTTGTATGTCTTTTAGGAAATGGAGGTGTTTGTTCAGAGCTCAGGAGATCATGGCATCATTGTGTTCTCATTGGGTTCCATGATCGGCAACCTGACAATGGAAAGAGCAAACACTATTGCTTCTGCTCTTGGTCAGATTCCACAAAAGGTGTGTAACTTTTTATCTTTTTATAGCAATAGAACAGCTGCCTTGTGGAAATATTTTTTTCAGTAATTTTGTCTGTAGGGATTTCAATTCCAAAAACCAAAAGGTACAAGACTGTGTACTTAATGTCTTTAATGAGGCAATAAAGTGCTCATTGTGAATTACGGACAGTTCAGCCAAAAATGAAAATTCTCTTATCAATTACTCAACACCACGTTGTTTCAAGTGATATGAATTAAGCACTTTAATCTAAGTCTTCTGAAGAGACACAATCGCTTTACATGATCAAGCAAGCACATTTGAGCTTCTCTGTTTGCATTTGAGGTTATCTATGTATATGTTTATATGCAAATTAAAGTATAAATTAATCTGCTCTTCATACAAAGCAATAATGTACTCTCTGAACAACCTCAGAGTTATTTAGGTGTTACCAGTATACATTATTTAAAAAAATATCTATGTAGGAAAAATAAATACTTTTACTTTAAAATACATATGTTTGTTTTTTTGTTTTTACAGAGCTCAACTTTTCTATTCATATGCTCAGTGTCCTAGAGCAACTGTTAATAAATTCCCCATATGTGTATTTGCACAGGTTGTTTGGCGTTATCATGGGAAAACACCAGAAACTCTTGCCCCCAATACAAAAATCTATGACTGGATCCCACAGAATGATTTGCTTGGTAAGGAAAGTGTTGTCATTTCAACTCATTATACATCAAGAATATTAATTGATGTCATATAGATACAGACTTTATTTTATCTGTTAGGTCATCCAAAAACAAAGGCCTTCATTACCCATGGTGGGACAAATGGACTGTATGAGGCTATTTATCACGGTGTCCCAATGGTGGGCTTGCCACTGTTTGCTGACCAGCCTGATAACCTAATGCACATGAAAATCAAAGGAGCTGCTGTTGTTCTTGACATCAACAAAATGCAGTCTGAAGACCTGGTGGATGCTCTCAAGACTGTCTTAAATAATCCATCGTGAGTTAAGTCTAAAGGACTTTTCCAGTTAGTTGCCTTGCTTTAGAAATAACGCTTAAATGCTTTTTAGTCAGAAGGCTAGAAACAGGGTGGAAAATGTTTGTGTATTACTACATTTAAATTGGATTTTGAACAAAAACTTAAAATAATTTCCATTTCTTCCATTTCAAATCAGATACACGGAGAGCATCATGAGACTATCCAGAATCCACCATGATCAGCCAATGAAGCCTCTTGACCAGGCAGTTTACTGGATTGAATACGTGATGCGGAATAAAGGAGCTAAACATCTCCGAGTTCAGGCACATGATCTGAGCTGGTATCAGTACCACTGCCTGGATGTAGTGGCCTTCTTACTCTCAGCTGTTGCACTGATCACATTCCTCTTTATTAAATCATGCTGTTTACTTTTCCGTAAATGTTTCAGCAAGACTCGTCCTGATACCAAAGCAAAAAAGAGTAAAAAAGAGTGAATGTAAAGTAGGTTCCCATAGAAGCATTGCCTTCAATTGACTGTGGTACGTGTGTCATTATCATGTGTATGATGGCCAGTGTGCATTTTGTGTACATTCCAAACTGTATGTTCTTATTGAAACGAATACATGTGAATGTTAATAATTATGTACAATAATTACATGACAGAAATAAAAACATTTCTTTAATATAATACATATTACTGTTTGCTGAGCTGTAAACTAAAGGTAGGCTCGAACTGAGGGGGTTCATTTACAGTCAGTGATGACAATGGTTTTAAATCAGTGAGGGAGCTCTAGTTGGAGAGTCAGGGGCCATTTATTTACTTCATAATTTTCAGGCTCTATCTGGTGATCAGAGTCTATTTAAATATAAATATCTAAAATCTATAGTAAAATTTGATTTTGTATGAGTCAAGTTATAAATATGGTGTATTGGAAAAACTATATTGGGTTCCAAATTCAGCAGGTCAGTCAGAGTCAGCTTTTAGATAAAATTTATGCCTGTCCTGATGAAACTCTTCTCTTTTTGCCCTATGACATTTTTCATACTTTTTGACTATAAACACAAAGAAGGGTGACATCCATCCTTCCATTAATTTGCTGTGTCCTTTGTAAGAAGGATAACAGATGAGTGCAATACAAGCATGCAGTAAAAGCATTGAAAAGCAAAGGATTGAAATCAGGATTAGGTTAAAACTAAAAAATGAGCTTTTAGCAGCACTCAATATGGGTTTGATGCACACAGGGGTAAAAAAGTAACCGTCTCGGTTGGGTATGTAACCCTCGTTCCCTGAAGGAGGGAACGGAGACGTCACGTCGGTGACCGACAAATTGGGATCTCGCCAAAGAGACCAATCCACTTCGAGTGTAACTAAATGAGCCAATGGACATTGGCATGCGGTATTTCGCATCTGGCTGCCACACCCCGCAGCGCGGGTATAAGAGGCAGCAGGTGCACCGCATTAATTCATGTTTTCACTGAGGAGCCGTGCCGGTGACCCGGCAGCTCAGCTGTGGTACAGCGAATGAGGCGACGGGACGTGACGTCTCCGTTCTCTCCTTCAGGGAATGAGGGTTACATACATAACCGAGATGTTCTCTTTCAGTCGGTCACTACGAGTCACGTCGGTGACAGACGAATTGGGATCCCTACCAAAGCGCCACAGGAGCTGCCCTCTCCAGCTCCCTGTGTAGGCCTCCTGATCCTTCCTATAAGGCAGACGATAGGACCGGGCTCTACATAGAGAAGGTCAACTACTGTAGTTCCTCGAGCAACCCAAACAGTAGGACGTGGATAACACTGGGAAAGCGTGCCCTTCCACCTGGAAGAGGCACACTGCAGAGTCACCTCCTCACAGAGGGTGTTAAGTGACATTACTCATGTGAAGTAACCCCGTAGGGCCCTATTGCACATGGAAGTCTCTGAGATGGCTCAGGCTGCATCATTTAGAGACGGCAGAATGTGATCTGCCAGGAAAACACGGCCCTAGTAAGTGTGCAGTGGAATACACACATGGGATCCCAACAGGGTCACTCCCTGTGTGCGCACAACTGCTCGCGAGACTGTGCAAGTATGAGCCAGTCGTAGAGGTAGTTGAGGATGCGCACACCCCGTTCTCTCAGGGGAACAAGGGCCGCCTCCGCGACTTTGGGGAAGACGTGAGGCAACAGGGACAGCCCAAAGGGCAGGACCTTGTACTGATATGCCCGACCCTCGAACGCGAATCGCATGAACGGCCTGTGTCATGGGACGCGAGTTATCCCAATTCATGTGGGAATTGGGATAACTCCCAATTCCCACATGACTTCATCTAGAACGCAGAATTAGTCTTTGGTTACTCCCATAAATCGGGCAAAGCATCATGGGGTGTAGTAAAAAGGTCGACGAGGACAAATCCCAGAAGGCATGCGACCTTTGTCCAAATCCTGTTGTGCACATGGTCTAAACCGTAGTCTCAGCCTCAGACGTCACGCCCACCGAACGTTGGCTAAATGTCTGATGCATATTGCACACAAAAGTGGAAACACTTCAGGGGTTTCGAAGTTGTCGAAGACGTGTGTGTCGCGTTCTTTAACGTTCCGCCTGGAAACAAAGATGCCGTGACCTCTCATGAAAGAAGAAAGCCATCGTGTTTACAACTGTGATGATGAGCGCTTATCAGGATCAACTAAACGCGGGATTTTCAAAAGTATGTGAAATATTTAAGGTTCACTGCATATCTTTAAAATACGTCCGAGAGTTTTACACACCGGTCTGTTATTGTGGTGACATTTCCACGCCCCGAAATGTGACGCTGAACAAAACGAACTGTGATTGGTTGTTTGACAAGTCGGTCAAACGGCCTCATGGGTGGGCCTTGGCCAATAAAAGCTACCATAGATTCCAGACCTTCAGCCATCAGTCTGAAAGTCTGGCTACGCGAGACTATCTAAACCGTATCTGGATCCTCGTTTACTAGCACTGCACTTATCCAGAAGCAATTACTTAAACATGATTTCTGGGACTTTGTTTGCTTTTTTACTGCTGTGTGGAGTAGAGACTGGTCATGCTGGCAAGGTTTTGGTGATGCCAGGCGAGTACAGCCACTGGTACAACATGCATGCGATCATTGACACACTGGTTGATTGTAACCACAGTGTGACGCTTCTGGTCAGTTCTGCATCACCTACTGTACCGCACACACGGAAGGAGCGGTTCGACTTCAAAATATTTAGAGTCAACATAGAGAAAGATGAGGCCAATGCTGCGTGGAGTGAGATCATTAATCATTGGATGAATAACACAGCCACAAAATACGAGAGAGTGCTAATGTTCTGGCGAGTGATGTCCAAGTTCATGACATACGGTGATGATGTTTGCAAGGCCATGTTTTATGAGGATTTTTTACACACGCTTCGTTAATCTCATTATGATGTGCTTTTGTCTGATCTGGTGATGCCATTCTCTGACTTGATGGCACAGAAGCTGAATATCCCGCACTTCCTCTAGATTGAGATGCGCTAGCACGTGAAGTAAAGAGGAGCACAGAAAAATCTGCGTTTCTGAGATTCCTTATTTTAGACTGATAGTTAATTAACAGAATGACCTAAGCTTAAAACTTGGTGGCAGCTGTAAATTACCGAAAGAAAAGTGAAAGGCTGAGTTAAGTTTCTACAGAGAAAGCAATTAAGAGAGACGAGTGCCGATCATGGAGGGTGCTTTTGGATTGAAGCCTCTAGTGAATTTTGACTGGAATGCAGTGTGCATACCCAAAGCTTGGAAATCATGGGAAGAGGAGTTTTTCTTGTACATGGATTTATCGCTTACAGATGCGGATGAAAAGACAAGGGTTAAAGTTTTCCAATATCTAATCGGAGAGACAGGGTGAGAACTGAGTAAGATGCTATGCGCTGCCCTGCCGGCTGAGAATGAACTTACGTTGGAATGGCTGCTGACCTCTTTCAGAAACCACTGCAATCCGGCACTGAACGAAACTGTGAAAAGGTACAATTTTTTTATCTAGAAATCAGAACTCAGGCGAAATGATTGACAAATACGTTACTGATTTGAAAGTGCTGGCAGACACGTGCAATTTTGGATCGGCTAGAGACTCTGATTAGAGACCGAATTGTATGTGGCATACTGAACTCACAAGTGAGAGAACATCTATTAAGAGAGTCAGACCTGACACTTGCATGTAGAAATGCAGATATGTAGAGCATCAGAACTGTCAAAAGAGAATGTGATGACCATCGAGGGACAGAAAGCTGAAGAAGTGCATGCAGTACAGAGAGTTAAACAAGCTCAGGGTGCCAAACAAACTCCTGCATCTAAGTGTAAATTCTGTGGAAAACAGCATGAGTGGAAAAAACAGAGTTGCTCAGCTTATGGAAAGCAGTGCAGAAAATGTGGCAAGCGGATAAAAATGATAACTATAATGTGTGGCGGAAGAGCACTTTGCAGCACTTCGACCTCGACGCAGTAATATCATCACTCCTGAAAACTCCCCCTCTCCCTCTCCCTCTCCCTGATAGTGATAGTGCAGGCCACGTTGGTTGTATTGACAGAAGAGGGAGAGGGAGAGTTTTCAGGAGTGATGATATTACTGCGCCGAGGTCGAAGTGCTGCAAAGTGCTCTTCCGCCACACATTATAGTTATCATTTTTATCCGCTTAGAAAATCGCCACGTTTTATTTTGTGTCGCCATACTTACTCGTGTAACTACTCATGTAAACATCTTTAAATAGGGAAAACATGGAAGTGTTTGGTGGCTTCTAAATTTATCCCAGTTTGGATCCTAAGAAATGAATGGTGCTAAGCTAAACACTAGCATAGTGGTGCCGCGCGCTAGAGGGATTAAGTGCACGGACTGAGACGGGAGAGGTACATATCAACTCGTCTAAGTTGAGGGAAGAACATATTGGAATATGGAAAAACGGTGGCGTTTTCCTTTAAGTATAACTCCTTTGAAGTAATGGTGCTTCATATAAAATTATCCAGAGAAAAAAGTATTAATGATAAATCCCCCGTGATGTTTGTACTGGCTACTGTGTACAGGCCACCAGGGCACCGTACAGACTTTATTAAAGAATTTGCTGATTTTCTATCAGAGTTAGTGCTGGCTGCAGATAAAGTCTTAATTGTGGGTGATTTTAATATCCACGTTGATAATGAAAAAGATGCATTAGGATCAGCATTCATAGACATTCTGAACTCTATTGGGGTTAGACAACACGTTTCAGGACCTACTCATAATCGAAATCATACTCTAGATTTAATACTGTCACATGGAATTGATGTTAATGGTGTTGAAATTCTGCAGCAAAGCGATGATATATCAGATCATTGTCTAGTCTTGTGTAAACTCCATATAGTTAAAGCTGTAAATTCAACTCCTCCTTACAAATATGGTAGAACCATCAGTTCTACCACAAAAGACTGCTTTGTAAGTAATCTTCCTGATTTATCTCAATTCCTCAGCATATCCAACAGCTCAGAACAACTTGATGATGTAACAGAAATTATGGACTCTCTCTTTTCTAGCACTTTAGATACAGTTGCTCCTTTACGCTTAAGGAAGATTAAGGAAAAGAGTCCAACACCGTTGTATAATGAGCACACTCGCACTCTAAAGAGAGCAGCCCGGAAAATTGAGCGCAGCTGGAGGAAAACAAAACTAGAGGTATTTCGTTTAGCTTGGCGGGAAAGTACCCTATCCTACAGAAAAGCTTTAAAAACTGCTAGATCTGATTACTTTTCGTCTCTTTTAGAAGAAAACAAACATAACCCCAGGTATTTACTCAATACAGTGACAAAATTAACAAAAAATAAAGCATCAACAGGTGTTGACATTTCCCAACAGCACAGCAGTAATGACTTTATGAACTATTTTACTTCCAAAATTGATACTATTAGTGATCAAATTGTAACCATGCAGCCGTCAGCTATATTATCACATCAAATAGTGCACTATAGATCCCCTGAGGAATAATTCCACTCATTCTCTACTGTAGGAGAGGAAGAATTGTATAAACTTGTTAAATCATCTAAACCAACAACATGTATGTTAGACCCTATTCCATCTAAACTACTAAAAGGGGTGCTTCCAGAAGTCATAGATCCTCTTTTGGCTATTATTAATTCGTCATTGTCATTAGGATATGTCCCCAAAAACTTTAAATTGGCTGTTATTAAGCCTCTCATTAAAAAAACACAACTTGACCCCAAAGATCTAGTTAATTACAGACCGATCTCGAATCTCCCTTTTCTGTCAAAGATATTAGAAAAGGTTGTATCCTCACAATTATATTCCTTCTTAGAGAAAAATGATATCTGTGAGGATTTCCAGTCAGGATTTAGACCGTATCATAGTACTGAGACTGCTCTCATTAGAGTTACAAATTACCTGCTCTTATCATCTGATCGTGGTTGTATCTCTCTATTAGTTCTACTGGATCTTAGCGCTGCGTTCGACACTATCGATCACAACATTCTTTTGAATAGACTAGAAAACTTTGTTGGCATTAGTGGAAGTGCATTAGCATGGTTCAAATCGTACTTATCTGACCGCCATCAATTCGTAGCAGTGAATGAAGAGGTATCATAACGATCACAAGTGCAGTATGGAGTTCCTCAAGGCTCAGTACTAGGGCCGTTACTTTTCAAGCTTTATATGTTATAAAATGTTATATGTTATATTTTCTCCGTTCTGTCACCGATGGAGTTTTGGTTCCTTGCCGCTGTCGCCTCTGGCTTGCTTAGTTGGGGACACTTCATTTCCAGCAATATCGTCGACTTGATTGAACAGAAACTTTTTGAACTGAACTGAGCTGGACGATGCCACCACTGAATTCAATAATGAAATGCCTTTAACTGAAAATTGAGTGTTTAATCTTGTCATTTTACATTATTGACACTATTTTCCCATTTTGATATTGTGCAGTTGCTTTGACACAATTTGTATTGTTAAAAGCGCTATATAAATAAAGGTGACTTGACTTGACTTGACCTAGGCATTGAAAGCTGCTTACGCAGAGCAAGAGACTGTGTATACTGGCCTGGAATGAGTGCTGCTATTAGAGCATACATCGGGAAATGTGCTGTTTGCAGAACTGAAGATGTATGACAGCAAAAATAGACAATGTGCGCACATGACATTCCTATGAGGCCTTGGGCAAAAGTGGGGACAGATTTATTCTCATTCAACAACAGAGCATATCTCAGTTGGCTATTTCTCCAACTGCTGGGAAATTGATAGTCTCCCTGATACTAGCTCAAGCACAGTGATACACAAGTTAAAGGCCAAAAACCCCATAACTGAATTTGAGTTTGAGACAAAGCGACTGAGTGATCCTCGTCAATATATTTCTAAAAAAATTCTTCTTTGATTTATGATTGCTGATTAACATTATTTGTATGATTAACACTTAATTTATTAACATTTAATCATATTATATGGTCGCAAGGTTCATGTTTACGCTGTTAATATGTGGTTCTCAAAGTGGTACTCAGGCTCCCTCTAGTGGTACGCAGAGGAATCACAAAATTAAATATAAATTAATGTTAAAACACAATACATTTTAATTTAATCTTCATTTGAGTAAAGTTTTTTTTTTTACAATTAAGTACAGTTTTTATTTAACTTCTAGGTACAACACATTTTAATTTAATCATTATTTCAGTTTTTTATTTACCTGCAGTAAGCACAGTGCAGTGTTAATGTTCAAACTGTGTATTTACAACGTGAAGGTCTCTGCACACTGAGTCCGACATTTTCGTATGCGTTTTTTCATATTTGTTATCCTAAAAATTTGTCACGCACAGAAACCTTGCACACTGAGTTAGATGCGTATTAATTAGCCTAATCCGTTGCGAAAAAAATGCAAAGCAGCACTAAATGGAGTCTTCAAGCAGTGAGGATGATTGTGTTGTCTTCTCGCTTCTTAAAAAGAGAAAACGAGAGGAAATATTGGGTCCATCCAATCCTGAGATATAGAGAGGAAGGAGAGATTTTGGCGTTCGCTTGTACGGTGTCTCTGATCTGTCAAAACACCTTTCGAAATGCTTGCCACGGATGCGAAAAATGCAAAAAATCGAACCCGATCCGAATTTTTTTATGACGGACGAAAATTTCGGAGGCAGTGTGTAGACGTGATTGACATAACGTGAGGTTGTATTTATTTTTTAATGTACGAAAATTTCAGACAAAATTTTCGGACTCAGTGTGCAATGACCTTTCAAGTGGCTGACAACAATAAATTTTCTTATTAGGAATAAAACTGCCTCATTTTTTAACTGTGCAGAGCTGTAGCTGAATAGTTAGGCCTACTACACTACTGTATTTTAATGTTGGTCATTATGGTGGTACCTGGAGAGCCAAATATTTTCTGAGGTACTTGGTATAAAAAGTTTGAGAACCACTGCTCTAGCTAGCTCATTTCTTAATCCTACCCATTGCCTAGCATACACGCCAAAGCCAATTTTTGCGTATCAGTACCACGAGTTTTTGTTTTTATTTGGCATACTATTTATACGCACTTTCGTGAGATCGGGTTGTCTAGTATTCACTCTCCGTTTGTCTTCACTTGTATAAATGTAGTAAAACATGGTTTTAAGTAGTGTTTTCATAACTAAAAAAAAACTAAAAAACATTGCAGAATCAGATCACTGTGAAATCTTTTTATCATGCAGATTGTAATATTCTGCATAGATTCTGTATATATTTGTAATTTTTTCATTACTGACTTATTTTAGACCTTCATGAGACCAACATCCCTGGTCCTCCATAGTATCAAGTTTTTTACCAGGTAGGCAGATACATGTTGGATATGCTATAGTGACGGTATGGCTAGTTTCTTATAATCTTCTATTTTGACTGGAATTGTGTTGGACATAATTATTTAAATTATATTTCAAAATAGTTTGGCAAAAATACTTGATTCATTGCGTTACCTTCCCCTCTTCTCAATCATCAATGACATACTGTCAGGGTTCTGTCACTTCAGTCTAGTGTTATTCATGGTTTTGTGACAGAGCCCTGACACTCCCTTCATGTCGTGTTTTTATGTGAGTGTCTTGTCTCTTGTCTGCGTGCCTTGTTTTGTGTTGGAGCGTGGGGTTCGGATCCCGGCACTCATGTCTTGAGTTTCGGTTTCATGTCGGGGTTCGGACACTCGCGCTCCATGTTCTGTCTCATTGTGTGAGCGTGCGGCTCGAGTTCGCTCGGCCGCGCGCTCTCTTGTCCACGTGTGTTGTGTGTGTGTGGTGTTGCAGTGTCTTGTCTCTTGTCTGCGTGCCTTGTTTTGTGTTGGAGCGTGGGGTTCGTGTTTTTATCGGCTGCGTGCATTCATGTTATGTCTTGTGCTGTGTGGCACGCAGCTTGTGTTTTTCATTGGCTGCGTGCTTTCATGTTGTCGTGTCTTGTGTGAACACGCGGCTTATGAGTATTCTCAGTTCGCTCGGCCGCGCGCTCTCTTGTCCAGCTGCGTGTTTGTGTCCTGTTTTGCATATGGCTGGTAATTTGTTTTGCTGGCCGTGTTTTTATGTGCTTGTGTTTTGTTTTGTGTGAGCACATGGCTTTTGTGGCACGCAGCTTAGTTATCTGTGTGCCATGTGCTCTCATGTTGTCGTGTCTTGTGTGAACACGCGGTCAATTGTCTTGACCCCACCCAGCTGCGTGTTTGTGTTGTTACCTGATTATTGGTTATTTGTTTTGCTGGCCATTTACCCCACCTTGTGTTTTGTTTTGTGTGTTTATCTCGTTACCCTCCTCATTTGCTCCCTTTATAATCTCCTTGTGTTTGCAGTCCCGTGCCAGTTCGTGACCCCACCCATCGATGTACCGTCGAATGTTGTCTGTTCCTGCCCTGCCTAGTCTTGCCCTGCCCTGCCAAGCCTGCCGGCTGTCCTGTTTTTCCCCTATTTGCTCCCGGGGTAGTTTTAGTTTGTTTGTTTTGTTTTATTTTTTGAATAAAGAACCCATCTCCTTGTCTCCTGCACCACTGAGTCCTCGCCTCATCCCTCTACCCAATGTTGTCTGTTCCTGCCCTGACAGTAGTCTTGCCCTGCCCTGAAGCCTGCCGGCTGTCCTGTTTTTCCCCCGGGTAGTTTTAGTTTGTTTGTTTTGTTTTATTTTTTGAATAAAGACTCAGCAGAGAATGGGTATCTTCCTTTTTCCATCTCCCACCACCGGATTGTCCACCCGCCAAGTAATGGCCCAGCAGGTAAACGCTCGCTGGCCAAAAGAGGATTTCCGTCAGGACTTCGCCTGCGACTTCCTTCCCACCACCGGATTGAGGTGGACAATCTGGACTACAATGAGGCTGATGTTAAGGAGCTATTTCCGTCTTCAACATCTGCCTCGACTTCGCCTCAGCCTCTCAGCCTGTGGGAGATGGAGAAGCTGGGGAATCTGGGCTTCTGGGACTTCGTTTACCACATCTACCATCTGCCTCGTGGGGAGCCGGAACCCCCACCCCAAGCTGTGGGAGATGGAGAAGTCCCACTCCACTGACTGTTCCCCCATTCCACCTGCAGTTTACCACATCAGTGGAAGCCCCAGCCATCCAATGACCCGGAAACGGAGAAGGAGGAGGATGAATGGGCCCGCCTCAGCACCCCCAGAGGCGGCCGACAACACTGCAGCTGCCTGCCCAGAGGCGGCCGACAACGCTGCAGCTGGAAGCCCCAGCCATGCCCAGAGGCGGCCGAAGTGACCCGGAAACGGAGAAGGAGGATGCATGGGCCCGCCTCCCCCAGAAGCGGCCGAGGATGCTGCCCAGAGGCGGCCGACAACGCTGTGCCACCAGTGGAGGCCGAGTCGCTGCGAGGACGCTGTCCCCCAGAAGCGGCCGAGGACCAGCTGTGGAGGCCGACGATGGAGGCCGACGAGGACTGTGCCCCCTGCCACCAGTGGCAGCCGACGATGCCGCTGTGCCCCCAGTGGAGGCTGGAGGCCGACGATGCCACAGCGTCCCGTTCTCAGAAACGGAGGAGGAGGCGGAAGAAGGCTTCCTCCGTCCCACAAGGCCGGGAGGCCATGGAGGCAGGAGCTCACTGCTGGCCAGGAGGCCGTTCCAGAACCGCCCAAGCTCCTTGCTCTGCCGGCTCCTCCCAAGCTCCTTGCCCTGCTATCGCCTCTCAAGCTCCTTGCTCTGCCGGCTCCTCTCAAGCTCCTTGCCTTCCAGAACCGCCAGCTCCTTGCTCTGCCGGCTCCTCCCAAGCTCCTTGCCCTGCCAGCTCCGCTCAAGCTCCTTGCTCTGCCGGCTCCTTGCCCTGCCGGCGCCGCCCAAGCTCCTTGCCCTGCCAGCTGCCAGCGCCGCCAAGCTCAGCTCCTTGCCCTGCCAGCTCCTTGCCCTGCCGGCAGCTCCTTGCCCTCCCAAGCTCCTTGCCCTGCCGGATCCGCCCAGACTCCTTGCCCTGCCGGCACCACCCAAGCTTCCTGTCCTGCCGGGGCCACCCTTGCTGCCTGCCAAGCTGCTGGCTCCGCCCTGGCCTCCTGACGCGCCAGAGCCTCCATGGTTTGTCCCTCCAGGCCCGCCCTAGCCATCCTCCAGGGTTCTTGTTTGGCTGGAGCCTCCCTGGTCCATCCCTCCGGCCCCGCCCTGGCCATCCTCCAGGGTTTCTGTTTGGCTGGAGCCTCCCTGGTTCGTCCCTCCGGCTCCGCCCTGGCCCCCTGCCAGGACTCCTGGACTGCCTGAGCCTCCCTGGCTCAACCCTCCCGCCCCTCCCTGGTCCCTTTTATGATTTTCTGGGCTGTCCTGTTGGCTGGCTTGGCTCCCCTCCTTCCCTCCCCTCTTTCTCTTTGTTTTAACTTCTTATCTTGTCTGTCTTGTGTAGTCATGTTCTTGTCTTGTTTTTGGTGTTCCTTGTTAGGGACGCCAGGTGGTGTCCCTTTTGAGGGGGGGTAGTGTCAGGGTTCTGTCACTTCAGTCTAGTGTTATTCATGGTTTTGTGACAGAGCCCTGACACTCCCTTCATGTCGTGTTTTTATGTGAGTGTCTTGTCTCTTGTCTGCGTGCCTTGTTTTGTGTTGGAGCGTGGGGTTCGGATCCCGGCACTCATGTCTTGAGTTTCGGTTTCATGTCGGGGTTCGGACACTCGCGCTCCATGTTCTGTCTCATTGTGTGAGCGTGCGGCTCGAGTTCGATCGGCCGCGCGCTCTCTTGTCCACGTGTGTTGTGTGTGTGTGGTGTTGCACGCAGTTCGTGTTTTTATCGGCTGCGTGCATTCATGTTATGTCTTGTGCTGTGTGGCACGCAGCTTGTGTTTTTCATTGGCTGCGTGCTTTCATGTTGTCGTGTCTTGTGTGAACACGCGGCTTATGAGTATTCTCATTAGCTGCGTGTTTGTGTCCTGTTTTGCATATGGCTGGTAATTTGTTTTGCTGGCCATGTGCTTGTGTTTTGCTTTGTGTGAGCACATGGCTTTTGTCTTAGTTATCTGTGTGCCATGTGCTCTCATGTCAATTGTCTTGACCCCACCCATCTTGTTACCTGATTATTGGTTAATTTGCCCCACCTGTGTTTATCTCGTTACCCTCCTCATTTGCTCCCTTTATAATCTCCTTGTGTTTGCAGTCCCGTGCCAGTTCGTCATCGATGTACCGTCGAATGTTGTCTGTTCCTGCCCTGCCTAGTCTTGCCCTGCCCTGCCCTGCCCTGCCAAGCCTGCTGGCTGTCCTGTTTTTCCCCTACGGGGTAGTTTTAGTTTGTTTGTTTTGTTTTATTTTTTGAATAAAGAACCCATTCTCCTACACCACTGAGTCCTCGCCTCATCCCTCTACCCAACCTTGACACATACAAACATGTTAACCAAATAATACAAATTAGACATCTCAGTTGTGGGTATCGAGTGTGGAAGAGAGCGCTGTTCATTCATTCCCTCCACCCACAATTCCTGCTGGTACTGAGACCCTGCGACCTTCGATTTTCATCTTGAATATTTCATTTGTGATCGAATGTTGATTTAAGTGTTCCCTTAATTTATTTGAGCAGTGTACATTAGAGTGTATAAATGTTTTCTTTTTGGTCATTGGAAGAAAAAAAAACAACTACAGTCCTGATTACATTTAATCCTGATGCCATAGAAAAAAAGTCTCTAGTCCAAAGCATGGCTTGTCACATAATATATTTAGAAACGTTTGCACTTTTACAGATCTTGTCTTGTTAAGCAGTGCTTCCTTTTCTTCTCTTACCAGGTACAAAGAGAGCATCATGAGACTGTCCAGAATTCATCATGATCAGCCAATGAAGCCTCTGGACCAGGCAGTTTACTGGATTGAATTTGTGATGCGGCATAAAGAAGCTAAACATCTCCGAGTTCAGGCACATGATCTGAGCTGGTATCAGTACCACTGCCTGGATGTAGTGGCCTTCTTACTCTCAGTTGTTGCACTGATCACATTCCTCTTTATTAAAACATGCTTTTTACTTTTCCGTAAATGTTTCAGAAAGACTCGTCCTAATGGCAAAGCACAAAAGAGTAAAAAAGAGTGAATGCAAGGTAGGTCACCATAGAAGCATTGCCTTCATTTGACTGTGGTACGTGTGTCATTATCACATGTTTACTGTATGATGGCCAGTATGCATTTTGAGTACATTCAAAACTGTATGATCTTTATGAAATACAATGCACAAATGTATACTTTATACATTTGTGCTCTGCTCCCCCGATTTAATTTATGATATATCCCATGAAGAAATGTGAGTTGCTTTAATGAAATTAATGCACGTTTGATGAGCCTGTAATTAAACTTTTTCACTTTGATTTTCGATGTGATTTTGAATCCAGCTCTCAGTGGGTTGATGATTTTGTTCTCCACTGACCATTGTCACATAATTTTGTTCTCAACAAATTGCACAATGTATAAAAGTGAAAATGTTCAACTTTAATATTTTCTTTGAGATCCAGTGTCTGATTTGAGTGTTCCCTTAATTTATTTGGGGACATTAGAGTACATAAATGTTTTCTTTTTTCTTCATTGATAAACTATGTCCACAGTCAGTACTCGCTTTAATCCTGATGCCACAGAAAATTTCTCTAGTTCAAATATCCGTGGCTTCTGCATTATTTTATTTTATTTTCTCTTTAGCTTTCTTTCTTTCTTTTCACATTTGTATTCCTCTGCAACAGAAAAAAGAATGCACTGAAATGTGCAGAGTCTTGTGCAAAATGCACTGGAATGCAAAAATCTATTTTTTCTCCCCATATCTTGATGTCTCTTTCCAGGTTTGTTTTCACACTTATACTTTAAAATGTAATTGTCTCAACTTCAGGTTGGTACAGTTCTAAACATAACTGCTACTGTGTGTAGTAGTGTTTACTGGAACAATATCTGTTATCAGGTACAAAAAACAGGAAATGTTGGTGTGTGCATATTTATACCAGACATAAAAGTAAACAACAACAAAAAATCGCTGCAATATAGCTGGGTTTACAATTAGTGGAGGAAGTCAAACCAGAGTTGTTTCACTCAGACTGAGCAGCAACATTACATATCATTAATAGACTAGAGACAACATTTTAATAGAAATGAATACTCAGAAAAAACACATTTACATGTTCATTTCACTCACACAGGAGTTCAAGGAAATGAAATAGCTGACAAATTAGTAAAAGCACTAGAAAATGCCAAAAAGTAATGGAAAAAATAAGGTAAATTAATTAAAAAGCAACATTGACAAACTGGCAGAAGACTTGGATTCAGATATTAAAGGCAGAGAACATTACAATATTAAAAACTCAATTAAGTTTAAAGCATTTAGAATTGAAACAAGGGAATAAATTATTTTTACAAGGCTATGGTTGAGATGCATGAGACTTAACAACACATTATGTTAACACTTTATTTTACAGTCCTGTTCCACATGTACATACTACTTGTTATAGTAATTACAATAATAACAAGGTACTAACCCTGTACCTGTAACCTAACCTAACAGATGCAATTACCTTATATTTTCCAGTGTAAGACACTGTAAGTACATGTAAGAGCACATACTGTAAAATAAAATGCAAGGCAACTCACATTGTTTCTAATAAATAGGTAAAATACAGAAAAATGTGAGATATGTAAATGCAAAGAAAATGTAGGAAATTTAGGGAAAAAAAGAATTTCAATAAAATATTATCAAAACATTAAGGAAATTGGATATTAAGTGTATTTTAGAAATATAAAATAATCAGTAATTAATTGTTTTGCATGCAACTGGCCTTACACTCCAATGTAGTAGGTGGCGGTATATGCAGCTTTAACGATGGTCTGTATAACCAGTCGTGAAACTAAAAGAACTAGAAGATGATGAAAAGGTAGTCTCAGCCTCAGACGTCACGCCCACTGAACGTTGGCTAAACGTCTGATGCATATGGCACACTTTTCTGGAAACACCTCAGGAATGTTGGGGGGATTTCCAAGATGGCGGAGTGAGCGGTCACGTTTATGCAGGCGCTGAGGAAAATAGATTGAAAACGTCCTAAAATTGATACCTCTGAAAAAAACAACAACCCGCAGTTAGTTATTTTCAAGTTTGATTCAACTTCGCAAGTTTCTCCCTCTCTTTAAAGGAAAACGATGGCAAAAACCAATCAAGCAGATACCGGGCTGGTTGATCATGACCATGACTACAACTTGAATGCTCTCGCAGAGGCATGTGATGAAGAAGAAATTGAAGAGATGATGGTTGAAACTGCCAAAACAAGATGTGACCATACACCTCTTCCCAGCCCGAATCCCAAGAAAATAAGAACAAAGGCAAAAGACAAAATTAAACAAACAGACAAAATAACAAATGAAGTGATTTTCGATGCAATTCAAACTCTAATTAAGAGATTTGACGAGCAAGATCAACGACTGAAAATAATTGAAAAGACAATGGAGGAAAATGCACACGCAGTTAAAGAAAATAAAGAAGACATCGGCGAACTGAAAAAAGAAGTAGCAGACTTGAGGAAAGAGAACATCTCACTGAGGCAGCAGTGTTTGGAGCATGCCAGATACAAGAGAAGATGGGATCTCAGACTGATCGGTCTTCCAGAAAAGGAAAAAGAAGACACAAGAGAAACGGTGATCGGAATTCTTACCTGGGTGATTCCGTGGTCGGTGGAGAAGCTCCGGCAGTCGGTGGATACAGTGCATCGGTTAGGAAGAAGAAACGACGCTGCTACCAACAAGTTACCCAGGCCAGTGATCATTCAGTTTGCAATGCGGACTGTGCGTGATGAAGTGTGGAAAAAATCAAGAGAGGCAAGAGTGTGTAAAGAGATGAATATTCATTTCAAAGAAGACTTTTCAAAGGAAGATCGCGAAGCTCGTGCTAAGTTGTGGCCAAAAGTGCAAGAAGCCAGGAAAAACGGGAAGAGAGTGTTCCTAAAAGAAGGCTATGCACTGATTGATGGACTAAGAGTTGACCCGTAACTGATCACAATGTAAAACGTAGACTCGCGTTAAAGTATTCAAGGCTGCCACAATCAGATCAGAAAAAAAAAACTGTTTAAGAAAAGAGGTTTATCTAAGGGTAGAACTGTATGTTCTAGTTGTTATGGTTTTGTAGAGTAATTAAGGACAACATGTTCACTCCTGCGTTTAAAGTTGAGTGTGTGCTGAGAGTTGAGACAGTTATACGTCAATTTAATTTATGTCCATTTCTTTTCTATCTTTGAATGCTAGGGGGTTAAAAAACAGTGTTAAGCGGAAAGCAATTTTTTTATTTTGCAAGGAACAAAAAGCGAGCTGTGTTTTCTTACAAGAGACTCATTCTGTTTTAAATGATGAAAGATTTTGGAAAGTTCAGTGGGGTGATTTAGCCTTGTTTGCACATGGATCTTCGCATTCAGCTGGAGTGATGGTATTATTTAACAGATTTGAAGGCTCTGTGATTTTTCATGAAGGGGATACAGAAGGCCATTGGCTACTGATAGCAGTAGAAATACATGATAAATGTTACATATTACTCTGTATTTATGGTTATAATAACAAAGTGGCTAATAGAGAATTGTTTGAGAAACTTGGAAAATTAGTTAATGAATGGAAAAAAGTATAATGCAGAAAATGTGATAATGGGTGGTGACTTTAATATTGTCCCTGATTCATGGCTAGACAGGAGACCTCAGAGAGCTTCACATTCTGTGTATAATGATACTATATTGAATTTCTGTAAAACTGTAAATGTGGTTGATTACTGGAGGGTGTCCAACCCAAACAGCATTCAGTATACATGGTTTAACCCCTCAGGAAATGGACAATGTTCAAGATTAGATTATTGGCTTATTTCTTGTGAACTATGTAAAATTGTCTCTGAATGTAAAATTACAGCAGCCCCACTTACAGATCACTGTATGGTTACTCTGTCTTTATCAGTCCTTAAGAAACCTCAAATTTCTCCTAATTTTTGGAAGTTTAATAATGACTTGTTAAAAAACGATAGATTTTACCAACAAGTTTTGGCTCTCATTGAAGAGATTGATAATTTAGATATGTCTAACTTAAATAAATGGCAATGGTTTAAATTTAAGGTTAAACAAATAGCAATTGATACAGGTACATTTTTATCATTGAGGAGAAAACAGAAACAAAGGGAACAGATTGGAGAAATAAACTCGTTGGTAGTTAATACAAAAGAATCGCCAGAAAATTCAGCAAAATTACAGTCATTGCAATCTCAACTAGATGAGTTGTATTCAGAAAAAGCAAATGGAGCTTATATTCGATCGAGAGCGCGATGGATTGAAAAGGGAGAAAAAAGTTCATCATATTTTTTTGGCCTTGAAAAACAAAGGCAAACAAAGAAAAAGATTAGCAAGTTTAGGATTAATGAAATTATAACAGATGATCAAAAAGTGATTCAAAATGAAATGTTGCTTTTCTATTCTAACCTTTATAAATCCAATTATAATAAAGCTGATTGTGATTCTTTATTTGGGATTATAAGATATAAAATACATAAACTGAATGAGGAAGACAAAATCTTAATTGATGATGAGTTGACCTTAGAGGAAATGGATATAGCTTTAAAACAAATGAGTAATTGTAAATCACCAGGTATTGATGGTTTATCTACTGAATTTTTAAAACATTTTTGGAAAGATATTCGGAAATTATTATATAATGCATTTTTAGAATGCATTCAGGAAGGAAGTTTATCACCTACTATGAAAACAGGTTTAATAACCTTGCTACCTAAACCTAAAAAACAATTGTTATTATTAGATAATTGGAGACCAATAACTCTGTTATGTACAGATTATAAATTTCTTGCCCTGGTGTATGCTAATCGTCTTAAATTGGTACTTGGGAAACTTGTAGAGGAATATCAATCAGCATTCATCAAGGGAAGAAATGTTCAAAACCATATTAGACTAATCTTGGATATGATCGACTATCAATCACTGATACAATCAGCCTAATTTTGTTTATAGATTTTTTTAAAGCATTCGATACTGTGGAGCATGAATTTATATTTACGACGCTTAGAATGTTTGGTTTTGGGGAAGGGTTTTGCAAGGTTATTAAAATGTTCTATAACAACATTTATAGTTATATATCCCTTAATCCAGGCATGACTTCTAGAATTGAAATTTTGCATGGAATTAGACAAGGTTGTCCAATCTCTCCAAAACTATTTATACTATGCACTCAAATGTTAGCTTATTTAGTTGTCAACCATCCTCAATTAAAAGGAATAACCATTTCTGATTATGAATATCGAATTAGTCAATTTGCTGATGATACAGTAATATTTTTAAAAGACAAATCTATAGTTAAAAAAGCTCTGAAGATTAATTCATTTTTTTCTGGAGCATCAGGCTTATGCTTTTCATGTAATGAAGAAAATATAGAATCCATTCCTGTTAAATTTGAAGTGAAATACTTAGGTTTAAAAATGTTTAAAGAAATACATACGAGAGAATTAGTAAATATAGAAGAGAGAATTGATAGTATGAAAAAATCCCTTAATCATTTGCTTATGAGAGATCTGTCTATTATGGGCAGAATACTCTTGACAAAAGCAGAAGGCATATCTAAACTTATTTACCCATGTTGCTCTCTTTATGTTTCTCCTCAACTGATAAAAAAGGTAAACTCTATTTTGTTTAATTTTATATGGAAAAACAAAACTCATTATATTAAAAAATCTCAGATGATTAAAGAATATAATAATGGAGGTCTGAAAGCCTCTGAATTTGAATCAATGGTTGGAGTACTTAAACTGAATTGGATTAAAATGTATTTAGCACAGCATAACTCAATGTGGTTTCATATACCAAAGTCTGTATTCAAGAAAGTTGGAGGATTAGATTTTTTGCTGAAATGTGATTTTGAGGTTTCCAAATTGCCAATTAAGCTTTCAAAATTCCACAAACAGATTTTGTATTATTGGAAAATGATATTCACCCAAAATGTTTCACCGCATTGTTCTACATTGTGGAATAACAGAACCATTACAATAAACAGAAAGACAGTATTCAAAAAATAGTGGTATGGAAAAAATGTTTTACATGTTGTTGATCTTTTAGATGAAACAGGTCAAATTATTCAGCATAATGCATTCATGGAGAAATTTGAGATAAAATGTTCATTTAGAGATTTTAATACATTGTGCAAAGCCATCCCTTTTGATTTAAAACAACTAATACAAAACACTCTTACATATTCAAAGGTATCTGTTAAACTGCCCGAGTTAAAGATTGGAGAAGTATATATTGGAAACAAATTTTTTTATAACAAAGTAATAGGGAATGTATTAAAATATAAGTTATTTTCAGATTTCAATACACCTTCAAAAGTAAAACAATTTGAAAATGAAATATTTAAAAACAAATTCTGTAATTATCTTAAATGGCCAATTCTACCTAAAATGAAGGATATTCAGTTTAGGATTATTAATAATGTGTATCCCGCTGCTGAAGTTTTATGCAAAAGATTCTGTTTTGAGGTAGATCCTTGTGTTTTTTGTTTAGAAGAGCCTGAAACCATTGAACATTTATTTTTTTCTTGTCCAGTAACATTGAAATTCTGGCAGGATCTTTTCAATTGGTTAAATATTGATATCAACACTGATATTCCATCACTAAATTTGTTTCAGGTTTTGGTTTATGCAGATGGTCTTTCAAAAAAGATGTCATACATGTTAAACATTATTATTACAATGGGTAAATATCATGTACACAAAAGTAAGTGGAATAACAGTAAACCCTCTTTAAATTACTTTAAAAATGAATGTAAAAAATACTTAGAATCTTTAAAACACTTATCCAAAGATAACCAATCCCTTGGGGAATTGTATAAATCCATGTATGAGTCTCTTTCCTTCTAAGTTGGGTAAGATTTTGTACCTGTATTTATTTATTTATTTTTCTCTCCTTGCAACCCCCCTAAAATGTTTAAAGAATGTTTGTTTTGTTTGTTGTTATTGTATGTAAAGATATATATATATACACACATGGACATTTATGTATGATGGAGATGTGATTGGAAAAGTGTATACTTTGTAATAGGCATTTTATTGTTCCCTATTTGAGTTTGTAAATTGATATTGTTCAATAAAAAAATAAATAAAAATAAAAGTAAAAAAACCCTCAGGAATGTCGAAGTCGTCATCTGACTGGTTGAATTAAATTCAACCCGGATTTCCGGGAGACGCGAGTGTCGCGTTTATTTTCGGTCTGCCGGGAAACAAAAGTGGCGCCAAACCCCCTCACGAAAGAAGAAAGCCGTCGTGTTTACAAATGTGATGACGAATGCTTATCAGGATCAACTAAATGCTGGGTTTTCAAAAGTATGTGAAATATTTAAAGTTTGCGGCATATAACCTTTAAAATACATCCATTTGTTATTGTGGCAACATTTCCACGCCCCGAAACGTGACGCTAAACGAATCTAACTATGATTGGTTGTTTGACATGTTGGTCAAACAGCCTCATGGGCGGGCCTTGGCCAATGAAAGCGGACATCTATTCCAGACCTTCAAGCCGAATGAGTTGGAAAGTAAACCTGATTTGATATGTATACAAGAGTCATGGCTTAAACCCAGATTTGATTTTGTTATAAAAGGATATGTTATGCCGAGTTCACACTGCACGATTTTCAAACTCGTCGGATCGCCGTTGTTTTCACACTGCAGGACTATCTGGGGTAGGATTCAGTCGCTGCTGTTTTCACATTGCACCATGGATCCGCGACAGGGGGTTTCACATTGCACAATTTCACAATAGGAAGAATCGCCGACAACTCTGTCTGATCCGCAAATACAGCCAAACGCACGCGAGAAGTGATAAGGAAATAACGCAAGATCACCCTGATATTATTTATGGTCTATAAGTCCTCCCCGGACACACATTAATTAATAAAGATGACTTGTTAACAAACATTTCTGCTGTGAAATTTTTATATACACAAATCTAGCCTACTTGAAAGTGAAACCAACGTGTTGTGCATTTTATAATGAGTTTATTTCTTATAGCCTATAAAAGCCCTCAAAGTGATGAAATAGAAAAATGCAATAAATATTTTGTCCTTTATAGAAGAATATTATTTACAGGAAAAACCCTAGGCTCTTCTTCATCTTCATGTAGCCTACCTGTTCTGTATATTCTAATGCTGGCTTTGTAAAAAAAAAAAAAACTCGAACTTCCAGCTGCCCTGTATCTTGCTCTCTCATTGGCTGTAGGTCATCGCCGATGTATTTTTCAGTCAGAACCGGTCAGAACTCATTCACACAGCAGGATTGAGAATCGCCGACAGCTCCAGATATTTAGCATGCCAAATATTTCGCAGGCTTCGGCGACGTGTCGGCGATTCCCTCAGATCGCGTCTTTGATAATTCACACTGCGCGATTGTCACTCGCGGGAACGAGCACCGATTTACCTCCGATCTTGGGCATTTGTCGGCGATTTATCAAACCCTGTCGGCGAGTGAAAAATCGGGCTAAAATCGTGCAGTGTGAACTTGGCATTAGCGAGAGGAGAGACCGCGAGGAGGGTAATGGTGGAGGGTGTATTACACTGATTAAGGAGGGTATACAATATAGAACGTTAGGCAAAGGTGTAACAAAAGAGTATGTGGTAGTGGAGGTGTGGGTGAATGGGGAAAATTATGTAATAATAAATTATTATAACCCTTGTAAGAAATTAATGTTGAATGAGTTAAGCCGGGCTCACACTGTACGATTTTTTAAAAGTCCGTTAGGATTGTACTTGTCAGACTGTACGAACATGATGATCATGTCACACTATGGGATCTCAGTTGTCATTAATGTCAGACTGCACGACAGTCAAGACGAGTTAAAAACGGGTGCGCGCAAGAAAACTTGTCCGGACACATCCAGTGACTACGAACTGCATTGCACGCGGGACCGAAATGTTGGCTATCATGAAAAGTATATGAATGGCGGCAGCACCGGCGTATTTGAGAAGAATAGTGTATGCAGCTCTACACACCCACATGAACAGCGGTGCAACCGGTGTTTATATAGAAAAGGCAACGTATCAGATGAATTCCGCGAGCGGAGGACGGGAGCGCCGGAGTTTATGGCTGATAGAATAATTCTCTAGCATTAATTCTGCTCATAGCTTGTCTTGAAAAACGGAGACAGTTTGACATTCATCGTAGGGGTAGTCACACTGCAGGACTGTTCGCCAAATCTTCTGACACTGCCAGAATTTTGTCGGAGGTGAAATTTGATCGCAACAGTCATTAATCGGCTGTCGGTGAACATGTCAAACCAGCGATCAAAGTCTACAGATTTTAGCCTAGGATTATAGGAATCTTTTAGGATTTTAAAAATTTGTCTCAGACGACCAAATCGTGGCCAAAATCGCACAGTGTGAGCCGGGCTTTAGAACAAATAGAGGGTCAAAATGAAGATAGGGTGATTTGGTGTGGGGATTTTAATGCAAAGAGTATGTTATGGGGAGGTTTAGTGACAGATTATAATGGTTTGGTGGTGGAAGATTTGATGGACAGGAGAAATTTGGTATGTCTGAATGATGGGAGTAATACAAGGGTAAATGTGGCAACAGGTAAAGAGTCCGTTCTTGATTTAACAATGGTGTCTGATACAATTGCAGGGAGTGCTGAATGGGAAATAATGAGACAAGATACTATTGGGAGTGATCATTATCCCATTATGACATCAGTAAGAGTAAACGTAAGAAGAAATGATGTAAGTAAAGGAGGTATTGGTAATTGGAAGTATGATAAAGTCAATCTTTTAGCCTTTCAGGGTACCGTTCTGAATTGGTTCCAGTCTTTTTTAACTAATAGGATGTTCTCTGTCTGTATTGGAAAATACACTTCCTCAACCGCACATCTTTCTTGTGGTGTTCCGCAGGGTTCTATTCTGGCACCAACATTATTCTCTTTATACTTACTGCCATTGGGTTCCATCTTTTCCAAATATGGAGTATTATTCCACCTATACGCTGATGACACCCAATTATACATCCCTTTTAAACATAATGATTCAAGGTCCATAGAGGTTCTGCTAGCTTGCTTCCATGAAGTGAAAGTTTGGCTATCACACAATTTTTTAGCCTTAAATGAGAATAAAACCGAAGTTATACTGTTTGGTCCAAGTGATTCTTATGACTTTGGTGACCTGGACCTTGGCGACTTAAGCCCTCATGTTACTCCATGTGCAAAAAATCTAGGTGTGTTGTTCGATTCAGGTCTCAAGTTTGATAAACAAATTAATTCTGTTGTCAAATCCTGCTTTTATCATTTAAGACGTCTTGCAAAAGTCAAACCTGTTCTTTCTTTAAAGAACTTTGAAATAGTTATTCACGCATTCGTTACTTCACGCCTTGATTACTGCAATTCACTCTATTATGGAGCAAGTCAATCATCTATCAGTCGTCTTCAAATGGTACAAAATGCTGCAGCTAGGCTGCTGACTGGCAGGAGAAAATTCGATCGTATTTCTCCCATTTTAACCTCTCTGCATTGGCTTCCAGTAAAACTGAGAATAGAATTTAAAATTCTTGTCTTTGTTTTTAAAGCATTACACGGCCTAGCACCAACGTATCTCTCTGACATTTTACAGTATTATAATCCTTCTAGATTACTTAGATCTGGCAGCCTTGGATTGCTCTCTGTTTGTAGATCTAGGTTAAAACATCGTGGAGATCGAGCTTTTGCGACAGTAGGCCCTAAACTCTGGAATAGCCTACCGGTATCAATCCGAATGGTTCCATCACTTTCCTCTTTCAAATCAAAACTTAAAACTCATTTTCTTAGCGTGGGTTTCTAATCTTTTATTCTAGTGTTTATGTTTGTTGTTTGAGAGATTGTAATTTGTGTTTTTATTTGATGACTCTGATCTGTACAGCACTTTGGTCAACCCTGGTTGTTTTTAAATGTGCTTTATAAATAAAAAATGAATGAATGAATAAAGCGAGTTCGGAAGAATTTATGAGTTTAAGTGAAGAGGGATTAAAGAATATTATAATTGAATCAGATAGATCGGTAGAGATGATAAGTAAAGAAATAGTACAAGCCATACAGATTGCAGCAAATAAATATATACCAAAGGGGAGAAGAGGAAGGCAGAATAAGATAGTTCCATGGTGGAATGAAGAATGTAAAAAAGCTATAAGAAAGAAAAGGAAAGCATTTAAGAGAGTTAGGAAAACACATAATTTTCAAGATTTAATAGAATATAAAAAAGCACAAGCAGATGTAAGAAGGACAGTAAGGAAAACCAAAATAGAGTATTGGAGGTCATACTGTAATGAAATAGGTAAGAATACACCAGTAGAAGAGGTGTGGGGCATGATTAAGAAAATGAAAGGAATAAAAAAAAATAAGGAATACCCAGTTTTAAGTATGGGAGGAGAAATTGCTGTGGAGGATGGAAAGAAAGCAGAAATGTTTTTAAAGACGTTTATGAATGTAAATAGCTCAGAAAATTTAACTGAACAGAGTAAGGAAATAAGGAAAGATGTGTTAAAAGAGTATCCAGATCTAATGGGGAAAAGGGTGACTGGTAATAATTTGCTAGAGGTCCCATTCTCTATGAGTGAATTAGAGAATGCAGTAAGAAGAATGAAACAATCTGCGTCAGGAATGGATGGAGTAAGCTATAGCATGATGAAGCATTTTAGTGAAAATTCTATGAAGGTGATGTTAGCATTCTATAATAGAATATGGATGGAAGGTATACTTCCTCAAAGTTGGAAGGAAGCACTAATTATATTAAAAAGCCTGGAAAAGATCCAAGCAGTCCTACAAATTATCGTCCAATAGCTTTAACTTCTCATTTATGTAAGGTTATGGAGAGAATGATAACAGACAGAATGAAATATCATTTGGAAAAAAGGAACTGGTTCTCTCCTTATCAAAGTGGGTTTAGATGGGGAAGGGGGACTATGGATTCAATAGTATCTTTAGAAGATGAAATAAGAAAGGCATTTGTAAACAAGGAGAGTGTCATTGCTGGGTTTTTTTATATATAGAGAAGGCGTATGATATGTTGTGGAAAGAGGGATTGTTAATAAAATTAGAAAAGTTGAGTATAAAAGGAAGAATGTATAACTGGATTAAATAATTTTTAATTGGAAGAAGTATTAGGGTGAAGGTTGGTGATGAAATATCCTCTAGTGGAATAATCGATAATGGAACACCTCAGGGCAGTGTAATAAGTCCACTGTTATTTATCATCATGATTAATGATGTTTTTTCAAGGATACATTCAAGTCTGGGGAAATCTCTTTTTGCTGATGATGGGGCTCTTTGGTTTAAAGGAAAGAATATAGATTATAATATAAGTAAAATGAAATGTGCATTAAATGAAGTAGAAAAGTGGTCAAGGGAAAATGGTTTTAAGTTTTCAGTGGAAAAGACTAAAATAATACTTTTCACAAATATGAAGAGGAAAGTTGATATTAAGTTAAAACTATATAAACAAGATCTAGAACGTGTATATACAGTAAGATTTTTAGGAGCATGGTTTGACAGTAGATTAACCTGGAGAGAACATATAGAAAAGATGGTGGGAAGATGTAAGCGAGTAGTGAATGTGATGAGGGGTATTTCGGGTCAGGAATGGGGAGCAGATAGATTGGCTTTAAAAGCTATATATATATATATCCATGATAAGATCTATAATGGATTATGGTTGTTTGGTATATGGATCGGCAAATAAATCTAATTTAATTAAGTTAGATAGAATTCAGTCCCAAGCCCTAAGAATATGTTGTGGGGCATGGTCTAACATCTCCAGTTACAGCTCTTCAAGTAGAGATGGGAGAAATGCCATTACAGATAAGAAGACAACAGTTAATAGTATCCTACTGGGCAAACTTAAGTGGGCAGAATGAAAATCACCCTACAAAAAAAGTGTTGAGAACTAGTTGGGAACATGAGAAGAGAGAGTGTAATAGTTTTGGATGGAGAGTGGGGAAATTAGTAAGAGATATGAGACTGGAAGAGGTAGGATATGCTCCAATAATTCCTTTATCTCCAGTGCCAATGTGGGTTATGCCCCAACCAAAAGTTGATCTTAGCTTATTAGAAAGAAGACAAAAGGAAGGATCATACGAAACAGAGGTATATGATGTAAGGGAATATATGGGGTCACGGTATGGAGAATACATACAAATTTACACAGATGCTTCAAAAGATCCAAAAACAGGTCATGTGGGTTCTGCATTCATAATACCAAAGTTAAAAGTGAATAAGAGCAGTAGAATATCAGATTGTTTATCAGTGTTTACTGGAGAGATGTTTGCAATAATTATGGCAATAAGGTGGATTAGTGAAGTTAAAGTACCCAAGATCGTAATCTGTTCAGATTCAAGTTCAGCTCTAATAAGTTTGAATGAACGGAAGTCAAAAACAAGACAAGATATGATAATAGAGATTATTCAAGAATTACATTCACTTAAGCAAATTAGTATAAAAGTTGAGTTTCTGTGGGTGCCGGCTCACATTGGGTTGAAAGGTAATGAAGAGGCAGATAATTTAGCTAAAAAGGCCATAGAACAAGAAACAGTTGATATTCAGATTCCTTTTAGTAGATCAGAAATTAAATCAATTATCAAAAAGAATATATGGAAATTATGGCAGCAGTTATGGGACAAAGATACCAAAGGAAGGCATTTGTATCAAATTCAGTCAACAGTGGGTAAGGGAAGAGTATCAGGATGGAGCAGAGCTGAGGAGAACATGATTACAAGGTTGCGATTGGGGCATACAAGGTTGAACAATACAATGCATTTAATACAGGGCTATGTGAGGTATGTGATGTTAATGAAACAGTCGAACATGTTATAATGTACTGCAGGAAGTATAATGCTGAAAGAAATGAGTTGAAAGACGAACTAGAGAATAAGGGCGAACAGTTTACAATTAAGAATTTATTAAATCCGGAAAGAAATACGAAATCATTATTGTTACAATATCTAGGAAGAACTGGTTTGAACAAGAGAGTATAAGTGTTTATATATTTATTTATTTTTATTTTTTATTTATTTTTGTTTCTTTTCTTTTCTCTTTTCTCCTTCAAATCCCGCTTGAGATTATGAGGGTGGACGGAGGAGCTGAACACGCAGCGCCGAATGAAACTCTATGAAGACTCTGGGTGGGTGGAGGAGAAAAGGGAAAGATAAAGGTGTTTGAAGATGGGTTGGGAGGTTAATTATGAGATTGTAGGTAGAGTGTCAGTCAATGGTCCATTTTAGAGATAGGTGGCGGTAATGCACTTGTTAGTCTGCGATCCGCCGTAAAACTAGAAGAAGAAGAAGACCTTCAAGCCGTCAGTCTGAAGGTCTGGCTACACGAGACTAATGAAAAGGCAGCTTTCGCTGATTGTTTACAGTTTAACGGAGGTTACTCTTGTGCAGAGCGTCATGGGGTGTAGTAAAAAAGGTGGATTGAGGACAAAGCAATATAGAAACGTGACCTTTGCCCAAATCCTGTTGTGCACATAGCCTATGTACATTTGGATCCTCGTTCACCAGATCACACTGCACTTTTCCAGGAGCAGAAATAATTTACAATGATTTCTGGAACTTTGGTTGTGTTTGCACTGCTGTTTGGAGTAGAAACTGGTCATGCTGGCAAGATTTTGGTGATGCCAGGCGAGTACAGCCACTGGCACAACATGCGTGCGATCATTGACGCGCTGGTCGATCGTAACCACAGTGTGACGGTTCTGGTCAGTTCTGCATCACCTACTGTACCACACACACGGAAGGAGCGGTTCGATTTTAAAGTGTATAAAGTCAATACGAAGAAAGAAGAGGCCAATGCTGTGTTGAAAGATATGATTCATCTTGGGACGAATGACACAGCCACCAAATACAAGGGGGACTTCATGATCTGGCGAGTGATGTCCAACTATATGGCGTTCCTTGCTGATATATCCAAGGGCATGTTTCATGAGGATCTTTTACACAAGCTTCAGGAATCCCATTATGATGTACTTTTATCTGATCCAATGATGCCGTTCCCTGACTTGATGGCACAGAAGCTGAATATACCGCACGTCCTCTCGATGCGCGCAACGTTCGCGTATATAGTAGAGCGGCTTTGTGGTCAGATGCCTGCGCCGCCGTCCTATGTTCCTGCAGTCGCTTTGCGAGATTACCTCACCGACCAAATGAGCTTTACAGAGAGAGTAGAAAACATGCTCCTCTATATCATACATACAACTATATTTCCATTGAGCATGACGTTTACTTTAGATCGGCTCTACACTGAAATATTGGGTTGGTTATAATTCATTCACAGTATTTATTTGCAGTAGTTTGTCTTGTTCTAGATGCTGTTTACTCAGAAACTAAAAATATACTTCTATATTTTTGCATCTAGCTGCTTTCATAATTCAGGGAAAACTTAAGCAAATTTTTTAATAAATAATATTATACGATCCAGCTTTGGAGAAGTCTGTAGATGAAGCAGAAGAGCAAAATCTTTGAACACTTGACCTACTGTACATCAACTGTTTAGCACCATATATCTCTGTATGTCACAGGAAAACCCACAACTGCCTGTGAAACCATTGGAAAAACTGACATTGTGTTGGTTAGAACTTACTGGGATTTTGAGTATCCACGCCCACTCCTGCCTAATTTTAAATTTGTTGGAGGACTACACTGCAAACCTGCCAAGCCTCTGTCAAAGGTAGTGACTTTGCCATATATTATTTTTAAATTTATGCTTTTCTGGAATAATCCTGATGCCTTTTGCATGTTTTTGCTTGAAAACATGCATCATTCATAATTTTTAAACGTTAAGGAATCCTTACTAGAATAGATCAAGTAACATCGTAACTTCATGTCCGTGAATGTATGAATGGAGAGGGATCTGATTTGACTCCGTTGACCTCAAAAGATACAATGGATTTGCAGAGTCAGTCCCATTTTGTGAGATGCATGGCACACTTGGGCGTGACATTTCTGATGGAAAATCATTTCCATTTTAAGTCACTAAAAACTGCCTCTTTATTTTTTTGTGTGACTGTATGTTTGTCTTTTAGGAACTGGAGGTGTTTGTTCAGAGCTCAGGAGATCATGGCATCGTTGTGTTCTCATTGGGTTCCATGCTTGGTAACCTGACAATGGAAAGAGCAAACACTATTGCTTCTGCTCTTGGTCAGATCCCACAAAAGGTGTGTGACTATCGTTTTATAGCAATGGAACAGCTACCACAGTTCTGGAAATATTTTTTCTACCAGTTTTGTCTATAAAGATTTCAATCACAAATTCTAAAACCACATGTGCTTAATATATTTTATTATATATTTTATGAGGCAATAAACTGTTCTAATCGTTATGAATTACAAAAAGTTCACCCAAAAAATGAAAATTGTCATCAAGTACTCACCCTCATATCCTTCCAAACCCATAAGATATTTTTTCATCTTTGAAACGGATGGTAATTTTTTCTCATGGGGACATAAGCAATTTTCAGCATTTACAGAGTTGAGTGTGTGATTTTATTGCCACCCAAATCCAGAAGGCCAGTGTTTTTCGCCAACCACCCGTGTAAAAATACCTGGCCAAATTACCTACTGTTTTTGACAAACACCGAGGTCGTGTGGTAATTTAAATGCCGTCCAAATCCACATCTCTGAGTTTACAAGACGAAACTGATTCAAAATTCAATGTTTAAATCCTTTTTGACCACTGCCAAACACTGTAAAGTGTTTACATGAACAATATTTCATAACTGCTCCACCACAGCAATTTTAAAATATGTATTATATAGGCATACATTTACATACATAAAATTATAAACCAAGCAGCTTTATGTTTACCTTTTGTAAATAAGAGGTTGCATTAACTTATTCCTGCTCATCTCAATTTTAATGACATCCATCATTTTGAGAGATAAAATGCAAGACAGAACTCAACTATAGTGCATCTATTTTCCTATTTTTAAACAGGAGATATAAATAATCAAATAATAAATAGGATATTATTAAATATGAATTTATTCTTATTATTCCAAGCATATGACATTTTATTTACAGCGGACAATCATGTGACTGGCCACGTGAGCAGTGCGTTCCTGTGTTCATGGGATCACAGAACTCGCTTCTCTGCTGTGAATAAATCACTATCTGAATCCATGAGTTTTATCAGAGTTGGCATGTAAATTTATTTTTACAGACGTCTACATGAGAAACATGTTTTTTTTTACAAAACCCAGCTTTTCTATAAACCTGTTGCAGTGTTTTATGCTCAGGGTCCTAGAGCAACTGTTAATAAATTCCATTTGCACAGGTTGTTTGGCGTTATCATGGGACAGCACCAGAAACTCTCGCCGCCAATACAAGACTTTATGACTGGATCCCACAGAATGATTTGCTTGGTAAGGAAAATGTTGTCATGTGTGCTCATTTATACATGAAGACCATTAATTGATGTCTGATAGATACAAACTTTATTCTATCTGGTAGGTCATCCAAAAACAAAGGCCTTCATTACCCATGGTGGGACAAATGGACTGTATGAGGCTATTTATCATGGTGTCCCAATGGTGGGCTTGCCACTGTGGGGTGACCAGCCTGATAACCTATTGCACATGAAAACCAAAGGAGCTGCTGTTGTTCTTGATATCGACACAATGCAGTCCAAAGACCTGTTGGATGCTCTCAAGACTGTCATAAATAATCCATTGTGAGTTAAGACATAAATTTCATAAAGCTAAGCTTAGTTTTCTATTTAATAAAAGATAAGCTCCAGAAACAAGCTTAGCTCTCTTAAAGTGGTGTTTTTCATTGAGAGGACTACAGACAGGGTGGACACCTTAGGCCATCTCATCAGGAACATGCCTAGACATTGTCGGTAGTGCATATAGGCACATGGGGGCCATGCACACTACTGACTTATATTTTGAATTGCTTTGATGAAATGAGCACACATTTGATCAGCCTGTAATTAAAATCCTTTACTTTGATTTTTTGAATCCAGAATAATGGGTTGATGATTTTGGTTTCCACTGACCATTGTGACATCATTTTTCTCTCAACAAAGTACACAATGTATATAAATGAAGTTGTTCAGCTTGAATATTTTGTTCGAGATCCAATGTGTGATTTAAATGTTCCCGTAATTTATTTGAGCAGTGTACATTAGAGTATAGAAATGTTTTCCTTTTGGTCATTGGAAAACAACGGCTACAGTCAGTACTCATTTAATCCTGATGCCATAGAAAAAGTCTCTAGTTCAAAGCATGGCTTGTCACATAATATATTTAGAAATGTGTGCACTTTTATACACCTTGTCTTGTGTTAAGCAGCACTTCCTTTTCGTCTCTATTCAGGTACAAGGAGAGCATCATGAGACTGTCCAGAATTCATCATGATCAGCCAATGAAGCCTCTGGACCAGGCAGTTTACTGGATTGAATTTGTGATGCGGCATAAAGGAGCTAAACATCTCCGAGTTCAGGCACATGATCTGAGCTGGTATCAGTACCACTGCCTGGATGTAGTGGCCTTCTTACTCTCAGTTGTTGCACTGATCACATTCCTCTTTATTAAAACATGCTGTTTCCTTTTCTGTAAATGTTTCAGAAAGACTCGTCCTAATGGCAAAGCACAAAAGAGTAAAAAAGAGTGAATGCAAACTAGGTTCCCATAAAAGCATTGCCTTCAGTTGACTATGGAACACGTGTCATTATCACATGTGTATGATGGCCAGTGTGCATTTTTAGTACATTCCAAACTGTATGTTCTTGATGAAATACATGTGAATGTAAAAAAATGTGCCTCAGGTTAAAAATTCTGCCCTGTAATTTTTCATGACTATTCAACTAGAAGAGTGACATCCATCCATTTTCTGTGTCCTGTGTAAGAAGGTTGACAAGTGAGTGCAATACATGCATGTAGTAAAAGCCCATACTTAAGACTGACATAAAACATTCTGTTATTTGCTGCATGAAATCCAATACTTGTTGCATACTAACTGTGGGGTGCTGATCCCAAACATAGTACTTTTGCTCTATAGCAAAGATTTTCTCACAAAATATGATGCATTTCGTAGCAATTTTGCTTTTGACAGCTATTTGTAAGGCGAAGAGGTCTTGTTTTGTACCTTAATCAGCTGAAAAATTGCCACAATTCACATTATTATTATTATTTTATTTATTTATTTTTTGCTGTTAGGACAGTGTTGTTCATTGCAACATTTGCATATTTCTGTGCTCTGAAATACAGCATGTAGTTGTGCAAAATAAAGCAATTAGAGTGGGAGATGCAAGGTTGAGTTTACTGAAAGTTCAGGGGCCTGTACCATCATGGTAGATGAACAAATTCAGAGTTATAGAATAAATTTTGAGTTGACAAAACCAAACCACTCCAATCTGGCTTTGTTTGTACCATGAAGCTGATCATCAACTTTCTCTGTCAACTCAGGCTTGATCCTGAGTTAATGGAGTGCGTGCACAAGAACGTGTGACATCAGCGGCGAACAGCCAATCACAACACAGAGCAAGTGTGATTCACTTTCGCGAGAGAGCCAGCGAGATTCAAAACTTGTTAAAGGTTAAGAGATTAAAGAATATGAGGACTTTAAATGCATTTCCACTGAAGTATTTGTCCATGAAAGAGGACAAATAAAGGAAATTATCTTGCTCTATCAGTGCAGTCACAAGTGAAACTTGTGAAGTTAGTTTATATAGTTGATAATATATAGCGATAGAGACTCAAACATGTAAGGTCATATGTAGCCATTTTTAAAGTGTTATCTATTGATTCGACCACTTATTTATATTTCATATGATCTGTATATATTAATATTCATTTAAAATAAATGCTTTATAATAATTGTTAAACTAAAAGTGCTTGTGTGTAATGGAGTAATAATAATATAAATCATATTATAATTATATAAATCATATGTAAATTGTAATTATCAATAAAGCCAGACAATTCTGTTGTATATATATATATATATATATTTTTTTTAAGGTACTTCATAGTGAGCTTTAATTTGTAGGAAGAGAGACTGGGGAGTGACTTTTTTGTGTGTCAGACATGTGTCACTTTGCTCACATCTGATTGGTCCAATTTCAGTTTGAGATAACCCAGAACATAACCTGCCCCGGAGCAGGTTAGCAGTGGAGTGTAAGTTACTATGGCAATGAACGCAGCTAAAAGCCAAGCCACTTTCATGGTACCTAAAACCCAGGATTGGTGCAAACTAAACTGAAACTTACCTGGATAGCCAGCTAAACCGGCTTCATGGTACAGGCCCCAGGTCAGCAGTATCCACTATGTTTTGGCTTCAAAATAGTTTTAATTATCCTCCTTTTTCCTAACGAGTTTTAGATTATGTGAGGTACTTCCGGTTTGAGGAAGTTCCTCTCAAAAAGACTGAAACAACAAATAGCTTTCAATCAAAAGGTTGTGCTACATGCCAACCTTATCTGTCAGTTTGAATTAATGAGCTGTGAATTTTCCTTCATATTATATTTTCAGCTGTAAGAAAAATAATGTAAGGCTTGGTATTTCAATATGATTTGGTATAACAAGAATATCTATGGCTTCTGCAATATTTTACTCCTGATTATTTTCTTTCTTTCTGTCATGAGTTCGGTCCATGGACCTCTAGTCACTCACCACCAGACGTCACCCATCACCACTATGACTCTTTTCAGTAACTGCTACACCTCTCCCTGGACTGCATTTCCAAGAACTCATTGAACGAATTCAATCGGGCAAGATGGCGGACCGGGTGCACTACATGTCGTGAGCTCTCGAGGACTGTCCCAGATTTTCACAAATGTTACTCTATCCAATCGCTATAATGTGTTCCTTTTGAAGTAACATATTTTAAGAACCTGAAAACTAAAGAAAAAGAAGGTGCACCATGACTACGAAAAATAATCTTGCTTTATCCCGCGGTAACGAAGTAGTTGACGGCCACGAGTATGCTACAAGGATGGAAGTTTCCACCGAGAATACTAAAAGAAAAGACCCTTTCTCGCCGGTAAAGAACGCACCAACAGTTAAAAGGAAGGATACAGGGACAGAAGGGAAAGAAGGAATGAATGCAGTCTTAGAAGCAATAAAGCAGCTAACGGATGAGGTGGACACACTAGGTACTCAGCTACAACAGAATTCCATCATGTTAACCAACATAGCCAAGGCAGTCGAGTTCAACGCGGCCAAAATCAAGGACTGCAAAACTCAGTTACAGTCTTCGGTTTGAGAAGTATCGGCTTTAAAGAAAGATAACGCAGAGTAGATGGAGCGTGTCTTGGAGCTGGAGCGATACAAACGCCGGTGGAATCTGAGGATTCGTGGTCTGAAGGAAAAGGAAGGTGAAGACATACGTGAGGCGGTTTACTGGTGAAGATCTCCCCATCATGGTCCTCGAACATCAACCACATCGTGGACTCGGTTCATCGAATAGGTAGACGTGAAGAAAACAAAACAAGGCATGCCATCATTCAATTCACTCAGAGAATACACCAGGTTGCATTGTGGAGAATGACCAAGGACCACGTGATCTGCAAAGAGCTTCGTATCAGCTTCATCGAAGACCTCTGCAAAACCGACAGGGAGACCTGAGCTGCACTGTGGCCAAAGATAAAAGAAGCTAGAGATGCAGGAAAGTGTGCATACTTCCAAGGAGGTGTTGGATACATAAACGGACGAAGAATCACCTAGGAGCACACAAGGTATATGAACAAAGGCCTTAGTATTTAAAGCTTGAAAAGGCCTCTTGACTTATAGGATTTGTTTGGATGGTCTTTTTGCACTGAATGCAGTTTGAAGGGACAGTGCCTGTTTGGGCTTTTGTTTCTCAAATTTTCTTTTTCAAAGGTATAATTTGTTGGACTTACTAATATTTGTTGGCAGTTGCCAGGTTTGTTTATGAATAATTTTGTTTTTTCTTGTATTTCACTTAATGCTAGGGGCTTAAGAGAGAACACTAAGAGAACGTCATTATTTCTGTTTTGTAAGGGCGAAAAAGCACAATTTATTTTGTTGCAGGAAACACATTCCAAACCAGAGGATGAAAAATTTGGGGTAAATCACTGGGGAGACAAAATCCTTTTTGATCATGGGTCCACTAGATCAGCAGGTGTGGCTGTTTTGTTTTGTAATTCACCTGCTAAATTAATAACATCTAGATTCAGCAATAATGGTCACTGGTTAATCTGTGTCTTGAATATGGATGACCATTATTTTATTATGGTCAATGTTTATGGTTTTAATAATGTAATTCAAAACAGACAGTTGATTTCAGATGTTTCCAGTGTCATTGTAAACCTTAAACTCATTTATCCAACTGCTAGTATAATTATGGGTGGTGATTTTAACATGGTTAGTAATTAATGCCTTGATAGATATCCCTCCAGATATAGCCATAGTTCTTCTTATAACCCTGTTTTAACTGATTTTTGTCATACTCACAATTTATTGGATCCTTGGCGCTTTAAATATCCTAACAAGAAACAATATTCCTGCTTTATACCAAAAATAATGTAGTAAAGTCAAGAATAGATTTTTGGTTAATTTAAGTTTCTATTATGAACCTTGTCTCTTGTCAGTGACTGCTGTATGTCCGCAGCTCCTCTCACAGATCATTCTGTTATTAAATTGAATTTTAAACCTCCTGGTGTTAGCCGACAAAATAAAGGGTATTGGAAATTCAATTCAAGTTTATTAAAATGCCAGTCATTTAATGAGGGTATTAGGGCCATAGTCTCTAATGTGATGTCTGATGAATCAATAGTGTCCTATATCTCCAAATGGGAATTTCTTAAATTTAAAATTAGGGAATATTCAATTTGTTTTGGAAAAACACTACATAGAAGTAACAGATTATCTGAAATTAATATCATTAAAGAAATAAATGTCTATTATAATAAAACATCACCTACTGATAATGAAAAACAGAAACTACAAACTCTTCTAAACAAACTTGATGAAATCTATCTTTGTACAAACCCGATTCCAAAAAAGTTGGGACACTGTACAAATTGTGAATAAAAACAGAATGCAATGATGTGGAAGTTTCAAATTTCAATATTTTATTCAGAATACAACATAGATGACATATCAAATGTTTAAACTGAGAAAATGTATCATTTTAAGGGAAAAATAAGTTGATTTTAAATTTCATGGCATCAACACATCTCAAAAAAGTTGGGACAAGGCCATGTTTACCACTGTGTGGCATCCCCTCTTCTTTTTATAACAGTCTGCAAACGTCTGGGGACTGAGGAGACAAGTTGCTCAAGTTTAGGAATAGGAATGTTGTCCCATTCTTGTCTAATACAGGCTTCTAGTTGCTCAACTGTCTTAGGTCTTCTTTGTCGCATCTTCCTCTTTATGATGCGCCAAATGTTTTCTATGGGTGAAAGATCTGGACTGCAGGCTGGCCATTTCAGTACCTGGATCCTTCTTCTACGCAGCCATGATGTTGTAATTGATGCAGTATGTGGTCTGGCATTGTCATGTTGGAAAATGCAAGGTCTTCCCTGAAAGAGACGATGTCTGGATGGGAGCATATGTTGTTCTAGAACTTGGATATACCTTTCAGCATTGATGGTGCCTTTCCAGATGTGTAAGTTGCCCATGCCACACGCACTCATGCAACCCCATACCATCAGAGATGCAGGCTTCTGAAATGAGCGCTGATAACAACTTGGGTTGTCCTTGTCCTCTTTAGTCCGGATGACATGGCGTCCCAGTTTTCCAAAAAGAACTTCACATTTTGATTCGTCTGACCACAGAACAGTTTTCCACTTTGCCACAGTCCATTTTAAATGAGCCTTGGCCCAGAGAAAACGCCTGCGCTTCTGGATCATGTTTAGATATGGCTTCTTTTTTGACCTATAGAGTTTTAGCCGGCAACGGCGAATGGCACGGTGGATTGTGTTCACCGACAATGTTTTCTGGAAGTATTCCTGAGCCCATGTTGTGATTTCCATTACAGTAGCATTCCTGTATGTGATGCAGTGCCGTCTAAGGGCCCGAAGATCACGGGCATCCAGTATGGTTTTCCGGCCTTGACCCTTACGCACAGAGATTGTTCCAGATTCTCTGAATCTTTGGATGATATTATGCACTGTAGATGATGATAACTTCAAACTCTTTGCAATTTTTCTCTGAGAAACTCCTTTCTGATATTGCTCCACTATTTTTCGCCGCAGCATTGGGGGAATTGGTGATCCTCTTCCCATCTTGACTTCTGAGAGACACTGCCACTCTGAGAGGCTCTTTTTATACCCAATCATGTTGCCAATTGACCTAATAAGTTGCAAATTGGTCCTCCAGCTGTTCCTTATATGTACATTTAACTTTTCCGGCCTCTTATTGCTACCTGTCCCAACTTTTTTGGAATGTGTAGCTCTCATGAAATCCAAAATGAGCCAATATTTGGCATAACATTTCAAAATGTCTCACTTTCAACATTTGATATGTTATCTATATTCTATTGTGAATAAAATATAAGTTTATGAGATTTGTAAATTATTGCATTCCTTTTTTATTCACAATTTGTACAGTGTCCCAACTTTTTTGGAATCGGGTTTGTAAATCAGAAGGGGCTTTCATCAGGTCTAGGGCTAAATGGATTGAAGATGGGGAAAGGAGTACTTCATACTTCTGTCGATTAGAAAAAAGAAGGCAAGAGAGACTATCAGTTAAAGCTTTATTGATCCAGGGCCAGGTAATTACTGATCAAGCTTCAATTACTAAGGAAGTTGTTTCTTTTTATAGTAACCTATATTCCTCAACCTTTTCTTTGGACGATACAAAATCCTTTTTTGACCATATTAAAGATTGTATTCCCCATATAGATGATGATTTTGTAGCACTGTGTGATGCAGATATTACTTCTGATGAATTGGATAAAGCAGTAGGTAGCTTATCTTTAGACAAATCTCCAGGGTGTGACGGCCTTACTGCAAACTTTTATAAACACTTTTGGAGTATACTAAAAGAACCTTTTGTGCTTATGTTAAAAGAAGCAATTGAAAATATGACATTTCCATCCACCATGAAACAAGGTATAATAACTTTAATCCCTAAACCTGATAAAGACCCCAACATTTTAGATAACTTTAGACCAATTACATTATTAAACACTGATTATAAAATTGTAACCCTTATATATGCTAATAGATTACAAATGTTTTTACACAAAATTATAACCAAATCTCAATCTGGCTTTATGAAGGGAAGATCTATACACAATAACATTCGTTTAGTGTTTGATCTTTTAGATTACAGACATCTAATAGAAGATGATGGTTTTATTCTCTTCATTGACTTTTATAAGACATTTGATTCAATTGAACACCCCTTTATTTTTGATTGTTTAAGATTGTTTGGTTTTGGGGAAAAATTTTGAAAAATTATAAAATCTCTGTATGAAAATTCCAATAGTTCTGTTTCCTTACCAGGAGGTACATCACCCAGAATTTCTATTAATCGTGGCATAAAGCAAGGTTGTCCTATTTCCCCATTTCTTTTTATTATAACCACAGAACTGCTTTCCATCTTTATCAAAAACTCAACAATAGCCCCATTAGAGGTACTTGGCCAGACAGTAATCATCAGTCAATTTGCAGATGATACTGCCTTTTTTATGAAGCAATTCAGAGGTCCCCAAAATACTACAATGTATTCACACTTTTTCCAAGGCCTTTGGTTTAAAAATAAATTTGAACAAGTGTGAATTAATGCCAATCCATCAATGTCACTTAACTGAGGCTTATAACATCCCTATAAAATCTAAAGTTAAATACTTAGGAATGCTTATCTCAAAAGATTCCACTGAAAATGAACTTATGAATGTGTCGAAAATAATAGACAAATGTCAAATTAAGATCAATTCTTGGTTATTGCGAGATATAAGTTTATTAGGTAGAATATTTTTGACTAAGATGGAAAGCATTTCAAGATTAATCTATCCAGCATACACAATTGCTATTTCAAATAGAGCTATTAAAAAAATCAATCAGATTAATTTTGGTTACATCTGGAAAAAGAAGACACATTACATTAAAAAAGTAGAGATGATAAAACAATATAAAGATGGAGGTTTACAAGCCATTGATTTTGATTCTATAAATGGAACCCTTAAAATTAATTGGTTGAAATCCCTTTTAAACAATAACAATTGTTGGTTTCATATTACCAGAGAGTTATTCAAGAAATTAGGAGGAATAGAGTTTCTGCTAAGTTGTGATTTCACTGTTCAACGTCTCCCAGTTAAATTATCCCAGTTTCACCAACAGGTCTTGTTATACTGGAAGATTTTATATAAACATAATTTTACACCACACAATACACCATTGTGAAATAATAGATACATTACAGTTAGAAACAAATCATTGTATGACAAGGACTGGATGGAGAAAGGCATTTGGTCAGTGTCCCATTTAATGGAGAATAGTGGTATTATGTCATATGAGAATTTATGTGTTAAATATTTAAGTTGCAATCGGGCTAAATTTTTATCTGTTATTAAAGCTATCCCTAATTCTATTATTTGTCTAATCAAAGAAACTCTCTTTTATTCTAACCCCATGACCTTGTGTTTACCTCCACTGTTAATTGAAGGCTGTAAATTGAGAGAAGGTCAACTTTCAAACAAGAGTATTAGAAATATGTTTAGCAACATTTCTTATCCTATCGTAGTTTATAGAAATTCAATTTCATATAATTTCCAAAAAGATGCTCTTAGAACTAAATACATAAAATTTCCTTTATCTCCTAAAATTAAATAAATTAATTTTAAATTTTTTAAATGGGATATATCCATCCAGTGAGTATTTAAGACTTAGATTTGGATTTGACTCTAATAAATGTATATTCTGTGATGACATTGAAATCACGGATCATCTGTTTTTTCATTGTATGTATGTGGATGCTTTATGGTCTGATATTCATGACTGGCTTTACCCAAAGGTACGTTACCTTGACAGCTTCACCCTAAAGGACATTATCTATGGACTTGTAATGAACAATAGCAAAGATGATTTTCTGGTCAATAGTCCTTATGATGGGAAAGTTTTATATACACAAATCTAAATACTTGAAAGTAAAGCCAGCCTTTTGTACATTTCATAATGAGTTTGTTTTGTATACAAAAGCCCTTAAGGTGATGAAGGGGAAGAATGCAATAAATCTGTTTTCTATTATTATAGAATATGATTTATAAGAAAAACTCTAGCCTCTTAAATGTTTTATGTATTTTATTCAATATATATATATATTTTTTTTTTTTTGCCTCTCTCTGTTCTCTCTCTTTCTGTTGTATTTGTATGCACCTGTTCTGTATATTGTAATGTGAAGATGTTTTTTTGACATTGCCAAGTTGTTTGTACATTAATGATTGTTCAATAAAATAAAAAAAAGAACTCATTGACTATATTGATTACGGACTCATCTGTAGCCAATCACACACATACTATAAAGATCAGTCTCAAACCATCATTCAATGGTATTGTTTAGCGATTATCGCTCTCCTAGTGATAGCTACTTTATGGAGCCGATCTATTTTCCCCAGTCTTAGTTCCTGGTCTCAGTTCCTAGTCTAATCTAGTCTTGTTCTTTGCTCCGTAACACTTTCTTTCTTTCTTTCTTTCTTCTGAAGATGTTTTGTTTTTTTCCTTATAACCATGTGTTGTTCTGGTTTCTTTAATGTGTTCTTGTGGTATGCTTTGTTTTTAAGTTTTTTGTAAAGAGTCTTTGAGTATTTGTAAATAAAGCTTTTTTCAAAATCGAATCTTTCTTTCTTTCTTTATATCTTTTCATTTGTATTCCTCCTTATCAGAAAAAAATACAAAGTATAGCCTACTTGTACATTTGTGCTCTGCTCCCCCGGTTTAATTTTTGATATGTCCCATGAAGAATGCATGAATCTTGTTTTTCTCCCAAAATCCTCACGTCTCTTTTCTAGTTTGTTTTCACACGGATGCTTTAAAACAGGTAAACTGTTCTTCTGGATGATACAGTTCTAAATAGAAATGTTATTTGTAAACCACCTTTAAAGAAGTGCATGGATGAATTACTTTAAAACAGTGGAGGAAGTCAAACCACATTGGTGTTTCACTCAGACTCAGCAGCATTACATATTAATACTGAAACAAATAGAGACAACATTTTAATAGAAATATATTCTCCACTTAGAAAAATCACATATACATGTTGAATTTACTCACACGGGAGTTTCAGGAAATGAATGAGCTGACAAATTAGCAAAAACATAGCAAAACCATAATGACAAAGTAAAGATTTCCCTTTGAAAAAAAAAAAGGTAATTCATAAATTAATCGCACAAACACTAGCAAAAGACTTGGATGCAGACCTTAAAGGCAGAGAATATAACAATATTCAAAAATCAATTAAGTTTAAAGAATTTAGAAGTGAAACAGAAGAGATTAATTTGTACAAGGTTATGGTTGGCGACACATAAGATTAACACGTTAGCACTATATTTTACAGTCCTGTTCCATATATATTATGTACTTGTTATAGTAATTACAATAACAGGGTATTAACTAACCCTGAACCTACCCATAACCTAACTTAACAGATGTAATTACCTTATATTTTCCTGTACTTTCTTATGTAAGAAGAGATCAATGAAGCCATGATTTACACACTCCAATATATAGGTGGCGGTATGCACCTTTAAGGATGGTCTGTAACCAGTCGTGAACAAGAAGTTCACTTTCTATTTCTATTCAGGGACCAAACTTTCTATTCAGGGACCATAGAAAGTGTATTGACTCAGTCAGAGCCGATCCTCCCTATACGCAGAATACGCAGGCTGCATAGGGCCCCCGAAACACCAGGGGGCCCCCTTGCTCTCAAAGATGTTTTAATTTTAGTTTCGATTTTGAATTTGGCCAGCTGTTGTGAAAACATGAATGATCATTTATTTTAATGCGGTGCGCTGTCATGCTCTCTATGTAAAAATCTTGTAACGTGGATGTCGTACAGTCTCTTGTTTGAAATAAAAATAAAAAAACGAGCTGAAAGCGTACCGCGAAGAGCCTACTGTTTTTCGAGCGCCTTCCGCGAGCGCGATTCGAGACGGAGTGAAATGAAGCCCCCCAGAAGCCTAGGATCGGCACTGGACTCAGTGCATCTCAGTGTGGTATGGAAACAGCTCCAGTCAAGACTGCAAGGCCTTGCAGAGAGTTGTGCTCTTAGCTGAGCGCATCTCAGGGTCTGCTCTCCCCTCTCTGCAGGACATCTACCTCAAACGCTGCAGAAGCAGAGCTGTCAAAATCACCAAGGACTCAAATCACCCCAGTAACTGTCTTTTCACTTTGCTGCCATCTGGTAAGCGCTTCCGCTGCCTGATGGCAAAAACTGAGAGACTTAGGAGGAGTTTCTTCCCCCAGGCCATCAGACTCCTTAACTCAAACTCAGCCTCTTAACATCATCATGACTTACTTTATAATCACTAACAATCAGTAAGATATCCATTATGCTCTACCTCACACTGACAGTGTCATTTGCACACAACACTTTCTGTGTCTTGGTATCTTATTATCTTATTTTCTTATTTATTTTTTGAGATTGCTGCTACATGTCAACCATGTACAACCTGTTTGCACATTCCTCTCTCGTACAGTCATGCTTATCTTAATATTTAATTCTACAGCATACTGTCATGCACATTCTTTTATATTTTATATTTTATATTCTTTATATCTTATTTTTTATTCATTTTATTTTATGTATACTTCCCTTGTGTTGTATTCTACAATATTCGCACTGTCCATGGAGCGGACCTGACTCACATTTCACTGCTGGTTATACACTCTCTGTATAGTCGTGTATGTGACAAATAAAACTTGAAACTTGAAACTAGAGGTACAATGGATTCAGTTATTAATTTGGAAACAGATATTAGGAAAGCTTTTATAAATAGAGAAACGGTAGTAGCAGTCTTCTTTGACATTGAGAAGGCTTATGATATGTTATGGAAGGAAGGTTTGTTGATTAAATTGGATCAGATTGGAATAGGTGGAAGATTATATAATTGGATAAAATAATTTTTAATAGCAAGGAATATAAAAGAGAAAATTGGAGAAAGTGTATCAAGGAATGGTCATATTGAAAATGGAACTCCACAAGGCAGCGTCATCAGTCCATTGTTATTTATTATCATGATTAATTATGTATTTGCTACAATAGATGGGAATATAAATAAATCATTGTTTGCAGATGATGGAGCTCTGTGGATAAGAGGTAGGAATGTGGATTTTATTGTAAATAAAATGCAATCTGCTTTGGATAATGTTGAAAAATGGTCTTATAAGTGGGGTTTTAAATTTTCGGTGGAGAAAACTAAATATATATTTTTTACTAATAAAAAGTTAAGGATAGATTTAAAACTGAAAATATATAATATAGAACTAGAACAAGTTAAAGTCAGATTTTTAGGTTTGTGGTTTGATAGTAAAGTTACATGGAATTGTCACTTAAGTAAGATGGAGGAGAAGTGTAAGAAGATTTTAAATGTAATGAGATGTATTTCAGGACGTGAATGGGGTGCAGATAGAATTGCATTAAAAACTATTTATACAACAATGCTAAGAGCAATTCTAGATTATGGATGTTTGACATATGGATCGGCAACTAAGTCACAGTTAGGGAAATTGCAAAGAATCCAAAGCCAAGCTTTGAGAATATGTTGCGGAGCATTTTCTTCTTCTCCAGTTCCAGCATTACAGGTAGAGATGGGTGAGATTCCAGTTCACTTAAGAAGGAAACAGCTGATTTTAACATATTGGGCAAATTTAAAAGGACAGAAGGATAATCATCCTACAAAACACACTCGATCCGCTCCAGTTTGCATACCGTCCAAACCACTCTACGGACGATGCAATTTCCTCCACCCTCCACCTGGCTCTTACCCACCTAGAAAACAAAGACTCCTATGTTAGAATGCTGTTCATTGACTTCAGCTCGGCATTCAACACAATAATCCCACAACAGCTCATAAATAAACTAAACCTGCTGGGCCTTAATTCCCTCTGTAATTGGATCCTGGACTTTTTAACCGGAAGACCTCAGTCAGTCCGTGTCGGCCACAACACCTCGAGCACTACCACACTGAGCACAGGTGCCCCACAAGGCTGTGTGCTCAGCCCGCTGCTCTTCACGCTGCTGACCCACGACTGCACTGCCAAGTTCAGCTCCAACCACATCATCAAGTTTGCTGATGACACAACAGTGGTAGGTCTCATCAGCAACAACGATGAAACGCACTACAGAGAGGAAGTGGCACAGCTGGCTGAATGGTGTGGCGCTAACAATCTGTCCCTCAATGTGGAGAAGACAAAGGAGGTTGTGTTGGACTTCAGGAGGAGGAACTCCACTGACCACCCCCCACTGACCATCGACAGCTCGACTGTGGAGAGAGTCAGCAGCACTAAATTCCTGGGGGTGCACATCACGGAGGATCTCACCTGGACCACCAACACCATGTCACTCTCCAAGAAGGCACAACAGCGCCGGCTGAAAAGAGCAAGTCTCCCACCACCCATCCTCACCACATTCTACAGGGGCACCATTGAGAGTGTGCTGACCAGCTGCATCACTGTCTGGTACGGGAACTGCAGTGCTGCTGACCGCAAGACCCTCCAGCGGACAGTGAACACGGCTGCAAAGATCATCGGTGCCCCTCTCCCATCCATCCTGGACATTTTCCTTGCACGATGCTCCAGCAAAACCAACAGCATCGTGAAGGACCCCACCCACCCCTCCCACAGTCTCTTCCAGCTCCTACCCTCAGGAAGACGGTACCGGAGCATCAGAGCCCGCTCTGCCAGACTGCTCAACAGCTTTTTCCCCCAGGCTGTGAGAGCCCTGAACTCAGATCACCCCGCCCCCCTCTGAAACCCCATGCAAACCCCTACCTCCTGAAACATGGACCACCCCCCCCCCCCACCCCCCAACCTTACCACACCAAAGAAAAAAACCTGTGAACTTTTTTGTGCAATTCAAGTGTGCTACACACAGGTGAGTGGGCCTGTACAAACCACCTGTAGTAACACACTCTCCTCTATGCACTAGACACTTTTCCTAACACTGCTATGTGTACACAATCCCACAAAAGACTCAGCAATATACAACCCCAAATCAGAAAAAGTTGGGACAGTATGGAAAACGCAAATAAAAAAAGAAAGTAGTGATTTCTAAATTTACTTTGACTTGTATTTCATTGCAGACAATATGAACACAAAATATTTCATGTTTTGTCTGGTCAACTTCATGTCATTTGTAAATATACATCCTTTCCTGTCATTCAGACCTGCAACACATTCCAAAAAAAGTTGGGACAGTAAAGCATTTACCACTTTGTAATGTTGCCATTCCTTTTCACAACACTTAAAAGACGTTTAGGGACTGAAGACACCAAGTGATGAAGTGTTTCAGGTGTAATTTTGTCCCATTCTTCCTGCAAACAAGTCTTAAGGTGGGCAACAGTACGGGGTCTTCGTTGTCGCATTTTGCGCTTCAAAATGCGCCACACATTCTCTATTGGAGACAGGTCGGGACTGCAGGCAGGCCAGTCAAGTACCCATACCCTCTTCCTCCGCAGCCAGGACTTTGTAGTGTGTGCAGAATGTGGTTTTGCATTGTCTTGTTGAAATATGCATGGACGTCCCTGGAAAAGATGTCTTCTTGAAGGCAGCATATTGTGCTCCAAAATCTCTATGTACTTTTCAGCATTAATGGTGCCATCACAGAAGTGCAAGTTACCTTTGCCAAGGGCACTGACACAACCCCATACCATGACAGACCCTGGCTTTTGGACTTGTTGCTGGTAACAGTCTGGATGATCCTTTTCTTCTTTGGTCCGGAGCACACGGCGTCCATTCCTCCCAAAAAATACCTGAAATACTGATTCATCTGACCACAGTACACGTTTCCACTGTGTGATGGTCCATCCCAGATGCCTCCGAGCCCAGAGAAGTCGACGGCGCTTCTGGACACTGTTAACATAGGGCTTCCTTTTGGCACAGTACAGTTTTAACTGGCATTTGTGGATGTAACTACGTATTGTGGTACTTGACAAAGGTTTGCCAAAGTAGTCCTGAGCCCATGTGGTGATATCGCTTATAGATGAATGACGATTCTTGATGCAGTGCCGCCTGAGGGATCGGAGATCACGGTTGTTCAGCTTAGGCTTGCGCCCTTGTCCTTTACGCACTGAAATTCCTCCAGATTCCTTGAATCTTTTAATTATGTTATGCACTGTTGAAGGTGAAATATCCAAATCTCTTCCTATCTTTCTTTGAGGAACATTGTTTTTAAACATTTCAATAATTTTCTCACGTATTTGTTGGCAAACTGGCGATCCTCGGCCCATCTTTGCTCCTAAAGGACTAGACCTTTCTTGGATGCTGCTTTTGTACCAAATCATAATTACAATCACCTGTTGACATCAACTGTTTCAAATCACATCATTATTTAACCAATTTACCTCATTACTAGCCCTAAATTGCTCCTGTCCCAACTTTTTTTGGAATGTGTTGCAGGTCTGAATGACAGGAAAGGATGTATATTTACAAATGACATGAAGTTGACCAGACAAAACATGAAATATTTTGTGTTCATATTGTCTGCAATGAAATACAAGTCAAAGTAAATTTAGAAATCACTACTTTCTTTTTTTATTTGCGTTTTCCATACTGTCCCAACTTTTTCTGATTTGGGGTTGTATGTATGTTTACATGCTCATGCACTACTACAAACCATCTTGTACTGTTCCCCAGCCAGCTGCTGACTCACAATGTTTCTCTCTGCACATGTACAGTATGTATGTGAAGCATTCGCATAGTTTGTATAGTTTGTATTTTTTATCTTTATCTTTAGTTGTATAGGGTAAACTTTTAGGGTAAACAGTTTGTATAGTTTGTATTTTCTATCTTTATCTTTAGTTGTATAGGGTAAACATTTATATATAGTATACTTAGTCAAAATCTGTCAGTAGTTTAGTTGTGTATAGGTTTATAGTGTTTTACTTCATTGTTGTATGTCTGTATTTATGTAGCACCGTGGACCTGTGAGGCACGACATTTCATTCCACTGTATGTCCCCACATGTAGCGGAATGACAATAAAGCTCAACTTGAACTTGAAATTGAACTTGAAAATGTTTACTTGAGGAAAGGTGGGAACACGGTAAAAGGAAAGTTAATAGCTTTGCATGGATCATTAAAGATTTGGAACAGGAAATTAAATTAAATGAGTTCAGAATTATCCCAGTAGTAACAATACCTATAATACCAGTATGGATTTTATCACAACCTATAGATTTATGTTTATTGAAATCCAGGCAAGGAAAGGGTCAGTACATGTTAGAAGCAGAGGTGATAAAATAAGATTAAGATTAATTTTATTTGTCACAAACACAATTATATAGAGAGTATATAACCAGCAGTGAAATGTATTCTCTGCATTTAACCCATCCTAAGTGAACACACACCCGGAGCAGTGGGCAGCCATGTTACAGCACCCGGGGAGCAGTTGGGGGTTCGGTGCCTTGCTCAAGGACACCTCAGTCGTGGTATTGAAGGAGGATACTCCCCCCACCAACATCCCTGCCGGATCTGAGATTCGAACCCACCTTCCGCTTACAAGTCCGACTCGCTATCCATTAGGCCACGACTGCCCCCTAAATGATAGTAGAATAGATTAGTTCCAAGTATGAACATTTCATACAGGTTTTTACAGATGCCTCTAAAGAGCCACAGAGTGGTCAGGTGGAGGTAGATTATGTGATACCAAGATTGAAAGTGTAGGGGGTGAAAGAATAACAAATCATGTTTCAGTGTTTACAGGAGAATTAATAGCAATCATGATAGCAATAAATAAAGTCCATGAAATGGGAGTAATTCAATAATATGTTCAGATTCAAGTTCGGCTTTGATTTGTTTGAAAGATCAAAAATCAGAAACCAGACAAGATATAATTTTGGAGATATTACAGATTTTATATGCTATGGAACAAACAAACAAACAAGAAAGTACAGTTTATATGGGTTCCGGCACATACCGGGGTGTCAGGAAATGAAGAAGCAGACAAATTGGCAAAACAAGTTATGGCAAGATAAATTATTGACATGCAGATAGGATACAGTAAATCAGAATTTAAATCAATTATAAAAAGGGAAATAAAGAAAAACTGGCAATCTGATTGGGATAATGAGCAAAAGGGAAGACTTTTGCATACAATTCAACCATTGGTTGGAAGAGGAAGGAATTCAAGTGGTAGAAGGAAAGACAATTGTATTATTTCTAGGTTAAGGTTGGGTCATACAGGACTAAATTCAACACTGCAAGTAATAGGGAAACATCCTTCAGGGTTGTATGAGTGTGGAAGTAGAGAGACAGTGGAGCATGTACTTATACATTGTGATAAATATTCTGAAGAGAGAAGCAGATTAATTGAAGACTTTCTGGAGGAAGGGTATAAAAAGTTTACATTAAAGAATATTTTGAATTTAACAGGAGGGAACAGTATATTAATACAGTTTCTGAGAAGAACTAGTTTAATACAGAGAATATAGACATATTTAGTATTATTATTAATATAGTATTAGAAGTAATATCAGTATTCCTATTATATGGGCTGAGACGGGATTGTGCTGTAGATGGAGGAGCTGAACACTCGAGTAGCCCCAGAGTGCACTCTGGACGATGGGGCGGGGCGACACATTAAGGTGGGGCGACACGTGTCGCTCCGCCCACCCCCAATTTCATTGGTTTATGATACAGCAGAGCTTATTGGTGTAGACGTTTGCGCATAAGCATTCTTTTTTATACGTTTTTATGAATGATCTACGCTGTTTGGCTGTACTACAGAAATATTAAGTGCTAACAACAGCGATTTTAGTTAGAATCAATTAGCAATTTATTTATTTTTTTAACTTATGACGAATTAGTTAGATTAAGTTCCTATCAAACGCTTGGTGGCGGCATCTCCGAGTACTTGGCAGAACAGAGCTGTGTAATATGAGCGGCCCACGAATTATGTCTGGGGAACAAATTCTTAATTCGTGGCCATGATATAGTCCTACCTATGCTATAAATAGCCTCACCTATGAGAAACATTAATTATGTTTCTGTGTGATGAACGTAAATAGTGGTCCTCAATCTCAACAGGTGGGTTGCACGTTAAATGAAGTCAGATATTATTGCACTTTTCACAGAAGCAGACATACTTAAATATTGAGCAGTTTTAGCTGGGCGATGTTGATAAAAATGATCCACTGTTTGAGATTTAGCTGTTTTGTATAATGTGTATTTATATGTAGCCATATTCTTTATTTTAGGATCGGTAAGCAAAAACTTATGATGATAATTCACTGTAGTTCAGTAAGACATAGGACAAACCTGCAAATGGTTTTATTTTAAAGAACAACTGCGCTGACAAATAAGACAATAATACCAAATAGTCCATCAGCGTGAACTGGGGTTTTATGTGTGGATAATGGGAATAAAACCTTGCTGAAACATTTTTTTTTTTTTGCATATAGGCCTATTTTAAATGTTTTTGTTTACTAAAACAGCTGTTATTAAATCTGACCAACAGCAAATATTATTATTAATGTGCTTTAGTGCGTATTTAAGAAATAAATGTTAATTTTCTCTGCAACATTTTTATTTATACTTTTATAGACTATATGCACAAATTAAATTACTGGTTTTGTGGCTCAGTCCTTTAAAAAGAATCAGGAATCACTGTACTATATTGATTTTAGATTTTTAGTAGTTATTATAGTCTTTAATAAATAAAAAAATATTAATCACATTAAAAGTGCTCATGTACCTATTCCCGAGAGCACAGCAGTCCATCCAGTTTTCATAATGTTGTCAAAATTAATATTTTTATGTACACATTTTTATGTTTCTACCTATTGCACATTCGAGTGATTTACTATTTGATAGTTATGCATGTCTATATGGCTACAATGATCGAGTGTTAATAACTGAATCTAAATTCATCTCGTACACAGATCAGAACACGCACACACAATGATGATGTGGATACAGAAATAATTAGATTTTTAATATCTGATGTCACGGACACTTATTTACTATAAGATAGGAACCTTTAAAAACTGTAAGAGAATCAATATAGGCTCAACTATTTAATTAAGATATAAACAAGGAAACATTGAGTTTGCCATGAAAACATTTTATTAGCACTTTATAACCTACAAGTTTGTGACGCATTGAGCAACGTATACTGAAAAAAATGATTCATTGAATTTACTCAATTTTTTTAAGGTAAGTGGTTGCAATCAATTTATTTTAGCTACATTTAAATAAACAAATTGTGTTGAAAGTTAGTAAACTAAATTTGTTTATTTAAATGTAGCTAAAATAAATTGATTGCAACCACTTACCTTAAAAAAATTGAGTAAATTCAATGAATCATTTTTTTCACTCATCTCTTTAAACAACAACAAAAAACGGTTGTGCTTTAAAACGTAAAATCAGCCGCTTATGTTCGTGTTTGTCCATCTCTAAAATACATCTAAATTATCATAATTTGCGTATAAAATCCCAATTTAGTGCTGATCCCAGCCTGCCGATCCTCAAGGAAATATGATTGAAGCCCTATTCAGCCTGAAGAACCCGGAGGTGCCATCATCAAGAGTTTATTTGTAAACAATGACTTCATCTGACTAAAATTACCATGGTTACTAAACAGATAATAATTAAGATAGGCCTATGATTCTAGAGTTAGCACATAATATTTCTGCAATATGGCCAAATCAATTACAAAATCGTACACAAAGGAATGCACACCAATAAGAGTGTGTGTGTTTGCCGACAAATCATAATAAATTGTTTCTTAAACTTATTAAAATACCTTACTTATAAATCTGTTTTGCTTCCATATTTAATGGAATTGGGGTTATATTACTGTGTATATTAAATGAATATTAATTCCTGCTATGAATATTAAAATATGGAGCGTATCATACACATGACCTTTGCAGAAAAAAACCCGCCCCGCCCCGGTTTTAAGTGAATGATTAATTAAATGTCGCATTGCCCGCCCCAATCGTCCAGACTGCACTCTGGAGTACTTGGAACACTCAGCAACATTGAAGGCACGAAACTTGATTGGCCTGGAGATCTGAGTCTCTGGTCCAATTCCCACAGTAGATGGCGGTAATGCTCTATTAAGATAGCGACCCGCCAATAAGCTCAAGGAAGAAGAAGAAGCAGCAGCGTCTTGGGATGTAGTAAAAAGGTGGATTGAGGACAAAGCAATAATGAAACGTGACCTTTGCCCAAATCCTGTTGTGCACATAGCCTTGTTTGGATCATCGATCGTTCCCCAGATCACACTGCACTTTTCCAGAAGCAGAAATACTTTACAATGATTTCTGGACATTTAGTTGTTTTTCTACTGCTGTGTGGAGTAGAGGCTGGTCATGCTGGCAAGATTTTGGTGATGCCAGGCGAGTACAGCCACTGGCACAACATGCGTGCGATCATTGACGCGCTGGTCGATCGTAACCACAGTGTGACGGTTCTGGTCAGTTCTGCATCACCTACTGTACCACACACACGGAAGGAGCGGTTCGATTTCAAAGTGTATAAAGTCAATACGAAGAAAGAAGAGGCCAATGCTGTGTTGAGAGATGCGATTCATCTCGGGACGAATGACACAGCCACCAAATACAAGGGGGACTTCATGATCTGGCGAGTGATGTCCAACTTTATGGCGTTCCTTGCTGATATATCCAAGGGCCTGTTTCATGAGGATCTTTTACACACGCTTCAGGAATCCCATTATGATGTACTTTTATCTGATCCAATGATGCTATTCCCTGACTTGATGGCACAGAAGCTGAATATCCCGCACGTCCTCTCGATGCGCGCAACGTTCGCGTATATAGTAGAGCGGCTTTGTGGTCAGATGCCTGCGCCGCCGTCCTATGTTCCTGCGGTCGCTTTGCATGATCACCTCACCGATCATATGAGCTTCACAGAGAGAGTTGAAAACATGCTCCACTATATCATACATACGACTATATTTCCATTGTGCATGACGTTTACTTTAGATCGGCTCTACACTGAAATATTGGGTAAGCTGTGATTGATTGATTGATTGATTGCAGTAGTTTGTCTTGTTCTATATGCTGTTTAATCAGAAACAAGAGAAATATAGGATTTAATGTTATCAAGCTGCTTTCATAATTCAGATTATCTTCATAGTTATTACAGTGAAAACATGAGCAACGTTTTTTAATAAATAATAAAACTTGTTTTTATACAGTCCAACAGATCTAGGTTTTTGCACTGTTTAAGCTCTTGTAGATGTCTGTCTACCTGGAATAGAAATAATCTTTATTGCATTATAGTGTACAGGCGCACACATGGAATGAAGTGTGTGAGATCAGGAAAAGAATACTGTAGATAAAGCAGAAGAAATCAAAATGTTTGCACACTTGACCTACTGTACGTTTGAGTTTAACTATATCTCTGTGTGTCACAGGAAAACCCACAACAATGTGTGAGACTATGGGAAAAACTGACATCTGGTTGATTAGAACTTTCTGGGATTTTGAGTATCCACGCCCACTCCTGCCTAATTTTAAATTTGTTGGAGGACTACACTGCAAACCTGCTAAGCCTCTGCCAAAGGTAATGACTTTGCCGAATATTATTTGTACGTGTTTGCAATAAGCATGCATCATTCATAATTTCAAATGTTAAGGAATCCTTTCTCAAATAGAACAAGTAACATTGTAAATTCTCACCAGTGGATGAATGTATGGAGAGGGATGTATGTATCTGATTTGGCTCTATTGACCTCAAAAGATACAAGGGATTTGCAGTGTCAGTCTAATTTTTTTTTTAACTGCATGTGGCACACTTTGACATGACATTTCTGATGGAAAATCGGTGCCGTTTTAAGTCACTTAAAACTGCCACTTCAAGCCTTGCTTTCAGTTTTTGTGTCACAGTATGTGCTCATTTGTATGTCTTTTAGGAAATGGAGGAGTTTGTTCAAAGCTCAGGAGATCATGGCATCATTGTGTTCTCATTGGGTTCCATGCTTGGCAACCTGACATTGGAAAGAGCAAACACTGTTGCTTCTGCTCTTGGTCAGATTCCACAAAAGGTGTGAAACTACCTTTTTTTTTTAACAATAGAACAGCAATCACTCACTTTTTTAGCTGCCTCAGTTCTGGAAATATTTTTCCATTAATTTTGTCTATAGAGATTTCAGTCACAAAAAAAAAAAAAAAAACAACAACATGTACTTATCTTTTACAGAGTGTCTATTTACACTAAGTGCAAATAGCCCACCTTGTTGGCAGAGGCAATTTACATTATAGGCTTACACAATCTTGCAACCTTTCACGAAAATTGAGGAACAGGAAGCTGTTTAAATAGTCCTGATGATAAGTGTCAGCTGTGCAGGCTTTTGCCCGGGGTGATGGGAAATACTTAATATTCGGGAGATAGTGCCCTCTGGTGGTGATCGGAGGGAGCCACAGAGGCCTGATTTGTGACAGCTAGTGAGACTCGTACACTTATATCTTTGATTTGTAAAATGTCCCATGACTAAAAATGGTTTTCAAAAGAAAACCCACCACTTCCGGTCGACTTTGAACTGGGCCACCCTCTGTAGACTTATTTAAATATTGCGCGGGAAAGACGGAGCCGATCAGTTATCCAGATAGAGAAGTCGGTTGATGTTGTCAACTGTAAACGCGCCATATATATACATACATATTCAGTATACTGAATTTACGGTGTACGTTTCTACGTACGTGTAGGTATAAGGGAACAATGTGTTACGTTTGGGTAATAAGGGGGAAACAACCAGATATGCAACCTGCACTGCATAAGTAAAGTGAAGTTACAGTGCAACTTTTTTGTAATTATAGTGTACCTATTCAGTGCCTCCGTGTAGGTATAGGGGAATAATATGCGACGTTTGGGGAATAAAGGGGTGACAACCTATAAAATTACAAATCATTTATACAGTAAGTATTTTGAACTATAACTATTCTAATATTACATGGTATGTATGGCCTGAACAACAATCTTATGTTTGGGAGTGATTAAAACCCTTTCACACGTGAGTTTAAAATATTCTAGCTGAGCCCCCAGGGTGAGTTTTTCTCAGGCGACCATTATTTTAGAATGTATAGCCTTATTGTTTCCATGGTGACGCGTCATGCTTGTAATGTGACACAACGAAGCCTCAATAGCGCTGTATGACACATGGATCATTTTTATTTCGTTTTTCCTTTTTTTCTATTAATATTTAAAAACATGAAATATCTGCTATTCCGATTCTGAAATATGTGCAAGCCAATGTATTTGGTAGTTTAAACACTTTTATAATGACCGTGTTAGTTGATCTATACCGGGTGATGGGCGCCGCCATGTTAGTTCACGCTGAATCTGAGCTGTGGGATTAAAGGGATAGTTCACCCAAAAATGAAAATTATTCCAAGATTTACTCACCCCTCATGGCATTCTAGGCATGTCTGACATTCCTCTTTCAGACGAACACATTCAGAGTTATATTCGGCATTGTCCTGTCTGTTCCAATCTGTATAATTGCAGTGAATGGTGCCCCTGTTTCTGAATCGGAAAAAAAAGTATCCATCCATCATAAAACTACTCCACTTGGCTCCGGGTGTTAATAAAGGCCTTCTGAAGCGAAACGATGCGGTAGTTTAAGAAAAATGCAGATTCTTAAAACTTTATAAACTGTTATGTGCAGCTTCTGGTCTCTCAAGCAGGCGTGTTCACAACAAGGCGGTTGAGCGTAACCATCACGCTAATAAACACACAGTAATAAACACTGAATGTCAAGATTAAACTGTGTATTATGAACTGACAGGATTTTACCGTCTCTGATTTGACCGTTTTTATCCATGTCCTCAAGCACCATTTTGACTAGTTCACAGTTCCCGGTTTTACCTCTCATCAGTCGCCACTCAATGTTGTGAGAACATACTCAGACAAAACCCTCCAGTTTTAAAAGAACACATTCCAATCAGTTTCAAAAATCTCTCTCCTCTTCGCGTCGATTAGTTTTCTTGTATTTTCGACACATATTCCTGTCATGAGTGCAGCAAACACAGATAGACTGTGCCAAGTGCCATTCCAGCTGTTTCCAGTTCCCGCTCATCACATCCACTGTTCCAGTTTTAAACGAACACAGTCCAGACAGTTTCCCTCGTCTGCGCTTCGATTATTTTTTTCCTATTTTCCACACATGTTCCCATCTTAAGCACCGCACATGGATTTCGTCGCACACAGAACCATTCGCGTTTGAACTCGCATGACTTGCTGCATGCTCTCTTTCACGTCCTCCACATTCCTAACCCAGCACCAACGGGTTACTTATTACTGATATCAACCCACATTGGGTCAAATCAAGTCAGCTTCCTAACCCAACAGTCTCAGCCGAGTGTTTGGATTGAAACAATAACCCAGCGTGTTTTATATGTGTAGGCTATAAAAAAGTACACTGTGTATGTTTTTGATAAATCGCTTGCAAATATAAGATTGTTGTTAGGTTTCAACAAAACCTTTAGTTTCAAAATATTTACAGTACAAATAATTTGTAATTTTAAAAGTTATTACCCTTTTATTCCCCAAACTTTGCATATTATTCCCCTATTTACCCCTATTCCCCCTACCCTAATAGGTACACTTTAATTACAAAAAAGTTACGCTGTAAATTCTGTTTACTTACGCAGTACGTTGCGGGTTGTAATCCAAAGCATTACCCACAACTTTTCTATAAACCTGTTGCAGTGTTCATATGCTCAGTATCCTAGAGCATCTGTTCATAAATTCCCCATATGTGCATTTGCACAGGTTGTTTGGCGTTATCATGGGAAAACACCAGAAACTCTCACCGCCAATACAAAACTCTATGATTGGATCCCACAGAATGATTTGCTTGGTAAGGAAAGAGTTGCATGTGTGCTCATTATAGCTACACGAAGACCATTAATTGATGTCTGATAGATAAATCTTTATTCTGTCTGATAGGTCATCCAAAAACAAAGGCCTTCATTACCCATGGTGGGACAAATGGACTGTATGAGGCTATTTATCATGGTGTCCCAATAGTGGGTTTGCCACTGTGGGGTGACCAGCCTGATAACCTGTTGCACATGAAAACCAAAGGAGCTGCTGTTGTTCTTGATTTCGACACAATGCAGTCCAAGGACCTGGTGGATGCTCTCAAGACTGTTGTAAATAATCCATTGTGAGTTAAGTAAAAAAAAAAATCATAAATTCGAAATAAGCTTAGTTCTCTATTTAATAAAAGGTAAGCTCCAGATATAAGCTTAGTTCTCCTAAAGAGGTGCTTTTCATTGAGAGAACTACAGATAGGGTGGAAAACAGTTGTGTATTATTACATTGATTTTTGAACAAAAAGACTTCACTAAAATTATAAGTTTTACCTCAAGAAAAATAATGTATGCACTGCTCAAAAAGTAAAGGAACACTTAATTATCAGAGTATAACAGCAATTCAATTAAACAGCTGGGGTATCAGTCTGTCCAGTTAGGGAGCAGAAGTGATTGTGAACCAGTTTCACCTGCTTTGGTACAAATGAAAGCGACAACAGGTGCACTGAAGAGGCAACAAACAGCAAGACAACCCCAAAAGGGAATGGTTTCGCAGATAATGGCCACAGACAATTGCTCTCTCCTTATCCTTCCTGACTGACTTGACTTTAGTTTTGTGTTTTGTTGGGGTTCTTCTTACTTCTTGTAGCATGAGGCAGTACCTGCAACCCAATTAGCTTAGCAATTGCATTGATGCCAGTGACTGACCCTCACATTCCCTTGACCTGAATCCAACTGAGAACCTCTGGGACATTAGGTATTAGAGCACCCAAAGCTGCCAAGTTGCACCACAGATTGTCCAGAAGTTCAGTGATGCCCTAATTCATGTCTGGCAGGAGATCCCACAGGACACCATTAGCCATCTCATCAGGAACATGCCTAGAAATAGTCGGGGGTGCATATAGGCACATGGGGGCCATACTGACTTACATTATGAGTTGAAATGAACGCAAGTTTGATCAGCCTGTAATTAAAATTTTTCACTCTGATTTTCAGTGTGATTTTGAATCCAGCTCTCAGTGGGTTGATGATTTTGGTTTCCACTGACCATTGTCACAGAATTGTGTTCTCAACAAATTAAAAAAATGTATATAAGTGAAGATGTTCAACTTGAATATTTTGTTCGAGATCCAGGGGGTGATTTAAGTGTTCCCTTAATTTATCTGAGCAGTGTACATCAGAGTATATAAATGTACTCAAAACTTTTTGGTCATTGGAAAACAACGGCCACAGTCAGTACTCTAATCCTGATGCCATAGAAAAAGTCTCCAGTTCAAGGCATTGCTTGTCACATAATAAATTTAGAAATGTTTTTGTGTTGTAGAGCTGTGTTAAGCAGCACTTCCTTTTCTTCTCTATTCAGGCACAAGGAGAGCATCATGAGACTATCCAGAATGCATCATGATCAGCCAATGAAGCCGCTGGACCAGGCAGTTTACTGGATCGAATTTGTGATGCGCCATAAAGGAGCTAAACATCTCCGAGTTCAGGCGCATGATCTGAGCTGGTATCAGTACCACTGCCTGGATGTAGTGGCCTTCTTACTCTCAGTTGTTGCACTGATCACATTCCTCTTTATTAAAACATGCTGTTTCCTTTTCCGTACATGTTTCAGAAATACTCGTCCTAATGGCAAAGCACAAAAGAGTAAAAAAGAGTGAATGCAAAGTAGGTTACCATATATAGGTGGAGCTTGTGTAAGACTGGGCAAGGCTTAGCCTTCCACTGGCCATGGTTCGGAAATTAACAGGGGCTTAGGACAAAAATACCCCTGCACAATTAAACTAAATCCATTACAGCTATCATGAATTAAATGAAAATGAAAAGTGTCTATAAATTTGGATTTGCTGATGTTGCATCAAATTTCTTTTTATGCATATTTACAAGGTTGCGCATTATAACCAATCACAATTATGTTGCATTTATGAATGCAATGGTCAATCACAGGTGATCAGATTAGATATCGCTGAAATGCTGGTGTTTTGTATGGTGCACAAGCTCACTGACTGAATTCTGGTGACTCACGAATTCTCTCATCATAAACAACAATTTGCAGATGTATGTACAATGTAGAGAGATTTATTCATCAAACAGTGTATAGCTTCACTGATTATAACAGGTTTTTTTGAGAGTGCTTATACTCAGGCTAAACTGAAGTCAATGGTCATGTTTTTTGTAAATAATTTTAAATAATAATATAAAATAATTTTTCAAGATTCTTTATTGTCACTGTACGAGTACAGCTAAATTAGAGCAATCCTTACAGTGCCGTGACGTATAGCTTAGTGCAACTAAACATCTATGTCTGCAATACAGACAACAATAAAAAGCATACAACGATATGATACAGGAGTGGTTCTCAAACCTGTCCTGGTGTACCCCCAGTCCTGCACATTTTGTATGTCTCCCTCATATCACACCTGATTCAGCTCATTAGTGGAAACTGCAAGACCTGAAGTGGGTGTGTCAGATATAGGGAGACATACAAAATGTGCAGTGTTTGGGGTACTTCATGGAGAGGTTTGAAAACCACTGTAATACAGAGACAACACACAAAAACAAGTACAAACAAGGTGATAGTGCAAAATTAAGCCTTGTCTGCAATACAAACAACAATAAAGATTGTGCCATGAACAATACAATACAAAGACAAGCAACACACAAAAACAGTACAGGGCAATAGTGCAAAATTAAGCCTTATCAGATATTGTATTGCACACATTATTGTACAATTGGCATGTAATAAAAAGAGATTCTGGTTGGGATAAACCCGTATGCATTTGTCTACAGTGACGTTGTCAACCCAGTTCTTAATATAGCAGAGTATTGTTGATGTATACACCTCCAGATCCTGATCCTGATTCGAAGCAGTCTTGGAGCTGAGAGGAGGCTCCCTCTGGCCATTTTTTCACAATCTTTGTAGTGGTGGGAACTTTCTTTCTTAAAGGGGTGTAAACTGGGATTGAGAACACAGAAAGGTGGTCTGACTGTCCTAAATGAGGCAGTGGAATTGACCTGTGGCCTTTCTTGACATTTGAGGAGACCTTGTCCAAGATGTTATTCCCCCTTGTTGCACATTTGATGTGTTGATGAAATTTGTGAAGAACCGTTTTTAAATCAGCATGGTTAAAATCCCCTGCTATGACGTGAATAGCATCGGGACGGATAGTCTGATTGGAGTTTATGGCATGCAGCAAGTAGCTTTGGGCTGTGTTAGCATCCGGTGGAATGTAAACAGCTGTAACCATAACAACGGTAAACTCCGGAGGCAGACAGAAGAGCCTCCAAATTTGGAGAACAGTGACTGCCTATGATGTTAGCATCGGTGCACCAGTCGTCATTTATGTAGAGGCAGAGCCCACCACCCTTGATCCTACCGGAATCTTGTCATGTTTTTATGACATGACACACCCATATCTGGCACTACTAAACACGGGTTTATTACCTAGTTAATAAATTACCTAGTTAATAGATTACACTAACATTATAGGCTACTTTTAGCCTTACCCTGGACTTGGTTCACCTTCCACCTATGTTACCACAGAACCAGCTTCAGTTGACTGTAGTGTGTATGATGGCCAGTATGCATTTTGTGTTCATTTCAAACTGTATGTTCTTAATGAAATGAAATGCATGTGAATGTCCATGTAAAATGTAAAAAAAAAAAAAAAACGGGGGTTAAAAAGGTGCCTCAGGTTAAACTAATGCAGAAAGCTCTTTTCTTTCTACCATGTCATTTTTCATGACTACTTAACAGCTAAGAACAAAAAGAAGGGTGACATCCATCCATTTTCTGTGTCCCATGTAAGAAGGGTGACAGGTGAGTGCAATAGATGCGCGTAAAAGCCCATAAAACATTGTTTTTTTGTTTTGTTTTGTTTTTGTTGAATGAAATCCAATACTTGTTTCATACTAATTGTGGGGTGCTGATCACAAAATTAATACTTTTGCTCTATAGCAGTCATAGTTTCTCCCAAAATATTATGATGCATTTATTAGCATTTTTGATGTGTAAGGTGAAAAGCCTTGTATTATCCCTTAGTCACCAGAAAAACTGCCACAAAGACATGATTCCTGTCTTCCTCTGAGAGATTACAACTATTTGTTCAATTCTCAGTTGATTTTCATGTATAAATGATCCTGAAGACATAAATTATTCTGAAGACATAACTTTATGCCTAATCCTGACTTTTTTATAGCCTACATTTTGTTTTACATTTTGATACACTTCCACTTTTTGATACACAAAATGATACATTTTAAATAATTATTTTGACGTTTGACTGCTTTTGTTATTTTGATAAGTGCATTAAAGCTGATACATATATACACATGTAAATCCTAATTTTTATTTACTGAAAAACTGTATGTGGTGTGAATTTAGTTTTTTTTTGTGTGTATTTTTTTTTACTCAGCAATGCATCATCAAATTGCAGTGGCGAGCAGTGATTTCTTTAACTGGTATGCTGAGTGACTGGACTTGTTATTTTCATGTCCACTGATATCTTAATGTCCATATTAAATATAAAACAGTTATTGTTTTAGGTTTGAATGGAAAACTTAAGGAGGCTAATGGTGTTGTGGACCCTTATAATTGCTGCATCTATATTTTTCATTTTTATTATTCATTATTATTGAATTAATTATTTCTTATTTACAAGTGCTGTGACAGAGATATTGTTTTTGGATACTAGCCTATCTTTAACCATTTGCTGGAGAGTTAACTGTAACAATAGATTAACTGAAACAATAATAAACATGAGTCTATCAAGTCTAAAGACCCCTGCCCAGAACTGGACTTAAATTTCTCCAATCTCCTGTTTTTCTCCCCAAATCCTCAAGTCTCTTTCCGGGTTTATTTTCACATTTAAATGTCTCCCCTTTTCACTTCTAATCCCTGTTAGCAGTGTTTAATGTTTCTAAAATGTATTACAGTATGTCAAAATGAAATGATCAAATATCTCATAGTTCGTTAATATAGCCTAATAGGCCTACATATATTATCTACTACAGTGAGATAATATAGGATGGTCAAACTCAATATAACATAAATATGAGATACATATTTTTATCTTGTATTTTTATCAATATTTTCTCAATTACAGACTTATCGGTATACAAAGTAGTATTTTGCCTATTTTCAAAATGTTATATTTGATATATATGTTAAAATGATATATGTTATATTTAAAACATTATTATTTAAAATGTATAATTAAAAAAGTTAATTTCTGAGGAAAAATTAATAAGGTTGTGTGACAAAAATATATTTGTTCCTGTTTGATACTGTGACTTGACTTGACTTGACCCTTATCAGGACTCGACTTGACTTGTTTGAGGTGAGCAGCTGACTTGACTTGACTTGCTTGATTTGTTTGTACTGTGACTTGAGACTTGATGGTAGGGACTTGAGACTTGCTTGAGACTTGAAAATGTGTGACTTGCCCCCACCTCTGCAATTTTCATGATCCCTCTTATTTTGTTTCAATTATTAACATTTTGCACATTCTGCAAGGGGAATATAAACTTTTGAGCACAACTGTATGTAAAAGACGGTCTCTGTGTGTTCTGTGAATGTGAGGATGTGTTCTGTGGGGAACAAAAGGTCAAAAGGTATCTTGGTCTTTGTCCTGAGTGGGGAAAACACCCAAGGAAGTCTTTAGCTCATAATTTACATAATGGATTTATATGTGATGGTCACGATGTGCTCTCTTTGACCATTCATCTTGGTTACTTGCCCCAAATTTGACAATCTCCTTCCTGAGTTGGAATTATCAGTAAGTGTTCCTTTGTTTTAAGGCTGCAAGCTGTTCAAAGCTGCTAGTTAGACTTGCTTCAGACTCGTGGCACCAGGGTATCCTGGATAGATTTATGCTGTTTTGTTGTCCTGGGCCTCTTGGTGGAATGTGGCTCTTTGGGTTGTTTCAACGCCGTTCTGATTGAATCATAAATTGTCTGATTCACTCTGATATCCTACATCCATTGTGTCAATATTATCCTTCCGTTATTCACCCCTTCCATGCTTAAGGTAAATGTAGTGGCCATATTGGTGAACCACGCATCGTGGCTGGCCAGTCAGTAGGGAAAAATGACTTAGTTGTGAGGTTCTGGAGGGAAGCCTGGAGACTGAATCTACCTCACCCTCATAACGTTACAAACTGGAACCTATCCATGATCCTAAAGACTCTTCAAGGCCCTACATTTGAGCCGCTATACAGTCAGACAAATTGCGGCCCTTTTTCGTTTAAGACTGCCCTCCTGCTGGCTTTATCATCAAGCGAGTGGGTGACCTGCAGGCACTCCTGGTGAGCACTTCCTGCCTTGAGTTTGGGCTTAACAACTGCATAGTCGCCCTCAAGCCAAAACACAGCTATGTGCCTTTGTTGCTCTCTACTCCATTCAGAGCACTAGTCATTACCCTCTCAGCTCTTTCAGCTTTAGAGGGTGAGCAGGGTTTACACTTACTCTGCCAAGTCCAGGCTCTCAGAATATATGTAGAGAACTTTAGCCAGTACCAGCAATCCCACTGGATAGGTGATGCGATAGAACTAGTTTATACCTCTTTGGGTTTGCAGTGTCCCATTGGAGGCAAGGCAAGGCAAGTTTATTTATATAACACATTTCATACGGTAATTCAAAGTGCTTTACATAAAAGGAAGTAAAATAATCATTAAAAAAACTATCACAACAATAAAACCAGAAATTTAAAAACGGTTAAAATTATTTAAAAATTGATTTAAAATGAATTTATAACAGTTAGAAATAAAAATGATAATACATTAAATACAATGCAGTCAGTTCGGATGTAGCACGGTGCTCATTCAACAAATGCACAGCTAAACAAATGAGTTTTGAGTCTGGATTTAAATGTGGCTAATGTTTTAGCACATCTGATCTCTTCTGGAAGCTGATTCCAACTGCAGGCGGCATAATAGCTAAAAGTGGACTCCCCTTGTTTTGTGTGAACCCTTGGTATTTCTAACTGACTCGATCCTAATGATCTGAGTGGTCTGTTAGGTTTATATTCAGTGAGCATATCTGCAATGTATTTAGGTCCTAGGCCATTGAGTGATTTATAAATGAGTAAAAGTACTTTAAAATCAATCCTAAATGTAACTGGAAGCCAGTGTAAGGACCTGATGACTGGTGTGATATGCTCAGATTTTCTGGTTCTAGTCAGAATCCTGGCAGCAGCGTTCTGGATGAGCTGCAGCTGTCTAAAGCCCGGTACACACCAAGATCGGGCCATCGGGGAGCGCCTGTCGGGCTAGTTTGTTAGGTGTGTTCCACTCGTCGGCTCTCGTCAGGCTCATGTCGGTGGTAGTTTGCCCGATTTAACATGTTGAATCGGCGTCGGGCCGTCGCGGATCGTCGGTGAGAGAGAGAACATAATTGGATGTTCAGTTTAGCGAACAAGTCCGTGCAGGAGAATTAAAGCAAAAGTGATGAAAACGGGCAAGTAAATGAAGGCGGCACAGACAAAAGGCTGTTTTTTGATTTGACATGATCTTGCCCAAGCATTCCAATATGCGAATGTTTTCATAACAACATGAGCTGCTTAAAATAATGAAAGTTATCAACGTTACTGATATTCAAAATGGTAAGCAAGCGCTGCTTCGTTTACGTTTCGTATAACTGCGTTTATCTCGTATAACTTTGTTTCGGTTTCCTCGTTTGAATAACGAATTTTTACTATTGATAGCTGCTGATATAGACAGCTAACTCTTCTCACACAGGCGCAGAACGCATGTGTTCAGTTTGCAGTCGGCTGAAGTCTGTGCGGTGTGTTCACGTGCAGCTTTTTTTGTCCGACGCTGCCGACGCGAGGCAACAACACCGTCGGCTTTCGTCACCGCTAGTTCTTTGAAGTCGGCTTGGTGTGTACCTGGCTTAATGGTCTTCTTTGGAAGGCCGGTGAGGAGACATTACAATAATCCACCCTGCTTGTGATAAAGGTATGAACAAGTTTCTACAACTCTTGACTGGAAACAAAATAATCTAATTCTTGCAATGTTTTTGAGATGATAGTATGCTGATTTTAGTTACTGCTTTGACATGACTACTAAAACTAAGGTCTGTCTCCAGAATCACCCCAAGATTTATGACTTGATTTTTAGTTGTTTGACCCCTAGAGTCAAGGTATGCATTCACCTTGAGAACTTCATCTTTGTTTCCAAATGCAATGACTTCAGTTTTCTCCTTGTTTAACTGAAGAAAGTTCTGGCACATCCAACTGTTAATTTCCTCAATGCATTGGCAGAGGGAGTCAATGGGGCTATAGTCATTTGGAGATAAGGCTAGGTAAATCTGGGTATCATCAGCATAGCTGTGATAGGCAATTTGGTTCTTTCTCATTATTTGACGTAGTGGAAGCATATACAGGCTAAACAAGAGTGGTGCAAGAATTGAGCCTTGTGGGACTCTGCATGTCAAGGGCGTCCACTTAGACTTATGTTCTCCTATACTCACATAATAACCTCTCCCTTCTAAGTATGACCTGAACCATTTGAGTACCATCCCAGAAAGCCCGACCCAGTTTTCCAGTCTCTCTAGAAGTATGTTATGATGTACAGTGTCAAACGCAGCACTAAGATCTAGTAGTACCAGCACTGATATTTTGCCAGAATCAGAATTAAAGCGAATATCATTTATTATCTTAATGAGTGCTGTCTCTGTGCTATGATGCGCTCGGAAACCAGATTGATAATTGCGCTCTGAAACCAGATTGATAATACCTTTTCAATAATCTTACCTATGAAAGGAGATTTGATATTGGTCTATAGTTGCTCAATATGGTGTTATCAAGATTGCGCTTTTTCAGAAGGAGCTTAACAACTGCAGTTTTCAGGGAGTTTGGAAAAGTCCCAAAAAGAAGTGAGGCGTTCACCACTTCTAAGAGATCTGCTTCTAAACAGTTAAGCACACTTTTGAAAGAAGATGTGGGAAGTGTGTCAAGATAGCAGGTTGACGATTTAAGGTGCTGTACTATTTCTTCCAAAATTTTGCTATCAATTGCTTCAAAAACAGACATAGTGACTTCTTTTTTAAATTGCGGTCGAATCTGTGTGACCTCTGCATAACTTGAGAATGTGCCAATCGCCTTTCTGATATTATTGATCTTCTCAGAAAAGAAGGAAGCAAACTCATTGCATTTGCTGTCGGAGAGCATTTCACTGGGAATCTGACTTGGGGGGTTTGTTAGTCTGTCAACAGTAGCAAAAAGTGTCTGAGTGTTGTTTAAGTTACTGTTTATAAGGTTTGAGAAGAAGGTCCGTCTAGCTGTGGCTAGTTCCACATTGAAAGCATGAAGGCTGTCTTTATAGATGCTATAGTGAATTTCAAGTTTCGTCTTCCGCCACATCCACTCAGCTTTTCTGCATTGTCTTTTCATACTCTGTACTGCTGTTGATTTTCTCCAAGGTGCTTTTTGTCACTTCTGCCAGTCTTCTTGCTGACATTCACGGGAGCAATTGGAGTGAGTGTCCACTCTACCAGGGGCCTCCTCCTGGGCATGGTCCAGTGGAGTGTCTATTGGTGGTATCTGTACGGCAGCTGGCTGGTCCTCACCGTCTACATTCATCAAGTTTTAGATGTAGCTGCTCTTCAGGCACAAATCTTGTCCACCTAACCAGCCTATGCCCCCTGATGGTGGTCAAGGCTGATTTATACTTCTGCATCGAACCTACACCGTAGCTATGTCATAGGCTGTGTGTAGTTCACGCCGGCTATGGCATAGCCTGGCATGCACCTCTCCAAAAATGTCACAACGCGTCAATTCTACGTGGACCACAAGCGCTATGATTGGTCTGCTAGTACCCCTCCCTCTGTATGCATTTTGAGTTTTGTGTGTGTTTTTTGCACTTTTATATATTTTAATGTTACACCTTCTTGTTTAAAATTAAACGAAGCAAAGAACAAGTGTCTTATCATTTATTATAAAACGTAGCATTATAACATCACTTTTTTTTTTGTTATCAACTATTTTTTATTTTTATTTTTTCACAAACAACACAACATAATATCCAAAATAAAACAAAACAAAACAAAACAGCAGACACATACTCAACATCTCAAGGTTCAATCAAAAGGGAGGGAGAGAGGGAATGACAACAAGAACACAAAAGTTACTCCTTTAAATAATCACGTATATTCAGCAAAAAACACTGCCAAGCCTCAATGGTTGAAGGCCTGGCCCCACCGACTCGCGCCGTTGTACATTCACATGAGACAATTTGCAGGAGGCTACGGATCCAATATGCCTCTCTACACATGTGTGGTGTAAACCAGTTCTGAATTATTGTCTTCTTCACAGCTGTAAAACCAGCAAACAACATTCTCTTTTGCATTGAACTAATACAGAGACCAGAATCATCATTAAGAAGACATAAACTTGGGTTAACAGACCAATCAATTCTCAGTAATGATGACAAAACCAGGTTTACATGTGTCCATAGACTGATGACGACAGGACATTCCCAAAACATATGCAGAAAAGTGCCCGATGATGTAGTGTTACATATATGGCAGTTCAAATTTGACTGCAGTTTCATTTTAAATCTTTTGTAAGGAGTTATGTATGCTCTATGAATGACTTTGAAGTGAATAAGACGATGAGCCAGATTTTTAGATGTTAAACTGAGATTAGACCGCACTCTCTCCCAGTCGACAGATAAATTAAAATCAGATAATTCCCTATTCCAAATAGTTTTAATAGAAAGAGGTTTTGTAATACAATCAATAATTTTATTATATATTAAGGAAACAGATGGCCGACCAGCAGATGGTGCAATCCAGTCCCGCATAGGATGAGAGGAAATGGAAGAAGACCAAGGAACGCCATACGCTTTGAGAGCAGAACGTAATTGAAGAAAAACAAAATATGCAGATGCTGGTAGACAAAATTTGGCTCTCAATGCCTGAAATGAACAGAGGCCCTGGTTATCATACATATCACCGCACGTGTTCACACCTAAAGAGGACCAAGAGGGTTGGACAAATGGACGATTTCCACATACAAAGTTAAAATTGTGTCATAAAGGTGTACTGTTACAGAATTTGAAGGGTCCACCTATCCGACGTTCAACCGTTTTCCAGATTTTAATAGAGTTAGCCACAACCGGACCAAATTTATAATTATCCCCTTTTTTTCCTGTGCCAGTAAATAAAATATCTTGAAGTCTATTTGGTTTAACCTTGTCAGCTTCAATCACCCTCCATGAAACTGTAGATTGAGGATCAACCCAATTATGAAGGGCCTTAAGCTGGAACGACCAATAATATAATTCAAAATTTGGTACAGCCAGTCCTCCTGCGCTATTAGGATGTTGTAATGTGGTAAGTTTAATTCTGGGACATTTATCATTCCAGATAAACTTAGAAATTATGGAGTTGATCTCCTTAAAGTAACCTGGAGGGGGAGAAAGTGGTAGCATAGAGAAAAAAAAATTAAATCGAGGTAACAAATTCATCTTAACAGTGGAGATTCTTCCTTGGAGAGAGACTTTAAGATTCTTCCATCTTTGAATGTCATTTTTGACCTTAACTAAAATGTTATTAAAATTGTCTCTGGCAATCTTATGAATGTTTTTATATATGGTAATGCCCAAATAGATGAAAGATTCCTTAATAGGGATAAATGAGGGAATAGAAAAATTAACCTTAACATTGTTAATTGGCATTAAAGCAGATTTGCTCCAATTTATTTTATATCCTGATAGGCTACTAAAATTATCAAATTCCTTAATTACACTAGAGACTGAAACATCAAAGTGGTCTAAATATAGAATAATATCATCAGCGTATAATGAAATACAATGATTATGGTCATGAATCTTAATTGATACTTCAGATTTCCTGATGGCGTGTGCTAAGGGTTCGAGAGATAGACAAAACAATAAGGGGGAAAGTGGACACCCCTGCCTCGTTCCCCGCTGTAAAGGGAATGAGGGGGAAACAATATTACCAGTTATGACTGAAGTTATGACCACTCTAGCCTGTCAAAGGCTTTTTCTGCATCAAGTGAAAAGACCGCACAAGGTGTTGGGTGGGAGTCCGCAAAGTCAAGAATATGAAGGAGTCGACGCATATTGTCAGATGCATTGCGCCCCTTGATGAAACCAGTTTGGTCCTCCTTGATCAGACTGTGAATTACCTTCTCCAAACGAGAAGCAAAAACTTTAGCATAGATTTTTAGATCACATGGGATAAGCGAAATCGGTCTGTAGCTGGAACAATCTAATGGATCTTTCCCTTTTTTAAGAAGTAATGAAATCAGTGATGTTTTTTGATCTCTATGAAATACCCCATGTTCAATTGCAAAATTAAATGAGTTAAGCATAAGTATCCCTACCAAATCCCAAATTTCTAAATATAATTCAGGGGGGAGACCATCTAGACCCGGCGATTTGCCCTTTTGAAGGCTTTTTAGAGAGACGTGAAGTTCCTCCAAACTTAATGGGGCCTCCAAAGATTCTTTATCCATCTGTGAGATCCGAGGCAGTTCCAATTTATCTAAATACTGCTTACAAATTGGTTCATCAAAATCTGTTTCGGCTTTATACAGATTTGTGTAAAAACCTTTAAATATGACATTAATTGCCACAGGGTTCGTGGTGACCTGATCATCCGATGATTTTATTGCGCTAATATATGCCTTAGACTCGCATTCTTTCAACCTAAGGGCCAATAAATGACTAGGTCTCTCTGATTCAAAATAATATTTTTGTCTAGTCCTATGTAAAATAAATTCTGCCTTTGAGTGTGAAAGTAAATCATATTCTTCTTTTAAAGAGGACAGCTGTGTAGCCTGTTGCTCAGTAAAATGATGTTTTTGTAGGTTTTGTAATGATTGGATTTTATTTTCTAATTGTGTAAACTGGTGAGTTCTCGCTTTGGCAAGAGTAGAAGAGAAAGATATACAGAAACCTCGTATAGCACACTTAGTCGTTTCCCACAGTATTTGAGGATCCACATCAGAGGGCATATTAATTTCAAGAAATTCCTTAATATATTCTTTTAGAGAGGTAATAAAAGTCTGATTACTTAATCAGCTAGCCGGTTAGCTTGTCACTCGCGGTTCCATTCGCGTTGCTATTCGCGTTGCTATTCGCGCCTATTATTGTTTTCTTTTTAATCGCTCCGTTTTTAATTCTCTCTCGCTCCGTTTTTCATGAGTTCATCAAACAACAGTGGTAAGTGGTAGGTGGTAAGTGGTAAGTTAAGTTGGTATCATTCATCAATTACGGTGAGTAATGGCTTCTTCTCCTGCTATTGTTATTTGCACAGTTTGCCACATGTATAGTTTATCTCACTCTGTCAGCGATGAGGGATTCACATGTGATAAATGTAGGGAAATAGTTAGGCTGACAGAGAAGGTTTTAGAACTAGAGACACGCATCCAAACTTTAGTTGAGGACAGTAAGAATGTGAGGGCTGTAGATACTGCTTTGGATGTGATTAGCTCAGGGACTCCTGTACATTGTTCGGTTCCGGTAACGTTAGCGCCCCCGCAGCAGGGCAACTGGGTGACAGTGAGGCGGCCTAGTCGCGGGTCAAAACACCGCTCTTCCGTTCCGATCAGAACATCAAACAGGTTCTCCCCACTCAGTGACGCACCCACTGAGAAACCTGGTGAAAGTGCTCTAGTTATTGGCGATTCTATTGTACGGAACGTGAAAATAGAGACACCAGCCACCATAGTCCATTGTTTACCTGGAGCCAGAGCGCCTGACATCTTGGCAAATTTAAAAGTGCTGGCTAATGCTAAACGTAAATTCAGTAAGATTGTTATCCACGCCGGCGCTAATGATGTTCGACTTCGCCAGTCGGAGATCACTAAAAATAATGTTAAAGAGGTGTGTGAACTTGCAAGTACGATGTCAGACACTGTAATATGCTCTGGCCCCCTCCCTGCTTACCGGGGTGATGAGATTCATAGCAGACTGTCATCACTCAATGGCTGGATGTCTAAGTGGTGCCCGCAGAATAGCATAGGTTTTATAGACAATTGGACGAGTTTTTGGGGCAGACCTGACCTGTTGAAAAGAGATGGTGTTCATCCCTCCTCGGGTGGTGCCGCTCTTCTCTCTAGAAATTTGGCACATAGTCTTAGAGTTCATACTTGACTAACTGGAGCCCAGGTCAGGAAGCAGACAGACTGGCTAAACCGACCGTCTGCTAGCCGCATCATGTCACAGAAGTCAGTTAATTCTCAGCACATAGAGACTCCTTCACCTAGATATCACACTATAGAGACTGTGTCTGTTCCCCGAACTAGAAAATACAGAAAACGTCCAAACCAATTTATGAGTAACCATTTAATTGATGTTCAACAAATAAAAAAATGTTTACAACACACAGAAACAATTTATAAAACTTGGCTTACTGAATATCAGGTCCCTTTCTACAAAATCACTTTTTGTAAATGATTTGATTAATGATCATAACCTAGATTTGCTCTGTTTGACAGAAACATGGCTAAAACCAGATGAATACATTACTTTAAATGAGTCCACCCCCCAAGATTACAGCTATAAAAATGAGCCACGTCCAAAAGGCAAAGGGGGAGGTGTTGCTACAATTTATAGCAATATTCTCAGTATTTCTCAGAGGGCAGGCTTTAAGTATAACTCATTTGAAGTTATGGTGCTGCGTATAACATTATCTAGAGAAACACGTGTTAGTGATAAATCCCCTGTGATGTTTGTATTGGCTAATGTATACAGGCCACCAGGGCACCATACAGACTTTATTAAAGAATTTGCTGATTTTCTATCTGAGTTAGTACTGGCTGCAGATAAAGTCTTAATTGTTGGCGATTTTAATATCCATGTCGATAATGAAAAAGATGCATTAGGATCAGCATTCATAGACATTCTGAACTCTATTGGGGTTAGACAACACGTTTCAGGACCTACTCATTGTCGAAATCATACTCTAGATTTAATACTGTCACATGGAATTGATGTTAGTGGTGTTGAAATTCTGCAGCAAAGCGATGATATATCAGATCATTATCTAGTCTTGTGTAAACTCCATATAGCTAAAACTGTAAATTCTATTCCTTGTTACAAGTATGGTAGAACCATCACTTCTAGCACAAAAGATTGCTTTGTAAGTAATCTTCCTGATTTATCTCAATTCCTCAGCATATCCAACAGCTCAGAACAGCTTGATGATGTAACAGAGACTATGGACTCTCTCTTTTCTAGCACTTTAGATACAGTTGCTCCTTTACGCTTAAGGAAGATTAAGGAAAAGAGTCCAACACCGTGGTATAATGAGCACACTCGCACTCTAAAGAGAGCAGCCCGGAAAATGGAGCGCAGCTGGAGGAAAACAAAACTAGAGGTATTTCGTTTAGCTTGGCGGGAAAGTATCCTATCCTACAGAAAAGCATTAAAAACTGCTAGATCTGATTACTTTTCGTCTCTTCTAGAAGAAAACAAACATAACCCCCGGTATTTATTCAATACAGTCACTAAATTAACGAAAAATAAAGCATCAACAGGTGTTGGCATTTCCCAAGAGCACAGCAGTAATGATTTTATGAACTACTTTACTTCCAAGATCGATACTATCAGAGATAAAATTGTAACCATGCAGCCGTCAGCTACAGTATCGCATCAAATAGTGCACTATAGATCCCCTGAGGAACAATTCCACTCATTCTCTACTATAGGAGAGGAAGAATTGTATAAACTTGTTAAATCATCTAAACCAACAACATGTATGTTAGACCCTATTCCATCTAAACTAATAAAAGAGCTGCTTCCAGAAGTCATAGATCCTCTTTTGGCTATTATTAATTCATCATTGTCATTAGGATATGTCCCCAAAACCTTCAAATTGGCTGTTATTAAGCCTCTCATTAAAAAACCACAACTTGACCCCAAAGATCTAGTTAATTACAGACCGATCTCAAATCTTCCTTTTCTGTCAAAGATACTAGAAAAGGTAGTATCCTCACAATTATATTCCTTCTTAGAGAAAAATGATATCTGTGAGGATTTCCAGTCAGGATTTAGACCGTATCATAGTACTGAGACTGCTCTCATTAGAGTTACTAATGATCTGCTTCTATCATCTGATCGTGGTTGTATCTCTCTATTAGTTCTACTGGATCTTAGCGCTGCGTTCGACACTATCGATCACAACATTCTTTTGAATAGACTAGAAAACTTTGTTGGCATTAGTGGAAGTGCCTTAGCATGGTTCAAATCGTACTTATCTGACCGCCATCAGTTCGTAGCAGTGAATGACGAGGTATCATATCGATCACAAGTGCAGTATGGAGTACCTCAAGGCTCAGTACTAGGGCCGTTACTTTTCACGCTTTACATGTTACCCTTGGGAGATATTATCAGGAGACATGGTGTTAGCTTTCACTGTTATGCTGATGATACTCAGCTCTATATTTCTTCACGGCCCGGTGAAACACACCAAATTGAGAAACTAACGGAATGCATAGTCGATATAAAAAACTGGATGACGAGTAATTTCCTACTGCTAAATTCTGAAAAAACAGAGGTGTTAATTATCGGACCTAAAAACCCCATATGTAATAACTTAGAACACTATCTAACACTTGACGGCTGCTCTGTCAATTCTTCTTCTTCATCAGTCAGGAACCTAGGTGTGCTGTTTGATAGCAATCTTTCTTTTGAAAGCCATGTTTCTAGCATCTGTAAAACTGCGTTCTTCCATCTCAAAAACATATCCAAACTGCGACCTATGCTCTCAACGTCAAATGCAGAAATATTAATTCATGCGTTTATGACCTCAAGGTTAGATTATTGTAATGCTTTACTGGGTGGTTGCTCTGCACGTTTAATAAACAAACTACAGTTAGTCCAAAATGCAGCAGCTAGAGTTCTTACTAGAACCAGGAAGTATGACCACATTAGCCCGGTTCTGTCAACACTGCACTGGCTCCCTACTAAACATCGTATAGATTTTAAAATCTTGTTAATGACTTATAAAGCCCTGAATGGTTTAGCTCCTCAGTACTTGAGTGAGCTCTTATCGCATTATAGTCCTCCATGGCCGCTGCGTTCTCAAAACTCTGGCCGTTTGATAATACCTAGAATATCAAAATCAACTGCGGGCGGCAGATCGTTTTCCTTTTTAGCACCAAAACTCTGGAACAATCTACCAAACACTGTTCGGGAGGCAGACACACTCTGTCAGTTTAAATCTAGATTAAAGACCCATCTCTTTAACCTGACATACACCTAACACACTACTACACTTCTATTATTCAAATCCGTTAAAGGATTGTTAGGCTGCATTAATTAGATCAACCGGAACCGGGAACACTTCCCATAACACACGATGTACTCGTTACATCGTAAGAAGATTGGCATCTACGCTAATAGTTGTTTCTTTCTTATTCTGTTTCTCAGTCCGTGTCCGGATCAGATGGTGGATCGGCGCCGGGAGATGATGTCTGCGGCCCTGATCGTCAGCGATGAGCCCCAGAGACATATCCCCAGTGAAGACCTTGACTAAAATACAATAAAGCTAAAAATAAAACAAATAATTAAAAATTTAATAATAAAATACCTAACTACATAATACTATTATTGTTAGAAATTGCAACAATATAAAAATAGAAATATAATACATTTATACATTTAAAAATTTAATTAAAACAATAAGTAAACAATGAATAAACAATAATATCCTGGCCAGAGGAGAACTGGCCCCCCGACTGAGCCTGGTTTCTCCCGAGGTTTTTTTCTCCATTCTGTCTCAGAGGGAGTTTTGGTTCCTTGCCGCTGTCGCCTCTGGCTTGCTCAGTTGGGGACACTTAATTTCTAGCGATTATCGTAAATTTGATTTCACAGATACTATTTAAACTAAACTTAGCTAGACAATGACATCTCCGAATTCAATAATGAAATGCCTTTAACTGAAAATTGAGTGTTTAATCTTATTATTATACATTACTGACACTCTATCCTCCAACTTGATACTGTTAAGTGCTTTGACACAATCTGTATTGTTAAAAGCGCTATATAAATAAAGGTGACTTGACTTGACTTGACTTGACTTAATAATGATATGTTAAAGCGCCATCTAGGGGACTTGGCTTTGACATCGGAAAGAGGAACACTGCACAACACAGCAGAATGATCAGATAATAAAATTGGTAATATAGATATAGAGGAATTAGATGAAATTAAAGATGGGCTGAGAAATATGTAGTCTATCCTAGAGAAAGTCTTGTGTCTATTAGAAAAAATATTAAAAAGCTTTAGTATTCTGAATTCTCCATAAATCGATTAAGTTGAGCTCAGTGATAAATTTATTCAATAATTTAGAGGATGGATTGGCTGTTGTATCAGATTGAGACTTATCTAAAGCAGGATTTATGACAGCATTAAAATCACCACCCACCACTAGAGGGCAATCAATCTCCTCAAGTAAAGTTTTGGAAATCTGTGTAAGGAATGCACTGTCTGTCTCATTCGGACCATAAATAGAGACCAATGCTAACCTATTATTATATATTTTGCATCGGATAAAAACAAATCTACCCTTCTCATCACTACCAAGGTGTTCAATTGTTAAATTTAACTTCCTGTTAACAAGGATAAGCACCCCCTTAGTTTTATTTTGAGCGCAGGAAAAAGCTATTAATTTGTAATACTTATTCTGGAAACGTGCCACGTCAGATTGTTTTAAATGTGTCTCTTGTATTAAGGCACAGGAGATAGATTTACGGTGTAAATATTCTAATACACGGGTTCTTTTAACAGCAGAATTTAAACCATTCACATTCAGTGATAAAATATTTAAAGTATGCATTGAATATTCATAATCCCAAGATTGTACTCAATAAATGCAAAAAACAAAAAAAACAAAAAACAGAAGCACTTCCATTCCGTAAATAACACGTAAACACTGATGTGCATTTTAGATACCAAACCTCCTATATGAAAAATCCCTTTAGAAATAAGGTAAAATAGATAAAAGTATAAATGTCTGCTGTAAAAAACAAAAACAACATAAAAATGTGAACAACCGACAACCATAAACAAAGAACAACTCAGACCGCACATTACCGAGAACATAGGTCTGACTGAGCAACAAAAAACAGTGATAGGTCGTGACCGATCCACTCCAACGCAAGACATGTCTCCCAAAAGGCTCACACAGCCAAAAAAAAAAATGTTTTTATTAATTAAACCTACTCTCCATTAGTCCCCTCCAAAACAGAAAAATGGAGTGTCAGTCTTACCAGCAAAGAGATCGTTGTACCGGATAAATAAGGACAATATCCCAGTATAAGAGAAGAAAACGCAAACAATAGGTTTAGCAAGCATCCATGTTCATCCTGCTATCATCCCCTTCTGGGCAGCTAGGGCCAAGTCCATCCTGGCCGTCACGCCCCTCCCGTCGAACTGGAGAAACAGCGGTCGCTGCTCCCCCGTCGTCCCCCCGCAGAGCTGCGGCATACGACTTCTGCTGAGACATGGAACTGATAAAATCCTCCGCTTTCTGAGGGGAATCGTAGCTTCTCTGTTCCCCTTTGTGCTGTAGCTTAATCACCACTGGATAGATGAGGAAGGGCTGGAGACCAAGTGCTGTCATCTTCTTCAAAACCGGACCAAATGCCTTTCTCCTGATCGCTGTAGCCGGACTAAAGTCAGGAAAAAACAGCAGTGTGACATTGTTCTGTGCGCACTTCACCGGATACGCCTGCCGAGCACCTTTCAGGATATCTGATCTGTCATGCCATCTCAGTACACGGAAGATGAGAGTGTGCGGCCGATCGGAGCCCCTCCCTCCGTCATACACGCGATGCGCCCGATCAATCTCGATGTCACGGCCCCTCAAGGAAGGAATCCACTTTGAAAGATTAGCTCGGAGGAAACCAGCTGCATCTGGACCCTCCATCCCTTCTGGGAGTCCCACCAGTCTAACATTGTTCCGTCTGCACCTGTCCTCCATATCTGCCATCTTCACGGTGAGTCGCTCCAACTGATCCTTTAAGTCCGTGACTGTTCTCTTATCTTCACGCGCCGCTGCCTGAACAGAATCAACGCGGTCACGTGTCTGCTTCGTCTTGGTAACTATGGCCTCAAACTCCTCTCTTAGCTCTTTAACAGACTTATTGGTCGCTTGTATGTCCTCACGCAGTTCGCACAATGCTGGAATCAGCACAGAGTCCATCGCATCTCTTACTGCCGAGTTCACAACCGAATTCAAAGTGCTTTGGTGTTCTTTAAATGCTAGTTCAATGCGGCTAGCAATAGCACTGTCCAGGTCTTCACTGGAGATGGCTGAATCTCTGAATTTTTTCTTCATTGGCGATTGCTCAATCTCTCTTTTCCGATCTCCTTTGTCTGCCTTAGTACTCATGATGGGTCTAATGCAGAGTGGTTCAAATTTTACTGACAGGATCGTAAAATATGTGGCAAAGTGAGCGGAGCGAAAAACTAAGCCTGCATCACCGTCGAGGGGTCACGTGATCCTCCAGCATTATAACATCACTTTTTGTCCTCGACAAACAATGTTGTTCTGCCATGGTACAAGTCTTTGTGGAGATTGAAAGAATGCCATCTTCTCCTGTTCCGTTGTCGTCTTTTTTTGTAGATTTAAATAAATAAATATTTATATGCCGCTGTCACGGCTAATGCTTCTCCAACAAGCTGCTTCTTCTTCGACTTTTGCTGTGGTACTGTGGGTTACACAAGCAACATGCCCGTGGACACTGCAGACGCGGACAACGATGCAGAAGCATAAATGAAAACCAACGCACAGCCTTTTGCTCTGAGGACTCTGCGCTTGTAGCATGGCGCTATTGGATTGTGTTACCCAAACATCAGTGTAGCAAATTAGCTCAAAAGTGAAATATGTATAATTAATTATAACTGGTTATAATTAATTATAAATATTTAGATCAGCTTTCAGAAATAACTGTAGCAGAATTAATATTACAATTATTTAGTCTGTTCGTTCGCCGAGCAGGCAATATAATCTTTTATCAACTACACTGTCAGAAAAAATGTGCAAAATTTGTACCTTCAGGGGTACAATGGCTTGTCACTGGGGCAGTACCCTCAAGGGTACACCCGTTGTACCCTTTCACATGGGTACTTATCTGTACCCTTGCAGTATGTACCTTTCAAAGGCAAATATGTACCTCTGCTGACTAAATTGTACCTTATAGTGCTATGGTACCATAATGTACCTTTAAAAAAGGTGCAAATTTGTCCTTTTAAGGGTACTGCCCCAGTGACAAGCCTTTTGTACCTTTTGATGGCAAATTTGTACTCCATACAGCACATTAAAAAGGCCAGAATGTTGTTTATCACATTTATTAAACATTCAAAACCATTACATTCTCACATTTTTTACAGGATGAATGTTTTAAGCTCTATCACATTGTCATAACAGAGTACATATATTGTGCAATTTTATATAAAAAAAAAAAAAAACTCAACATTGTAAACAGCAACAATCAAAAAGCAATCTTTTTCCAACAGTACATTAATTGTAACTTTATACCCATAACATTTTATCACAAACGCATATTTTTTAAACATTCAAAACTATTACTTTCTCACATTTTTCACAGGATGAACGTTTTAAGCTCTATCACAATGTGTCATAACAGGATGCATATACTGAGCAATTTTACTTTTTTCAAAAACTTGTCTATACTCTAACTTTTTAAATGTTTTATAAAATTGTAAACCGCAAGAATATTAAGCTTAATATTAAACTTTTTTTTCAAAATCAGTACAATCACATTTCATTGACCATTTTTTTGAACCAAGTAATAAAACATGTAACCAAGTAATTTCACTTTTTTCAATACAGCACTAGATCTCATTTTAAGTACTTTTTCTACTACATTCTACATTTTCTAAAAACAGTTTTTAACATCAAGAATATCAAAGCAATCTTTTTCCAACAGTACACATTTCATTAATTGTAACTTTATATCCTTAAAACATTATCACAAACACACATTTCATCAAACACAGCACTACACATTTAATTTGAACTCTTTAAACATTCTTGAGGATCACAAACAATTTATCATCAACCGAGTATGTGCCAAGGGCCTGAAAGTCCATCTCTTGCCCTGGTTTTATAACACTCTATTCAAAGTCAACTTTTACTGTGTATGCATGGAAGTGTGAATCATACGACACTGGTATTAAAAACTTGCCACACAGAAACCATACAGTATTGACATTTTAAATGTATTTAATTTGGAAAAATAGAGGAATTTCCTCTGCATGGACATAGTCAACTATGAATACATCTTTTAAAGCATACTTCACACCGTCAACATATTTGAAACACACTGAATGTCGAAATCTTAATTTCCATGTATATTTGTAAGAATATGTGTGGAGAGCTAACAATTTTGGAAGCTTCTTCAAAAAAATCCCTTGACTGTACCATTTCTCATTTCAGGACATTCTAAAATGTTGAACCCATTTTTTTTTTGAAGATGGCAAGTAATTCGAGTCGAAATTCTCTTTAAAATAACAAAATATATTTTTTTATGTCATTCACTATTTCTTGCTGGACAGTCTGTGGAATGTGATTTTTCTCTACATTTAAAAATGAAACTGAAGAGATTTTCTTTAAAGTTTGTCAAAAGCTCATTCCTTCTAGGTGGATGCATTTCATCTGTCCTAAGCTGTAAACTCATTGGTATTCTCCAGATCATTGTGACAGTCCATGTTTTCAAAATCATTGTCATTGTCCATGTATTCAGTAGCATCCATATCATCATGAGGTAGAACAAGCTTCCTATATTTTCGATAGACATGACACCTGAAAGACTCATATATTGTAAAAGATGACTTGCAGTTATTCAGTCCACAAGTGATGTTGAAATTGGGTTCATGGTTGTGAACCAGACTAACATGTTGAATTAGTTTCATTAAGGTGAAGATTTTTCTTCTACACCTTGTGCATCGATTTGGTTGTGGCATTTTTAGCACAGAGTATTCATTATTCTGGTGACCGTTATTGGAAGGGTCTTGCCACCCACCTCAGTAATCTTTGCTATGGCATGCTGCAGGAAGGTCAGTGTATTCTTCATGTAGGGTGGATAAGCCAAGTTGAAAACATAGTAAGCACTGAAGGCTGCAGTTATCCCTTCTTCAACTCATATTCCCCTGCACACCTCCACACCATCCACTTTGACAAGGACTTGAATCCTCTTGGAGAAAGCCATTGTCCAGTCAGTTTCTACCAACTGTAGCATCACACTGTGAGAAGAAAAGAAAATGTTAAATATCTATCAGTAAAACAATGCAACATCTACCAGAACTGCATAACCGGACCTGTATCAGAGTATTATAAAGTGAGAGAGTTTAACAAATAGTTCCATACCTCTCTCAATGTGATTAAGCTCTCAACTTTCTCTTTAAAGATGTGGGGCAGCAGAATCAGTGCTGCACGAAAGTCAGAATCTATTGTAAAAATACATAAAGTACTCTTCAATAATTTAATATAAATTGCCTCTTTTCATATTCATTTATACCATCCATAAGTGGTTTCCTTTACTCATATTTCAGAAATTTGCTAAAAAAATAAAATAAAATAAAAAGATTAACTGGAAATATCAACAAATGTTGAATAAAATGCATGAAATTGTTTACAAACTGGTTTTAAGTGAATACATGTTTTACCAAAGATACAATTTGTGAACGAATGGGCATACCCAAACAGAAAATTAAGATATAACTGACAAACTGTTTTCTGGTGTTTCTGATAAATGTGTAAAACAGCCAATTTTCATGACTGACTAGTCAATGGTTTGAATGAGTTGGTCAAGGCACCTGTGGTGAAAATCAAGTTTTTAATGTTGTTCATATGTCTATGTAGTGTTTTTAATATGCTTTAAGACAAACAATGTGGAAATTCATGTCAACACCACTGCTGAGTATTTTCTACTTTTAAACTCCAGTGAACTCAAAAATGTGGTTTGAAATCTGCTGTGTTTCTTAAGTAACAAACTACCTTGTAACCAATCAAGGTGTAGAGTTACATTCAAGCTATTTTGAGGCATGAAGAAACTTTTTTCACAGGAAAAACAAACATTTAAATATCTCATTTTGGTGATCAAAGATGAGTTAAGGGATAAAATTATTGACTACGGGGGGACTTTAATTAAAATAACTAGGCTCAGTCAGGTCCATGAACTGCTGATCCGAGTAGGAGTGGGCGATAAACTAAATTTTGGACTATTGTCTTTACTGCGTTTACACTTGCATGTTACATTGCTGCGTCATCAAAGCCTAAATTCAATCTGATCATCATATAAAGCTATCGAGCCTCTTCAGAAAATTTGGACTGAACCGCTTCATATTGATTAGTATATGATCTCTTCATGATCTTTTTGAAGCAACAAAGTTGTAGTTGAATGGATTGTCAGTGGAGGGACAGAAAGCTCTCAGATTTCATTTAAAATATCATCATTTGTGTTTCGAAGATGAACAAAAGTATTACGGGTTTGGAACAACGCAAGTAATTGATGACTTTGTGTGAACTAACCCTTTAAAGCGACGGCAGCCTAATAATCCACAGCAATCACACCTGAAAAACTTTTATTACATTTAATTTATCCTTTTTCTGTTGTCATTTTTTGTCCTATAGATTGTAATTACATTCTTTGTTCTTATTTTATTACTGTTTACTTTAATAAGTTTGAGAATGTTTTACTCTACATTAGACTAGTATTTTTTATAGACTAATTTTTTTAAAGAATTTCACTTCCAGAACAAAAATTTACAGATAATGTATTCAATCCATTGTCATCCAAGATGTTCATGTCTTTTTTTCTTCAGTCTTAAAGAAATAGTTTTTTTGAGGAAACCATTTCAGGAATGTTCTCCATATAATGGACTTCTATGGTGCCCGCACCTTTGAACTTCCAAAATGCAGTTTCAAAGGGCTCTAAACGATCCCAGCCGAGGAAGAAGGGTCTTATCTAGTGAAACGATCGGTTATTTTCTAAAACAAATATTACAATATTTACAATTACAATTTATATACTTTTTAACCTCAAACGTTCATCTTGTCTAGCTCTGCGATGCGCATGCAAACTCTGTGTAATCCGATACATGACAGTTAAAACTCCCATCTCATTTTCTCCTCCAACTTCAAAATCATCCTACATCGCTGTTTACCTTTTTTTGTAAAGGGCGTTTGACCTTCTTTGCACGTTCATTTTGTAAACAATGGGTCAGTACTTCTGCAGCGATGTAGGATGATTTTGAAGTTGGAGAAAATGAGATGGGAGTTTTTTGGCATACCCTAACTGTCTTGAAGTGCACAGAGTACGCATGCGCATCACAGAGCTAGACAAGACGAGCATTTGAGGTTAAAAAGTATATCAATTGTAATTTGTAAAAAAAAAAAAATAAACTGATTATTTTGCTAGATAAGACCCTTCTTCCTCAGCTGGGATTGTTTAGAGCCCTTTGAAGCTGCATTTAAACTGCATTTTGCATTTTCAAACTCGGGGGCACCATAGAAGTCCACTATATGGAGAAAATTCCTGAAATGTTTTCCTCAAAAAACAATTTCTTTACGACATCTTTGATGACAAGGCGGTGAGTACATTATCTGTAAATTTTTGTTCTGGAAGTGAACTTTAATTAAACTTTTTTTTTCCTGCAAGAATAACACATGCAAGAATAACACATAATAATGTGATGTATTATTATCATGAAATAAAATTACTCATATCGTGATATAAGATGTTGGTCATGTCACCCACTGCTAGTTCAGTTTCTCATAGAGATACTGTATGGACACGAAGCACAAATTTTCAACAAATATATTTGTTGAGCACCTATACTTTTAATTAACAAAACTATCAGTTCTTAAAAAAGCTCAGAAATAGATTATCACAAAACCACTATGTTTTATGTCAATACCTGGTAGATATTCTGCAAGCATCTCTTCTCTTGCTTCTTTGTAGACTTTGGCCAATGGAGCAGGTCCTTTGGCACAATACTGGTAAAGCCGTCCTTGAAGCGCTTGCTTAAACCGACAGTTGATGAATACATTCGGTCAACTTCATCACACAACTGAAAATTTACAAAAAGAGAAAGTTAATCATTCACATAAAAAAAAAATCAGACATTCTAATATTCTTTGTTGCCATTTCCCTTTAGTAATATCCCTGTACAAATATTTCTAAGCTTGAATGCACATATATTTGTTTACCTGAAGGTTTAGAAAATTACACTGTTTTTACAAAAGATATATTGACATTCAACATTTATTTTAAGCTGAGAACGGATTAAAAATCTGTGATATCACTGACCCCTGAGGGTATTTTTAAGAAAGGGTATTTCTTAAGTATATCCTCCAGTCATTCCATCTCTTATCTCCCTTCTTCGCCACGCAAAAGTTCGCTGCATTCGGAGTTAAACCTCAAAAACACGTCATTCACTACTTCCTTACCTTACGTTTTTATGATGACAAAGAGAGATATTCAGTTCAAGGCTGCACAATGAATTCCTTAAAAATATTTATGCAAATGGGTCATTCCATGTCAAATCAACCAAATTTCAGAAACTTCCATGGCTCAAATTTGTAATTTTGTTAATATTTTTATTAATTTAAATATTTATTAACATAAATGGTGATGAAAGCCAAAATATTAAATGTAATGAATGTATATTGACTGAGTAATGCACTATTTTGTAGAGGAGGGTCAAAATGACCATTTTCACCTGAGATTTAGAGCCAAATTACAGGGGGGTAAATGGACTTTAGAAAGATGGCAGCATTATTTTATTTTCACACAGAGATTACTCTATTAGTAAAGTCTATTGACTTTAGCAATCTTTGTTTTATTGTATGCCAATGGTGACAATTCTAAAGCAATATTCTCATCAGTGTTCAATCAGCTTTGACATATTTAAATATGCATATTTGTGATATTTACCCCAAGGGCTTTTTTTACCTTTATAAATGGCATTTTCACCTCTAATCTTATTAAATGTATACTTCATTTTTCATTTTAAATTCTTAAATTTGATCAATAAATTTAATTAGGACAACAAGACTCTATAGGACTGTTACCAATCAAATTAAATAATTTACACTAAAAAAATTACAACTGCATGAAATAATGTTGATATTGTTTTAAATATTTTTTGAAAATACAAACAAGAAGTTTTGGGGGGGAAATTATACTTTCATACATGTTTGAGCCGTGCGTCTCACAGACTCACAGCCACGCCAGCTTGTAAACAGCAGAAAGCTGTATGAATGCAGCCGAATTAAGCACAAAATATGGGACTGATAACCGTATTCTAGTGTAATGTAAATTTTTTAGCCGTAATAGTCCATATTTGTTTTAAAATATGAATTCAATAATTTCGCTGCCTTCTCGTTGTTTTGAGGTAAGAGGGCCCCGGGATGTTTTCTTTCTTTTCAGATTTCCCTGCATAGAAATTGTTCTGCTGTGGTTTGCCATTTCAGTTTACAGAGCGTGCAGACTTTAGATCAGGCCAGATATTTTTTGTAATAACAGCCGAATATAAACATTGCGACGAATTGACGCATTTCTTGCAAATCGACTAATTTACGTAATTGATTATGTTGACACGTCGTTCCAGCCCTACTTAACTGTATCATACAGTATATTATAAATATAAAAACTCCACATTTTGAATGTTTAGCACAGCATGTTAACGGAGTTTCTTTGTGTGTGCTGCATGGCCACCCTGCTTTCTAAGATATTGGCATCAGGCATAAAAAAAAAAATATCAGTCAACCACTAAACATAGGACAAATATAATACACAATACTCAATGTTATACTTACATTTCTGTAATCGAAGTTTGTTGATAGGATTCTGCTGGCACTGGTTCTAATGTTATTGTTACCACCTCCATCATCTTGTGTACAAATTTGTTAAACTCGGCCTGTTTTTTAAAAGAGCCTTGAAATAAATATGAGATCATGTTCTCTGTGAGGCCACACTATTGTTTCCCCATCCACCTCATTTTCTGAAAAAAAAAAAAAAAAGAATTTTCAGTGCAATCTCGAGGTTTTAACAGCAACAATAAAAGCAATGTCTTTTTCAATGGACATTTATCAGTATAAAAAAAAGGCACAATAACTCTATATGTATACACCAGGGGTTCTCAACTCTGGCCCGCGAGATACATTTTCCTGCAGAGTTCAGTTCCAGTCCTAATCAAACACACCTGAGCAAGTTAATCAAGGTCTTTAGGATCACTAGAAAGTTACAGGCAGGTGAGTTTGATCAAGGTTGGAGCTAAACTGCAGGAAAATGGATCTCGCGGGTCAGAGTTGAGAACCTCTGGCATACACTCTCAGAAAAAGGTACAAAACTGTCACTGGGGCAGTACCCTAAGGTACAAAGCTAAAAGGTACTAATATGTACACTACTAACAGAGAAATGTACTTTTTTTCTGAGAGTGTATGATTAGAAGCAAAATTATTTAAATTAGCAGCTCAAAGACTAAACTTATTTCACGAGTTTACCAGTTTTGAGAAATAATGGTAACGTAAACAAATTTCACTTTCTGTCCTTGGAAGGGCTCGATGCCGACGTACGCCTTGACCTGACAGGACAAATGATTACGTTAGGACTCTCCTGGACTTACGGTTAGAACGTTATTTAAATATGTACCAAATAAAACTGATATAAATCAACACGGACGATATTCGTAAATTATATAGTTTCAGACTGACTAACGTTAGGTAGGAGAGGCGTTCGCTCGCATCCGGAGTGAACACGGGTAACATTAGAGTAACTTAGTAAGAAAATTCTGGGAAACTAAATTTATAAATCGGTGGTAAAATCCGATTCACACAAAACGCGATGGGTTTGAACTGTTTCTATGGCCGTTTCACCGCTGTTTTGTCAGCGTCTCGAGCACGGTCTCGCGGTAACGTTAGAGTATAAGTTATGCGAAAAGTTATATCTTAATCTCGGGCTAAATAATAAAATAATTGTAATAACACTAAGCTTGAAATGTAATAATGGGTTGGTTTTGTCAGGTCAGTGTTTTCGAAGAAAGGTTTCCCTCACGCGCCAGGTAGGCCTAACGTTAGCTACAGACGCAATGTCAAGTAAACATGAATCAAAAGGGAACTAACGGATTTTCACAGTAACGTTACTTAAAACTAAACTTACCTCTGAATTTCTGTTCTTCGTCTTCAGTGACGTATTCCAGCTTCTTTCATTTTTTCAAGAAGATCCTCCGTCGACAACGTCTGAAGTGAGACAGCCATGATGTCGAATAACCGACGTGCACAATCTCTTCTTTGCGCGCATAATATGCACCGCGCGGGCTACAATCCCATTGGACGACACGAATTTAAAGAAGGCCGGCGAAAATGCATACTTGAACTTTGAGGCAAAGTAAAAGTACACCATATAATGTTAAATAAACATGAAATAGTTTTGTCTACATTGTGCTTTTGCTAAGAAAGATTAGTACATCTATTCTCTAAATTAAAAGCAAAACTTAAAACGGCTCTTATATCAGTTTAAAATTACAATTAAAAATACAGGCATACTTTAATACATTCACTTTGTTTAAAAGTTATTATCTTGATGCTCTGCATAATCAATAAAATGTCATGTGCTTGTGTACTGTTCAGAACTAGTCAATAAAGATGTACATGGGCAACTCTTGAAAATGATTATCTTGCTATGTTTAATCTATTTTGGGTGACCGTTTCATACACTTTGGCTTACTCCTTTTGTCACACAAGTGTTTGTACCTTTGTTTGGGGATTAAATGGTCCAAACATGGACCCTCTGACAGTTGAAAACATATTTGTACCTTTTTTACCCTTAAATGGTAAAAATGAGTACCCTAAGGTGCAACTATGACCCATTGAGGGTACAACTTCACCATTTGTACCCTAAGTGTTCACAAACGGACCCCAACCGTACCCTTTTTTCTGACAGTGTATGTTATGTTCAATAAATTAAACTATGGGTAACATAAAACTAAACTATGCGAAACACTTACATATGCAATTAAGGAAAGTAAGTAAAGAGAGAGAAGAACAAAAGAATGGCTGTACTTACAATCAGTTAAACGCAACTTAATAGAGAACCATCAGAGAATCAAAATAACCTTAAAGGAACACTCCACTTTTTTTGGAAATAGGCTCATTTTACACCTCCCCTAGAGTTAAAAAGTTGAGATTTACCGTTTTTGAATCATTCAGCCAATCTCCGGGTCTGGCGGTAGCAGTTTTAGCTTAGCTTAGCATAGTTCATTGAATCGGATTAGACTATAAGCATTTGGTCATCAAAAATGACCAAAGAGTTTCGATATTTTTCCTATTTAAAGCTTGACGCCGGAATGAGAGTATAGTTCCTAGCCATATCAGCCTAGAAAATGGCAACTTTTCATTTTCTGTCGGTCTTAGTTCACGATGTAACTACAGAAGAGTCAAGCTTTAAATAGGAAAAATATCGAAACTCTTTGGTCATTTTTGAGCGCGATGCTAATGGTCTAATCAGATTCAATGATTTATGCTAAGCTAAGCTAAAAGTGCTACCGCCAGACCCGGAGATCGGCTGAATGGATTCAAATACGGTAAAACTCAACGTTTTAACTCTTGGGGACTTGGAAAATGAGCCTATTTCCAAAAAAAGTGGAGCCCATAAGGGGCCCAAACTTATAAACACATAAATAGTTAAGGAACAGTTACTGCATTGGCTTTGTTGCTGAACAAGCATTTAGAATGCATGTACAAAACGGAGACTCTTGATGAGTTTTGGAGCTGGAAGCTTTCATTGGGATCTTCCAAAGATTTGAACATCCATGGGTTACTTGAAGATGAAACTGCCGGAAGATAAGTGTCATGAAGGATGAGTCATGACAAAGGTGTTGAGGAATGACTGATTTAGGTTAGGGTCTTTTAACATCCCTATACCTGTCAAATCCCTCCTTGGTGGACTGACAAATGTCAGGAAAATGTTTCTTTGTCTCACCCGAAACTTTATTTGTATATCGATGAGGGCCTGGAGGATTAGTGCAGAATAGTACCAAAATAGTAAAAATAGAATGATGCAAGTTATGGTATCATACATACATACATCATAATATGATATACACCATTACATAGGGAATCACAAGAGGATTATTTTGATACTAATCATGCCAGGGTTGGAGAACATTAAGGCAGGGATACATGCATAAGTGTGGATATATGCATTTAAGACTTCACTAAAGCAACTACAAAGTGTTGTAGTTTCCCAGTGTGGCAGTGTTCATATTCTCAGTGTCCTAGAGCAACTGTTAATAAATTGTGCATTTGCACACGGGCATTACACTGGGAAAACTCCAGAAACTCTTGCCCCCAATACAAAATTTTATGACTGGATCCCACAGAATGATTTGCTTGGTAAGTAAAGTTTTGTCATGTGTACTCATTATACATCAAGAACATTAATTGATGTCAGATAGATACAGACTTTATTTTATCTGATAGGTCATCCAAAAACAAAGGCCTTCATTACCCATGGTGGGACAAATGGACGGTATGAGGCTATTTATCATGGTGTCCCAATGGTGGGTTTGCCACTGTTTGGTGACCAACCTGATAACCTATTGCACATGAAAAAAAGGAGCTGCTGTTGTTCTTGATTTCTACACAATGGATTCCAATGATCTGCTGGATGCTCTAAAGACTGTCATAAATAATCCATCGTGAGTTACGTCATAAGTGTTTTAAATCTTAGAAGTAAGTTTAGTTCTCCAGTTAGTTTTGTTAGTTTAGAAAACAACCCTAAAGGTGTTTTTCGGTGAGAGGACTACAAACAGGTTTGTTATTTACTACATTTATATTGGTTTTGAACAGAACACTTCACCAAAATTTAACCTCAAAATTAATAATATTTACATTGGAGTATATAAATGTACATAAAAGTTTTTTGGTCACTGGATTACAACAGCCACCTTCAGTATTCACTTTAAGCCTAATGCTATAAAAAAACACATAGTATGTTAGAAACGTTTGTACTTAGAGTTTGTCTTGTGTTAAGTCTTGTATTAAGAGCTTGTCTTGTGTTGCTTTTCTTCTATAATCAGGTACAAGGAGAGCATTATGAGACTTTCCAGAATTCATCATGATCAGCCAATGAATCCTCTGGACCAGGCAGTTTATTGGATTGAATTTGTGATGCGGAATAAAGGAGCTAAACATCTTCGAGTTCAGGCATTTTCTGGTCCAGGCGACCCACTATGGGATCAGATTCCCGCCAAAAGTATTGCAGTCACGGATAAAAAAATAACAAGCGTGAAAACAAAATTTAAAAACGCAAGTAAAAATATATTGCACAAGATTTAAAAATTAAAGCAAAGTTTTCAGAATAGCAAGCAATGGTCACGAATCGAAAAATAATAAGCGTAAATAAAAAAATGAATAACGCATTTTTAAAACTAATAAGCATGAATCAAAACTTTAAACACATTTAAAATCATATTGCACAAAATTGAAATATTAATGCAAAATTATCTGACTTTCGCACATAATCTTGTTTTCCTTGGTTATATTTCTCTCTTTTTTCTGCTCTCATGAATTTTCTGCTCATATTTTTATTTTTTGTATGCTTATGCTGTTTTTCCCTTCGTGCTTGTTTCCATGTTCTGCGCTTGCTTTCCCAAATGTTGCGGTTAGAGTTTCATGTAAATCAGCTCGGGCTCAAGCGTCTTCATTGGTCCACTAGTTCTAGATTGACAGCTCCTCCTCAGCCAATCAGTCGAAGAGGGGCGGTGACGTCACTCCAGTGCGCCTCATTAGCTGCCGATGCTCAGTGTTCTGTTCACTTGTACAGGTGAAAATGGATTACTGTCAGCTGGGAAACATATTTCCGTACAGGACACTGTTATATGTGTCTGTCTGTCACTGCTGTACGCCTGCCTGGCGATCCGTTAACGTTAAATGAGTAATGTAATGTTAAATGTAATGTTTTTGCATTGACTAGGCTAGATTTGACTATTGATCAATGAAAGCGATAGTGTTACAGAGGAGACAGTTACAGATGCCAGGTGGATTTGATATACACAATGATTCATTTGCATAAGATTCATTTGTATATTGTGTTTATTTACATAAACACAATATGCAACAAGCTACATATATAATTGCATAACACTATCATATTAATGTTTTAAATATATAAAGTTACAATACAGCAACAATATGAAAGTAAAACAGCCAGCAGGTGGCGGCAAGTATCTTTAGAGTAAGACATTAAATCATTCATTCAAACGGCAGATTCATTCAGTGAGGAATAAAGTGAATCATTCAATATGAAAGGCTGCTGTGTGTTGCTTGTAGGTGCTGTTCTGCTGTGGCTTTGTCAAAATAGAGCAAAATTAGAAAATAGTTACAATATTAAACTCACTCAAATTTTCCTTCTTGTTATATTGATTATACTACAGTTCAATAAAGATTTTCAATGGAGCTGATATTCGGGGAACACTCTTCCTGATGTGATATTGCTTAATTGTATGCCATTTTCTAATCTCAGTGTAACACAAAATGTGATAAATCTTACAAAACCATCAACCTTATCAATTACATACTGTGCATGAAAGAAAACGCTGCAAATAGCTGTTTACAAAAAACAATACATGACAAAAAAAAAAGCTAAATATTGCCCACATGAGCAATATACAGCAAACTAAACAATTGTGACTGGGATGTATTACTCTTACTCATATTATCCTCTCCTAACAGTAACCATAAGACTTATTATTAGTCAGGTATGGGCGAGCAAGACACATATAACGGTGACTTCACGAGGCCGGTGCATATTGTGGCTGCTCCCTTTCGCGATGTGGCCATATAGGCGAATAAATACAGGTGAATATAACCACGACGGCTCATTTAACGTTAACAGATCATCAGGCAGGCGTACAGCAGTGACAGACAGACACATATAACAGTGTCCTGTACGGAAATATGTTTCCCAGCTGACAGTAATCCATTTTCACCTGTACAAGTGAACAGAACACTGAGCATTGGCAGCTAATGAGGCGCACTGGAGTGACGTCACCGCCCCTCTTCGACTGATTGGCTGAGGAGGAGCTGTCAATCTAGAACTAGTCGACCAATGAAGACGCTTGAGCCCGCGCTGATTTACATGAAACTCTAACCGCAACATTTGGGAAAGCAAGCGCAGAACATGGAAACAAGCACGAAGGGAAAAACAGCATAAGCATACAAAAAATAAAAATATGAGCAGAAAATTTATGAGAGCAGAAGAAACTGAGAAATATAACCAAGGAAAACATGATTTTGTGCGAAAGTCAGATAATTTTGCATTAATATTTAAATTTTGTGCAATATGATTTTAAATGTGTTTAAAGTTTTGATACATGCTTATTAGTTTTAAAAATGCGTTATTCATTTTTTTATTTACGCTTATTATTTTTCGATTCGTGACCATTGCTTGCTATTCTGAAAACTTTGCTTTCATTTTTAAATCTTGTGCAATATATTTTTACTTGCGTTTTTAAATTTTGTTTTTATGCTTGTTATTTTTTTATCCATGACTGCAATACTTTTGGCGGGAAAATGATCCCATAACCCACCACCACATATGAAATACACTACCATTCAAAAGTTTTTGAACAGTAAGATTTTAATTTTTTTTTTTTTTAAGAAGTCTCTTCTGCTCACCAAGCCTGCATTTATTTGATCCAAAATACAGCAAAAGCAGTAATATTGTGAAATATTTTTACTATTTAAAATAACTGTTTTCTATTTTAATATATTTTAAAATGTAATTTATTCCTGTGATCAAAGCTGAATTTTCAGCATCATTATAATAGTCACATGATCGTTCAGAAATCATTCAAATATTCTGATTATTATTATTATGTTGAAAACAGCTGAGCAGAATTTTTTTCAGGTTTCTTTGATGAATAGAAAGTTCAGAAGAACAGCATTTATCTGAAATAGAAATCTTTTGTAACATTATACATGTCTTTATCATCATTTTTGATCAATTTAAAGCATCCTTGCTAAATCAAAGTATTAATTTCTATATTTTTTTTTCCCCAAAAAACAAAACAAAAATTATACTGACTCCAATCTTTTGAATGGTATATTGTATAATGTTACAAAAAGCTTTTTTATTTCAGATAAACGCTGATCTTTGGATCTTTCTATTCATCAAAGAATCCAGAAAAAAAATGTACTCGACTGTTTTAAATATTGATAATAATAATAATAATAATAAATGTTTCTTGAGCAGCAAATCAGCATATTAGAATGATTTCTGAAGGATCATGTGACACTGAAGACTGGAGTAATGATGCTGTAAAAATATTTCACAATATTACTGCTTTTGCTGTATTTTGGATCAAATAAATGCAGGCTTGGTGACCAGAAGAGAATTCTTTAAAAAAAACATTCAAAACCTTACTTATCAAAAATGTTTGACTGGTAGTGTAGATATGTATCATTGCATCTAGTTGTTTTGGATAATAATAAAACATAAGGTCCGACAATATCGTGTCTTTTCGAATTTAAATCTAGATTTATTTGCATTGGCCCATGGAAACCACTATGAACACAAAATCGCGGGGGACGAATTTACATTTTATTAAAAAGTGTTTGCATATACATTCGTGGCGCGCGCACACATTAGGCTAGATGCCTGCCTCCGTTGCGAGTCCCTATCAAGCACTTTACCGATTCAACTACAGGTGCATCTCAATAAATTAGAATGTCGTGGAAAAGTTCATTTATTTCAGTAATTCAACTCAAATTGTGAAACTCGTGTATTAAATAAATTCAATGCACACAGACTGAAGTAGTTTAAGTCTTTGGTTATTTTAATTGTGATGATTTAGGCTCACATTTAACAAAAACCCACCAATTCACTATCTCAACAAATTAGAATACTTCATAAGACCAATAAAAAAAACATTTTTAGTGAATTGTTGGCCTTCTGGAAAGTATGTTAATTTACTGTATATGTACTCAATACTTGGTAGGGGCTCCTTTTGCTTTAATTACTGCCTCAATTCGGCGTGGCATGGAGGTGATCAGTTTGTGGCACTGCTGAGGTGGTATGGAAGCCCAGGTTTCTTTGACAGTGGCCTTCAGGTCATCTGCATTGTTGGGTCTGGTGTCTCTCATCTTCCTCTTGACAATACCCCATAGATTCTCCATGGGGTTCAGGTCAGGCGAGTTTGCTGGCCAATCAAGCACAGTAACACCATGGTCATTGAACCAGCTTTTGGTACCTTTGGCAGTGTGGGCAGGTGCCAAGTCCTGCTGGAAAATGAAATCAGCATCTCCATAAAGCTTGTCAGCAGAAGGAAGCATGAAGTGCTCTAAAATTTCCTGGTAGATGGCTGCGTTGACTGTGGACTTCAGAAAACACAGTGGACCAACACCAGCAGATGACATGGCAGCCCAAATCATCACTGACTGTGGAAACTTCACACTGGACTTCAAGCAACAAGGATTCTGTGCCTCTCCACTCTTCCTCCAGACTCTGGGACCTTGATTTCCAAATGAAATGCAAAATTTACTTTCATCTGAAAAGAGGACTTTGGACCACTGAGCAACAGTCCAGTTATTTTTCTCCACAACCCAGGTAAGATGCTTCTGACATTGTCTCTGGTTCAGAAGTGGCTTGGTAGCCCTTTTCCTGAAGACGTCTGAGCGTGGTGACTCTTGATGCACTGACTCCAGCTTCAGTCCACTCCTTGTGAAGCTCTCCCAAGTGTTTGAATCGGCTTTGCTTGACTGTATTCTCGGGCTTGCGGTCATCCCTGTTGCTTGTGCACCTTTTCCTACCCAAATTGTTCCTTCCAGTCAACTTTGCATTTAATATGCTTTGATACAGCACTCTGTAAACAGCCACACCTTTCAGTAATGACCTTCTGTGACTTACCCTCTTTGTGGAAGGTGTCAATGTTCGTCTTCTGGATCATTGCCAAGTCAGCAGTCTTCCCCATTATTGTGGTTTCAAAGAACAAGAGATACCCAGAATTTATACTGTATGGATGGTCATTTACTGAAACTCAAATGTAAATATTCTAATATATTGAGATACTGATTTTTGACTTTCATGAGCTGTAAGCTCTAATCATCAAAATTAAAACAAAACAAACTTTTGAAATGTTTTACTTTACATGTAATGTAACTTTTTCACGACATTCTAATTTATTGAGATGCACCTGTACTCTCCTCTCCTCCTCCTGCCTGGCTCTTTGGCCTGCATCACTGACCGCAGAACAAGCCTTTTCTTGGTAAAGCTGCTGTGAAAACGTGGGAAAAGCAGACAAGGAAGAAGTTGGGGTGAAGCAATCTTTATATAGGCGGAGCAAAATACATCACTCCGTTTATAGCGCATTGTGATTGGGTGGTTTACACTGTCAATACAGGAGACAAACCAATGGGCCACTGGTTGCTCGTTGTCCCTTTGTGATGGTCCTTGGCAAAAAAAAAAAAAATTCTGTCTGCCCCTTCAGTGGGGTGATAGAAGAGGGGTTCCCAATGCCAGTCCAGTTACAGCAGTTACAAGTCAACTATGATTATGGGTTAAATAAGAAAAAACACATTAAATACAACCTAATTGCTTTTATTTTCATATTAAACATCACAACAAACATTTATTATTCAGCCATGGGGGTGTAAAGGGTGTGAAGTATTCTTTCAATGGTTGTGCTGCTATGCTGCATGTTAATTATTGTTGTATGAACTAGATAGATGTGTTTAACCTGTGCCATTGTGTTTTGTTTTCTCCTTTTGACAAAACTTTTGCATTTCTGCCTGACAACAGATTTTTTGCCTTTTTTTTATAGCAATTTCACTTTGCATTGAGAAGATGAATCAATATGATGAAACATGATGATGAATTGTACCTGAAAAAAAAATGTACCTGATGAATAGTTTTTATAGATATTTGTGAACTCAAATTAGGCAATATTGGGCCTTTTTTCCCAAATCAGCAGAGATAGGGCTGTGTAATGTATATGCAGCTGTTTTAGGCCTTCGAGTTGAAACAAAATAAAGCATAACCTACCAGGCCATGGAATAAAAAGCAATTTTAAAATCAGAATCAGAATCAGAATGAGCTTTATTGCCAGGTATGTTTACACATACGAGGAATTTGTTTTCGTGACAGAAGCTTCCACAGTGCAACTGAATGACAGTAACAGAACAAAAACACAGATAATAAAAAGAAGAAGTAAAAATAGAACAAGTAAATAGGGAATAACAATATACAAATTGACAATTGTATATACAGGTATATTACAATAGACAGTTTTGTATGTACAGGTATATTATGTGCAAATTGAAATGTAGACTAAGTATGTGTGTTAGATAAATAAGTGTATAAATAGAACAGCAGATGGTTTTATAGCATTCTGTAGATAAGCCAGGCTTTTTGTAAATTATGAAGTTGTCACCAAAAATCCTCTCAAAGAAATTTTGGATGGCAGTAAATGGGGCAGTGGTTTGGACATGAGCAAGTTCTTGCTCCTGATTTGCTTATTTCACACATCACATTTTTATCAGTGCTGTAATGTACTAACGTTATAATTTTCTCACAATAAAAAAAAAGAATTGAATTTCATTCCTTATCTAGTAATAATTAATTGTTTATTTTGATTTTCCACACCCTAAGACGAAATGGTCTGAAACAAGGTTTAAAAACAATAAGGAGTAATATACCTTTGAATATTTGGCAACCCTCATTCACTGCGATGCGGGAGGAAGATATCCGCCATTTTAGAGCAGACACATACACACTCGAGACACAAATCATTTAATGGTGTGTAAGATTTTCTAAAAGAACAGGGAATTAATAGAGTTATTAAGAGCAAATCTAGAGAGAGAGGAGGGCCTTCAAAGTGTATTTAATCCACGGGGGCTGAAGATGTCTGCCGACAGGAGAGATGAGAAAGGTAAACGATTATATTTTTGCCTGTAATGGCCAAAAATTTGTTTAAAAAAATTTAATGTGGAAAATGTGTTTTTATTGACAGTTATTTAATACAGAATTCCTTTTGCTTATAAATTATGTTTTCACTAAATTAATTTACATTCTCCCTGGACACACTCATTATGGCTAGAAAGCATTTGTTGAGGAAACATAACAGCGATCGTTAGCTTAGCATATTGCTATCTCATGTTATCATGGAGGACTTTGTTTATATGAATGGTTTTAGAAAGAAATTTGTTTGGATGTTTTTTTTTACGATATTGTATGTTACTTGTCCAGTTTATCTTTAGGAATTCATCTATCAAACATAGGCCTGTTATGTTTATATGTAATATAGAGCACATTATGTAACGTCAGTATTTAAAAATTAACAATGGATGAATTTCTGCTCGTGTAGATATACAGCGTTTGCACTTTTTTACATTAATATGTTCATAAGAACAGCTTAATAATAAACATCACTTTGGTAAATGCTGTATCTGTTGTTGTATTAGTTAGTATATTCATTTTGACGTGTATACCATATAGTGATGGACATGTTATTGTTTATTGTATTAATACTACATGACATTGTGTTTCGTGTTGGTGTGAGAGAGCGGAGTGTGCCAATATACTTAAACTAAAATGCATTATTTGTAATAGTTTTACAAAGTGTGCATTCATTTTTAGATGGGGAACTGAATGTGCTGGAAGACATTTTGACTGATGCTCCTGACCAGGACGATGAGCTCTACAACCCTGAAAGTGAACACGATATTAATGAGAAAAAAGGTACACGTGCAAAACACCATTTTAAATCATTTCCAGATCGGATTTTATTCACACTGCATAACATTTTGGCAGACAATTTACACTTGAAGTCATTTTGCAAGTGTTTAGATTTGTTTGTTCAGAGTCTAGTCAAGAAATTGCTTGACTAAAATAGACTCAGCTGAACAATAACATGGCATGCTTTACATGTTAAAGAATGGAAAAAGCTAAGGAGCCTTTAAAAGGACGTATAAGAACATATAATAACAACATTTACAGGATAAAAGAAATGGCACAATGTGTTACTGTGTTCATATCCGGCAGAACACGTACAGAGTAATCTGAGATTTTGACTGCTACCTTTGGATGTTCCTGTAAAACTTACCACATTAACTGATTGTTTACCTCATGTCTCAGGGTCTAAAAGAAAGCACGACCGAGGAGACGGCCAGGATTCAAAGCGGCTCAGAGCATCAGGACATACTTCCAGACAGCCATTAAAGAGAGCTGCCTCTTCTTCTGGGTCAAAAAAGACAAGCAATCTCAAAGGAAGACATGCACCAGAAGACCTCTATGAAGACAGAAAGAACCATGCTGGAAGAGGTGGTGCATCTCGGGCTGATTTATCTAAAGGATATGGTGAAAAGGGCCTGTCCCGCAGCAGAGAATCCCAGAGACGGATCAAGCCCCTACTGCCTGAGCTGACAGAGGTAAGAGAGGACGATTATAACATGGATGTAGTTTTTGCATAAAAAAAAATAGCTTACAATTAATCTTTTCTTACATTTGACTGATTTTTAAAACGTCCACATTTGTTAAGTCAAAAATGTCATGTGGTGTAGCCATCAAGTAAATAAGCAGCACAGCATGAGCAAGAATGTGTTAGCGCTGTATATCAGCATGGCTGAAACAAGTATTTCTTGCATGGATCTACGTTATGCCGCAGATTCAGGTTATGCCATTGCTTGTTCAAAATATGTGTCTCTTTCAACCAAAAAAACAAAACGATGACAGGTGATGCAAAACATTCAAGTTTGTTGATAAAAATGTGCCCTTTTGTACCTTAATAATAAATTAAATGATCTCTTCCGGACTGGAGAATTGTATCAGTATCTGAAAAATTTCAATGAATGAAGAAAGGCTGAATGTTGACATAGACATAGGCGACCTGTAATCATATACATACATATACACCAAAGTGTTGATATGAGTCTCACGATATGAGTAATTTTGAATTTTATTTCATATTTTTATTTCACAGTAACTAACACACGCATACACATCCTTGTTTATACTACTTTGTGTGGGTCCTTTAGTTGGACCCTGCAAAGACAACATCCAACATCTTAAAAATAATAAAGAATGTTTAAACCTAAACCAACCCCTCACAGAAACCTATCCCTTAACCTAGCCGGGGGGGTGAAAACTTTTTGAATTTGAAAATCAGAGTAAATTTAACTTATTTTGTCTTCTGGGAAACATGTAACTACCTTCTGTAGCCTCTGAAGGGCAGTGCTAAATGAAAAAAATATGATATTTAGTCAAAATAAGAAAAATGTACACCTCCATCCTGTTCAAAAGTTTTCACACCCCGGCTCTTAATGCATAATTTTTCCTTCTGGAGCATCAGTGAGCGTTTGAACCTTCTGTACTAGTTTACAGTCCCTTAGTTGTCCTCACTGTGAAAAGATGGATCTCAAAATCATACAGTCATTGTTGGAAAGGGTTCAAATACACAAAAATGCTGTAAAACCAAATAATTTGTGGGACCTGAAGGATTTTTTTGAAGAACAGCAGACAGTTTAACTGTTCAGGACAAACAAGGGACTCATGAACAACTATCACAAAACAAAAAAACACAGCTGTGGATCATTAAGGTAACAACACAGTATTAAGAATCAAGGGGAAGTAAACTTTTGAACGGGGTCATTTTTTATAAATTCAACCGTTATTTTATTTCTTGTGGACTATATGTAAACATCTTTTATGTGAAATATCTTATTCAGGTCAGTACTAAATAAACAATAACATGCATTTGTATGACCCTCTTTTTTTTTTGTAAAATAATTAACATTTTGCAGATTCTGAAAAGGGGATGTAAACGTTTGTCCTCAACTGTATGTGTAATAAATAAATATATATATTTACACACACACACAAGTACAGTAATTTTATGTAAAATTATTTTATACTCGCAATGTAATTGTTTATTGCTGGAAATTAAGTTGTTACGATAGAATTTTAGAAACGAATGAAATTTCACACTTCTCAATACCAATTTTTATTCCATTGCAAAAACTAATGCTAGGCTAATGTAAGTGAAAGGTCATCAAACCGTTTTTGAAAGAAAGAGTCAGTAATAAAACAAAAAAGCAAACTAAAAAAAATAAGGCAAAAGAATACAACACAACAAAGATAAAAAAAAATCAGATAGGTTTAACAATGGAAAGAAATACTACAGAAATTGAAAGAAAGTGACCAAATGTAAAATTAAACTGTAGTTTTCACTGTATCAATTAAACTTACACAGAATCTGTAAAAAGAAAAATAGAAGACAGAATTCACAGGTACTTGTAATTAAAATGGAGTTTATTCAATTGTTATAGTTTAATCTAAAAACTATGATTACGGAATCTAGAAAAATCAAAACGGGAAGAAAAAAAAAATAGCAAAAAAAAACTTAATGATCAGAAGTGAAAAGGAGAAAATTGCTTTCTTGGGGGAAGAAATTAGATTGAGTGCATAATCTAGTGTAATAATTTGCTAACTAGATATTGTTGCATTTACTGTCTGATCCTTTTTCACCTCCTTTTCATATGTTTCAATACATAGATACATGGTGTGTAATACAAACCCTTGTTTTCAGAAGATGAGGAGGACTAGTGAGGACAGTACAGGCAAGGCAAGTCACTCCTCCAGAGAGGAAGAGGCTCATTCAGAAGAATATGCAACTGGCAGCTCTGTGGCTTCCTCTGAGGGCAACTGCTCAGATGTCGAAGAGGAAGGAGCCATGGAAGGGGAAGAGAAGGAAGCTGAAGAGGAGGAGGAAGAAGAAGAGGAAGGGGATGAAGAAGAGGAGGAATATGAACTGGAGGAGGAGGACCCACGGGAGGGAAATGAACAGAACGACTATGATACTCGCAGTGAGGCCAGTGATTCCCAGTCTGAGTCTGTGTCCTTCTCGGAGGGAGAGTCTGTGCATTCAGCCTCAGGCTCAGAGGCGTCAGGTATGAGCTACTGAAGATCACAGTTTGGTGATTAGTAGAAAATGCCTTTTGTGTAGCATTCTCACAGTTTGAGAACATGCTAATCATAATCCTCATGCTCATGTTGTTGATACTCTCTTATAAGTTGCTAAATACTCTGTTCCAAACCCTAGTGAGTTGCCTCACAGTCTGATGTCCACATGGGTAGGGCTGTGACGGTGGCAGATTTTTACCACCGCGGTGGTAATGGACCAACTACCGCCAGTGGCGCGGTGTTGTGTGTATGTGTATATATATATATATATATATATATATGTATACACAATTTTGAAACGCAAAAATAAATAAATGAGGCTCAATCATCTATTAACAAACGTGCGTGTTTATTTTAGCACTTCCGTCAGTGAACACTCAGCCTGCAAAACACTAAAATAAATATCAAAGAAATATACAGTTAAATAGGAAAGTAGCCTTAAATAAGAAAGTTAAATACACCCTGTCTACCTCACGCGAGTGTCGCGGCGAGAACCCATTATAATCAGTGATGCTGTCTACAGATGCAGCGCGATACAACACGACAAATCCTTCACAGTAAACTGCCTCGTCCTATTTATGACGTACTGACACAAAGTTCAAATGTCCTGTAGACAGACTCAACCTGTTGTGCTGTGACGCGGCATCCGGTTTAGACACGGTTCACTGTTCCGCCACCAAGCAAGCGGGCGTGTTAACTCCTCGTCTGCACGCGCTCTCTGTGGAATAGGAATCGCGGCGTATGTTGCCACATTTCTTGTTGGCATCTTCCATTTAGCACTGTCTCGCTCGTATTTGGCCAGTTTGGAGAAAGCCTCACCAACACAAACCTGACCAGCCGGGCGTTTGCGATCACATGAACTTGAAGACACTTGTACAAACGCGGATGGGTGACACGAATGGAAATGATTCCAGATCGGCGATGTAGTATTTGGTTTCCCAAAAAGGTTCATCGCTCAACATGAAATAAATTTGCTGAATGCAGAATAAACTGTATTTTCCTGCGCTCAAACCTGCCAATCTAAAGGAAACGCTGTGTATGGCGTTTGAGGTAATTTGTGAATTAGCATAATTTATAGTCTAAATAAAACAATTTGCAACTGTTACTGTTATTACACTTGTATATATAACTTTGTATTATGCTTGTTATAGTGTGTGTGACGTCACGTGCACTACTGCCGGTGGCAATAGACAACCGCGGTGACAACCGACCACCGCCGGTGACGCGGTTGTCACGGCGACCGTCACAGCCCTACACATGGGCTGCTACCTGGAAGCATTGTAATCAAAATCTCACCATTTTGAAAGAGATTTCAAGTATAATATGTCAGGGTCAATACAACTGACATTTTTTGAAAAGTACAAGATTGCGTACTTAACAGCTTTAGTGTTTTTTGACATGGTGAGACCAACTTGATTTCATTGTTTGCAGTGCATCATGGGAGTAGGCGTTTCCTACAAGCTGTTTTGCTGCACATTTTCTGTACAGCATCATGGGTAATGTAGTTTTCCACCATGACCAGCTGTTAAAACAAGTTGAAATTATGTGAATGGATGGCTTAAAAAAAAAAAAAACATAAACCAATTTAAAACCTCTACACTCTCAGTAGGTTGTTAAAAGTTATTTTTAAAAGTCAATTTCCTTTTGGGGAAAAAAAATTAGATTTTACTTCTGGAACCCGACTATTGCATTCTGTAAGATTGAAGTGTTTTTTGGAAAGCATTTTGGGATTTCATTTTGCAAGTCTTTTGCAGCCACCTTTACATAAGGAGAGCCTCTGTGTTGCGTAGGTTGGCAGTTCACTGGGTTTTGGAGCAGACCTGCAGATTAAAGAACATTTAAAGATTAAGCAACTTGCCTTACCACTGTATTCTTACCTGTGACTAGTTGATCTCATGTTGTTAGAAGTTTTCACTACGGGTCGCTGCCTGGCTGTGTTCATCAAAGGAAAGAAAAACAATTTGGCTAGAAATTGGAGCCCAAGAGATCTAAAATAATCCTTGATATTCTAACATAAGGGACATGTTCTCCCATTTACTGTTCAGATGAGGAAAGCAAAGTCAAGAAGCACGCTAGAGGGATATCACCAATCGTTTTTGATAGAAGTGGAAGTTCAGCTTCAGAATCCTATACAGGTATTAAATAATCCCTTAACAATACTAATAAAACTTAGAAATAAAAGTAACAGTAACGATTTCAAATTAGGTTTTAGTCATTTGAGTTCATTTAGCAGTGGTAAGCAGACTTGCCTCCGCCCTGGTGGCTTTCAAAGAAAAATCTAAATTGTTAATTGTAAAATTAAATATCTGGAAGGGCTAATGTATAGTCAGTAGGGCTGGGCGATATGACCTAAAATCAAAACCTCGATTAACTGAACACTTTACCTCGATTACGATTATTGAGCGGTTTTATTTATTTTTCCCCCCTCATAGTTCAATAAAATTTTGTACTGTAATTATACTCAACTATTAAAGGTGGGATATATTTTTTTCTAATGAAAGAGTGCATTTCTTATCTTTCATTTTTTGCCAACAAAACAAATGATTATTGCCATGTCAAAAGTAGAAAATAACCAGCATCTATTGCAAACAAAATACATTTTAAATATTGTAGTGTGAAAAGTAGAAAATAATAGCTTGCATCTCCTGTAAACAAATGTTGTAAAGGAGACATATTATGCCCCTTTTTACAATATGTAATATAAGTCTCTAGTGTCCCCAGAATGTGTCTGTGAAGTTTCAGCTCAAAATACCCCACAGATCATTTATGTCATTTTGAAAATGCCTATTTTGAGTGGAAGCAGAAACACTCTGATTTTCATGCCTATTTCTTTAAATCCAAATGAGCTGCTGCTCCCGCCCACTTCCCAGAATAGAGCTGCTCCATTTCAGCTCGTACCTGCTAAAAACATCTGTTTTGGTTCTGATTATCTTATCGCACTGAAATCATGCGTTTTAAACCATATTAGTTTAAACTTCTGATATACGGTTTTCTGAGTGCACATGTCAATTCGGATGGAAGCACATGGACAGAAAGCGGCTGTCATAGCATGAGTACTAAACTAAGTTCTTTCATTCACACAAGTTTACGTTAAAAACACACGAGTTACAAAAGCAGTCAGTTATGTCTGTGAAGGTAAACAGCTGGGAAATAAATTGCATGATTATTTTAGATCTGTGGGGCAGCAGCATACAGTAAATTAATCAGTAAATCCACTGCTCTCTTGTCTCCTCTGAGGCTGGGACTAAATAGTGTTCTGTGCTCATCTGTGCAGCCAAAGACAGAACAGTTAGTATGTTTTGCTCAAACTTTTGCCATGGCATTAGAACTGGTACACCGTTGTCGCTTGCGAAATCAAAATGACGGCGCAGCGGGTGAAAACTTACAGATTAAGGGGCGGTAATATTATAATGAGATCCCTTTGCAACGTCACCAAGGGAGCGAAATCAGACGTGCTCGTTTTTTCAAACTCTTGCCGAAAAAGGCTCACTATAACAAAGTTACTGGGTTAATCTTTTTCACATTTCCTTGGTTGGTAGATGTACTGGGGACCTGATTATACCACTTAAAACCTGGAAAAGTCAGATTTTCATGATGTCTCGCCTTTAAATAATGAATGTATATAGAACACTGCTGATTAAGAGAGAGCAGGGCACTATCTCAGTGATTTTGTCCTGTCACTTTATATGTTTAAGTACAACCCCAAATCAGAAAAAGTTGGGACAGTATGGAAAACGCAAATAAAAAAAGAAAGTAGTGATTTCTAAATTTACTTTGACTTGTATTTCATTGCAGACAATATGAACACAAAATATTTCATGTTTTGTCTGGTCAACTTCATGTCATTTGTAAATATACATCCTTTCCTGTCATTCAGACCTGCAACACATTCCAAAAAAAGTTGGGACAGTAAAGCATTTACCACTTTGTAATGTTGCCATTCTTTTTCACAACACTTAAAAAGACGTTTAGGGACTGAAGACACCAAGTGATGAAGTGTTTCAGGTGTAATTTTGTCCCATTCTTCCTGCAAACAAGTCTTAAGGTGGGCAACAGTACGGGGTCTTCGTTGTCGCATTTTGCGCTTCAAAATGCGCCACACATTCTCTATTGGAGACAGGTCGGGACTGCAGGCAGGCCAGTCAAGTACCCGTACCCTCTTCCTCCGCAGCCAGGATGGTAATGTGGTTACCATCCTGGCTTTACTTTGTAATGTGTGCAGAATGTGGTTTTGCATTGTCTTGTTGAAATATGCATGGACGTCCCTGGAAAAGATGTCTTCTTGAAGGCAGCATATTGTGCTCCAAAATCTCTATGTACTTTTCAGCATTAATGGTGCCATCACAGAAGTGCAAGTTACCTTTGCCAAGGGCACTGACACAACCCCATACCATGACAGACCCTGGCTTTTGGACTTGTTGCTGGTAACAGTCTGGATGATCCTTTTCTTCTTTGGTCCGGAGCACACGGCGTCCATTCCTCCCAAAAAATACCTGAAATACTGATTCATCTGACCACAGTACATGTTTCCACTGTGTGATGGTCCATCCCAGATGCCTCCGAGCCCAGAGAAGTCGACGGCGCTTCTGGACACTGTTAACATAGGGCTTCCTTTTGGCACAGTACAGTTTTAACTGGCATTTGTGGATGTAACTACGTATTGTGGTACTTGACAAAGGTTTGCCAAAGTAGTCCTGAGCCCATGTGGTGATATCGCTTATAGATGAATGACGATTCTTGATGCAGTGCCGCCTGAGGGATCGGAGATCACGGTTGTTCAGCTTAGGCTTGCGCCCTTGTCCTTTACGCACTGAAATTCCTCCAGATTCCTTGAATCTTTTAATTATGTTATGCACTGTTGAAGGTGAAATATCCAAATCTCTTCCTATCTTTCTTTGAGGAACATTGTTTTTAAACATTTCAATAATTTTCTCACGTATTTGTTGGCAAACTGGCGATTCTCGGCCCATCTTTGCTCCTAAAGGACTAGACCTTTCTTGGATGCTGCTTTTGTACCAAATCATAATTACAATCACCTGTTGACATCAACTGTTTCAAATCACATCATTATTTAACCAATTTACCTCATTACTAGCCCTAAATTGCTCCTGTCCCAACTTTTTTTGGAATGTGTTGCAGGTCTGAATGACAGGAAAGGATGTATATTTACAAATGACATGAAGTTGACCAGACAAAACATGAAATATTTTGTGTTCATATTGTCTGCAATGAAATACAAGTCAAAGTAAATTTAGAAATCACTACTTTCTTTTTTTATTTGCGTTTTCCATACTGTCCCAACTTTTTCTGATTTGGGGTTGTATTTACTCTAGGTTCTTACTGGCCATTCACACAGAACATGTCTTTGTGTCTAAAACCGCGAGACGCAGCGCTCAGGAATTTTTTTTTAAGCACAGCGCAGAATGCCTACTCCGCCATGTTGCCGTCAAATACAAAAGTTGCCATGCCAACTTGCTTCTGTAAACAAAAGCTTGCAATGCTTTCCCTGCCTCCGAGGTCTTCTGATTGGTCCACTGTTTTGGAATTGACATTGATGAGCGGCGCTATGTGTAAAAGTTTAAATTCTTTTATCATGCCACTCGCGTGTGAGATGATGCAAAAGACGTGAGCGCAACGGTCACGTCCGTATAGTGCCTACTACGGTGTTTTTAATGACAAAGTATTAATAGGATTAAAAAAACTAAATAACTGACATGGGTAAATTAGGTCGGTTAGGTTATTAGAGGTTCTGAACTTCGGTTTCGATTAATCATCCAGCCCTAAAGCCGGTCACACACCATACGAGAAGCACCGCACCATGCCATGTCTTTAAAATTCTAACACATTATTGTTTTCTATGAGCGTATGCACACCGGCTGTTCCATTCGGCGTCTGTCCGAGGCGCCTAGCAACGACTCAAAACAATGTAAAGACATGGCGCTTCTTGTCTGGTGTGCGACTGGCTTAATAGTCAGCTGGTCAAAATAAACCACAACGTGGGTTTATTTTGTGAAAATGACCAACTTAACTCGAGTTGAAGTTACACAAGAGGAGAATGAAAGTTGCTCAGCTGAGACCGCGTTCAGTTCTGCAGTTTAAGTGTTAGAGGTTTGCAGAGAGCCGTGTGATAGTTTGATGAAAGATCTGTTTCTTAGAGCAGTAAAAGTACTTAACTGTAAAAACTAAGATAAAATTGATCGTAAGTGTCGATTGGCTGAAGTGTAGATTGACTGATTCTTGGTGGAGCAGGTCAGATTACAAATAGCTGAGTCATTTACACACCGAGTATTTATACACACCTGATGGCAACCTGAAATAGTGTAAATTTCCAACAACTACATTTTGTCTCTCTAATCTTATATCATTATCTTAAGCTTGTGGGAGTGATCTTTGTTAAAGCCAGTTGTACAGTGTTGGGCTCTTTCATGTTAGGACCAGTCGAAATCATGGCCCGCCAGCAGCAGCACATGTTTTTATCTGTATTTTGAATGTTAAAGCATAGTGTGTCTCTGACTTTTAGGGTCTGAAAAGAAACATGAGAAACTGTCGTCTTCTGTCAGAGCTGTGAGGAAGGGTAAGAAAAGCACACTCGCGTTCAGATAATGTTTGCGCATTTAATTGCGTTGTCATGTCAGTAACTATTCAAATTTATTGTGATTTTGTTTTTTTGTGTTTTATTATTATCAATATCAGTTCAGCCATTGCAGCCATGTACTGACTACTGTTACTGCTTTTGTGACATGTTTTCCCTTTTGTCTTTTGAAGATCAAACCAGCAAGCTGAAGTATATCCTTAAAGAGGCCAGGTTTTTTCTAATTAAGAGCAACAATCATGAGAATGTTTCCCTGGCTAAAGCAAAGGTTCGCCACTTACAGCACTGTATACTGTTTGAAGAGACTTTTTTGTTTTTAGTGGAAGCTTTACTCTGTTAACATGGTGTGCATGATCTCTCCGCAGGGTGTTTGGTCCACTTTGCCCGTCAACGAGAAAAAACTCAATGCAGCTTTTCGCTCTGCTCGAAGTGTTCTGCTAATCTTTTCAGTTAGGGAGAGTGGAAAGTTTCAAGGTATGTCTTAAAAATATTGTTTTATATTTGCTTTAATGTAACTATGATTTGAAACTGCAAACTTAAACATAAGGATGTGTGTTTGTGTTTTAGGTTTTGCTCGGCTCTCGTCTGAATCTCATCATGGAGGTTCTCCCATACACTGGGTTCTACCCGCAGGCATGAATGCCAAGATGCTTGGAGGAGTCTTCAAGATTGACTGGATTTGCAGGTGAAAACCATGAAAAAGCAATTTCAGGATTTTTTTTTTATGTAGTTGTTTGCAATTATGAGCTATTGAGGTTTTTCTTTCTACTTGAAGGCGGGAATTACCTTTCACAAAAACGGCTCACCTCTCCAACCCATGGAATGAGCACAAGCCTGTGAAGATTGGTCGTGATGGACAGGTTAGTTAATTTAACATGAAACTCCTTCTATAACCCATTTTACTTTTTTAACCATTTTTTTTTTTTTCATCTGGGATTAGATTGTAACAAGTGGATGTTACATGCAATGAATCCAGGTTGTTCAGGGCTCAACAATAAATATATATTAATAAATATATTTTTTCTATTAGTTTTTTTTTTTTTTTTGCAAACATTTTTATTTATCCAAATAAAAATCCATTTTAAATTTGTTGTCAACAAATTCAACACATTTATCAGACAAATATGAGTTTTCTAATACATATATTTTGGAATAATGGCTAGAAATTTCTCAGCTATAACTCTGACAGCTATACATTCATGTACAGTTTTGCTGGAAAACTTTACTACAGTGAATGGGTCAGTCTAGTAAAAGTGGGGCAAAGTCATCTTTCAATATAAATGTTGGTCATTGAATCATTACTAGCCAATAACTGTGTTAGAATTATTGGCCTCGGAATTTCCTGCTGGTGCACCACAACAACAAGGCAAGTGACAGGTCTATTACATTCTCTATATACTCTATATACATTAGTCCTGTGGTTGGAGGGGTGGAATTGCAAAAGTAGGATGGATTTTTAATGTCAGTCTAAAGCATAATTTGTTTCAAAGGCAGAGCAAGTTTTTATTATTTTTATTTTTTTGGATGGAAAAATGACAACATTTTTGTTTGAAATACACCAACGAATTGTGTACAATAAGACCAGGAACATACACTAAGAACACAAATAGTCAATTTTGGTTTTCTGTTGACTTCAAGCCTCTCATCCCATGCCTTTTTAGCCTCACAGACAATTAGTCAAATAACTGTTCATATAAACAAATTTTTAATTAATTTTCTTTCTTTTCACTGTCTCGCATGATCTCTTGGACCGCTCTAAACGGCCGCCTGCAGGAGATCGAACCAGACTGCGGGACACAGCTGTGCATGCTCTTCCCACCTGATGAGAGCATTGACTTGTATCAAGTCATTCACAAAATGCGCCACAAGAGGAGGATGCACTCAGAGCCTCGATCTCGGGGCCGACTACCCCAAAGAGAGCCCGTCCCTCGGGACATGGGAAGGTTAGAAATGTTCTTTGGACTGATAGTGCGCACTTGTGTCCCTGTCACCTGATGCGAAGGGAGCAAGTGTGTGTTTGTTATTTTTCCACCTTCGTCTTCATCGTCTCTTGAGCGAGGGTCAGAGAAGAGCCACGAACCAAGCCAACCAGAGCAGAGCGGACCGGCTGTGGCTTTGTGGGAAAGTCCCAGCATAAATCATCCGTGCTGTTGTTAATTTTGATGGTTAATGGGAGTTAAAATGGTGTAACAACTGACCTGATATGCCTCTGTTAACTGTTAACAACTTAAGCCTCAGAATGGTCTAGTTAACTTTGTAGTTGTAGTCTGTTTCTTTATGTAGATGAGACTGTTTAAATTTGTTCCCAAAGCCTTTTCTTGCAGGAGTGTCCATGGGGGATAGAGCCAGTCAAATTTGGGACTCTTTTAAAAGGAGCCTTAATAATTAAACAGAAGATGGCACATCGATTTGAGGGGCAGAAAGCAGTCGTTGTTTAAAAAAAAAAGCGTTCAAGAGGAGCGTAATATGGGACTTCTTTGCTGGTTTTCCTTTCCAGAAAAAGCTCCAGAGTGTGCTTATGAATATAGATGGTTGAAGTGTGCGAGGTGTAGCGTCAAACGGTGAAGGAAAGAATGAAAACAGAGAGGGAGAGACAGGGAGGAAGGGAAAAAAAGAGCATGTTCTTCAGCAAAGCTGCCGGAGGGGGTAGTCGTCCCGTTTGCAGTGCTTATGGACTCAAATCACACCAGGGACTGTCCCTATAGAGCACTGCTTTACACGAACTCTGTTCCATACCACAGTGCTCAAAAAGAAAAAAATGGCCCCAAAAAAGGACTTAAAAGCATCCTTACTTTCTCCAGACAAACATTGAGGAAGTTTGTTGGTTTGCATTGTCTCGCCCCCAGCCCCAACTGATGGACTCCAGTTTGGATGCGTTACATGTGTACACGTCCCTCCCCTTTCCCCATCCTCTTTGTTACAAAAAGTCCCTTCCTCAAAATCGATGAGATGTTTCAGCTGGTGGTAGGTAGGCGGTTTGGTTTCCCTCCGCTGGACTAAAGATGGTGTAAAATGATGCCTCCACCCTTCCCTTCTTCTGTGTTTCTCTGAGCCCTCCATGGACTGAGTACCCCAAGAGAAGGGTTATTTCCAGATGTCTGGATCTTCTCTTGGTCTTTTTTTGGTTTGCTTTGCAATGGACTGCACCACTCCTTATCACTCCCCCTTCTTCTGCTTTACCAAGCCCTCCCATTTAAAATGTGTTAAAGAATAAGATGGACTTTTAAATGAACTTTTACTCTTTAAAGTATTTGCCAGCGTTAACAGTCACAAAACTACAAGAATGCGGTATGTCACACTCTCAACCAGATTTTATTGTTCTCCACTGTAGATACTGTTTTTTGACACATTGGGTTTCTTACCATATGTTAGAATAACATTTTCACTAAGGGCACCCATTTATTGAGTATGTGTTCGAGTAGTTTAGGAATAATCTTTCTAGAAAAAGATTCATGGCACAGTTGAAGGCATATGGGTTTTTTGGCTTTAGGACACAAAGCAAAAGCTACTCAAAATATGCAATTCTGAGCAGGGCTCTACGGTAACTTTTGGGTAAAGCTCAGTTTTTTTGTGTTTTTTTAGGACTAACATTAATTCTAACATACATACTTTGTACTTGGAAAAAGATGTTATCAGCAAACTTGTCTGGTGTCTTTGTCAAGACATCTTTATACAAAATAGAAGAATCTTTTACTTCCCAAGAACATAATTATAACTTCAGTCATAAACACAATAATGAAACTTTCAAATATATTAATCACGCTTTCTTGAAATTGACAAATCCTTTTCCAATTTTTAGTGTTTGAATGGTTAGGGAAGGGAAGTCAACAGAGAAATGCATTCACAAATAATGTGTTCTTGCATTAAAAAAACAGCTAGTCAAAGTGTAACGGAACAGAGCCTGGAAACACATTTTGGTGAATGACACACCATCTTAAATATATGAAACTAGTATTACCAGACCCTCAAAAATAACCATACATCATGCACACCAGAATGCAAGAGCACATCCTCTTTGAATGTATATTGAACATTTTCAACATTTTTTTTCATTTCTCTGTTGACTTGAATGGAAGACAACAAAATTCAACCAAATGCATTGTGAAACATTTTTTTTAATAAGGGTAAATGGTATCATTTGAGTTCATGATTTGTGATTTAGCTGACAGATTTCACTTGTACTGGTTTCAAAATAAGTTTTCACATTTGAACACAGTGAAAAGCTCGCACTGTAGAGCTCTGCTGAGGATTGAGCATTAAAAAAAGAACTACATCAATGTGGCTTTAAGGAATGTTCTGGGTTCAGTACAAGTTTTTGATATCCTTGCATATATAAAACAAACGTTTCAAGTTTTATTTGTCACATACACTACTATACAGAGATTGTATAACCAGCAGTGAAATGTGAGAGTTATCTGCTTTACATGCTCATGACCTTTGATATACAAAAATGTATATAACATAGTATATAACAAGTTTAGTTAGCCTTTCCATCAGTCTTGTGGCTTTACTGTCGAAAAATTGTGCACTTTAATGTTTAATGACTGTTGCTTAACTAAGTGCCTTTCTGTAACCATGATTTAAAAACAAAAACAAAAAAACATTCACCTGACCCCAATTACACAATTATTATTTTTTTGATGCATAAGATGTGTTTTGGGTTTTAAAAGCAGTCAGAGTGCAGTGAAATGTATCAATGCAGTGGTCTTGAGATACATTTTTGTACTTCCTCCTAAACATCCTTTTGATAACGCAACATGGCATGACGCATTTTTCTGAATGTTCATGGCTGTGGTGACAGCTGTAAAGAAGATGAAGTGAAACACTTTTCAGAAGGGATTTTGCCAGCCAAAGCACTACTGCTGCTACAGATATAAAAAATGAAACAAAAAAAATATTAGATGACCTAGCCAACTTCACCAACTAGTCAGTTGTTGGATGACTATTTGATCATCTATTTTGCTCAAATTAGCATTATGCCACAAATGCTGTCTGGATTGCTTATTACTTGTATTGAACCCTGAATATTTTATGCAGGACATTGAGATCTTAATATGCAAAGAAAGTTTGTACACTAGGTTTGTTTGTGCTTACAGCCGTGCTTTACTTGGTGTCATGCAGGTTAAGTATTTATTTAATTGCTCACCAATGAATGTTATACTATTCACTAAAGTATTTTACTATTAACTAAAATATGAAGAAAGAAATCTGATAATATATGTAATCCTGTACCCACACACTGATAACTGAAGGTTATTTTGTTTGTATGGTTCATGTCTGTCTGTTGTTGTTTTTTTTTTTCAAATCAGTGCCATCTTTCAAATTAATGTACCTGGTTTACGTAGGCGTCGTCCAGAGGAATATGACATGCACAACCGGAAGCGGCCCAGGATTGATTACACGCCAGAATTCCCCCAGAGACCAGGTTAATATCTGCGACATGTAGATCTCTCTTTCTTCTGTCTCACTGTTCAGTGGTCTGCTTTCTGAAAGCACCACGGTAATATGCCACAAAAAGGTTTTCTTTTCCCCTTGTTATGGCTCTTTATTGAGACAAGTGACGTGTTTTAAGGATGGTACCTTAGGTGAGAATTGTTTCTGCGTAGTAAGTATTAAAGCTGAACTGCACCCTGATCTTGAGTTTCTAAGTTTGCTTTTTGGTCAATGTTGTATCATTTGTTTGGATTTTTAAATGAGATGATTAATTCTGGACTTTTGGTTGTAATGTTTGTGCGCCTTTCTGTAATTTGTGAAATTCATCTCGTTTTTGCTGTCTAAGGTTTTATGCAAGACCCTCGTAATCCACCTGTGGACAGGTTAGTATTGTTGTCTTTCCCTCTTTAGCCTCCAGTTGTAAATGGGATAACTTTATTTATTTATTTATTGCTTAACTTTACTTATTATAACCTATTTTCTCTTCACAGGCGCTTCTCTGGTGTTAGGAGAGATGTGTTTCTCAACGGAGTAAGTTTTAAATCTTTAAATCAACACGAAATAGCATTCATAACCCAAGTATGTCTTAAACAGAAAAATGTATTTGTTTTATTATGTGGGTGGAAGAGTTATTCACCATCAGTATTGCCAACTTACCAACTTTGATGCTAGATGTAGCAACATTTCAGACCCCATTAGTGACTTTTTTTTTTTGATTGATTGATTGGGTGCAGTCATAAAGTTATACGTTGTACTTTATAAACACTATTAACACTCATTTTCTCATGTCTAGTCCTACAATGACTATATGAGAGAATTCCACCACAACATTGGGCCTCCACCACCATGGCAAGGAATGGTAAGACTGACCATATTCACTGGGTTTTTCTGTATCCGTTGTTCTGGTATTCCATGTGTTTCAATCCTGACACTGTTTTATCTGAAGGCCCCATACCCTGGAATGGAACATCCTCCCCAGCACCCGTACTACCAGCATCATCATCCTCCTCCACCCCAGGCCCACCCTCCTTACTCCGGACACCATCCCATGCCCCACGATGCCCGCTTCAGGGAAAAGAGGGTTGTTCGCTCTTTCGCCTCCAGTTTGGTAATGTTTACCCATTAAAACATCACCCAGCTCTATGCTATGGTAGTATTTGAGCTATGACCTAAAATCAAAACCTTGATTAATTGTTTACTTTACCTCGGTTACGATTATTGAATGATTATTATTATAAAAAAAAAATGCCCTCATAGTTCATTAAAGGTTAGTACTGTAAATATACTCGACTATTAAAGGTGGAATTTTATCTAATGAAAGAGTGCATTGAAAGAAGCAAACTATTTATGGTTATTTGTTGAATATTTATGTAAAAAGTCACATTTCAGTTTTATTGTAAAAAGCAAGTTTCCTAAAAATAACTTTCATTTTTTGCAAACAAAATAAATGAATTTTGTCATGTCAATAGTAGAAAATCAAGTTTAGTTTATTTTCTAGAGCACATTTAAAAATGACATTAATAACCAGCACCAGAAAATAACCAGCATCTCTTGCAAACAAAATACATTTTAAATAGTCATGCAAAAAGTAGAAAATAACTTGCATCTCTTGTAAATCAATATTATTTTAAATAATGCAATCTGAAAAGCAAAAAAATAACTGTAAAATAATAAAATGTAATGAATGTAAATAGAACACTGCTGATGAGAAAGAGCAGGGCACCATCTCAGTGATTTTGTCCTGTCACTCTGTTTAAGTGTTTACTCTAGGTTCTTACTGGCCAACCTGATACTGTAAACAAAAACGCTTGCTCCGCCTGCGGGGTCTTCTTATTGGTCCACTGTTTTGGAGTGTAATAGTTTAAATTCTTTGTGCGCCACTCACGTGCGAGATGCTGCAAAAGACGCGAGTGCAACGGTCATACACGTCCATATAGCGCCGACTACTCATGGTGTGTTTTTAAGGGGAAAGTATTAATAGGATTAAAAAAACGAAATAACCGATATGGAAAAATTACATTGGTTAGAGTTTTGATATTTCTGTTTCAATTTCTTTTCCTTATTGACCCGAATATAAGACAATGTTTTTTTTCTTGGAAATACATCTGAAAAAAACGCGGTCGTCTTATATTCGGGGTCTAGACTTTGACATGTCAATAATACACCCACAACAATAGGTGGCGCCAAAAATGCAAAAAAACGAGTGTGCCATGAAATACGTAATGTAATGTGTGTTGTAAAGATCGCGAGTGAAAACAAAAGAAAAAGAAAATGCGTACAGTGGCATGAGTCGTGACTGTCGTGTTAGCCTGATGGGAACAAACTTCCTCTGTAAGTGATTTTAAAACATAAAACAGTACCCAGATTTGAAGACTACAATACGATTTCACTTCTACTGCTAATAAAATTTTGGTAGGCTACTATGAAATGGATAGCCTAAATGTTATATAATTCAGATTGGCTACCTGTTATTTTTATGGTATATCAAAAAGTGTATATTTTTAAATGTCATTGTTGGTACATTTTACCAGTATTTACCATACTTTCAAAACAAAAATTAAAATAGGAAAAAATGCAATATGAAAATAATTTAAGAAAAAATGTGTTTTACAGAGAGAGAGAAAAAACAACAAGATTTGGTTTTCAAAAAGCCTTTTTCCAAAAGGTACATCTGGAAAAAGGGGGGTCGTCTTATAATCAGGGTCGTCTTATATTCGGGTCAATACGGTAATTGTCCGGACCTACCATAGCGTTGATTAGCTGAAAAAAACTGTTCCAAAAATGTTTCTTGATGTTAAGTGTCTGATTACTCATTCAATCTTTAAAACTTTTGTTTGGTAGCATGACTACGACATGCGAGTGGATGATTTCCTGAGACGAACGCAGGCGGTGGTGAGTGGACGTAGGAGCCGACCACGTGAGCGTGACCGACAGAGAGAGCGCGACCGGCCACGGGACGGGCGTCGTGACCGAGAACGAGAGCGTGGCAGAGAACGGGACCGTGAGAGAGAGCGAATTCGAGACCGTGAGAGGGAGAAGGAGAGGGGCAGATACCGGAGATAGGGGAAAATTGTTTTAAACCTATTTTTTCCATTTGTTTTTTCCCCACTTTTCATTTTGTAGATATTGTTAGATTTCTTTTTCTTTCTTTTTTTTAATACAGTTGAAGTTCATCATAAAGCTGAACTGAATCTTTCTGGGCATTTTTTTAAAAGAAAAAATGTTTTCTCAATCTCATGCCGTTGTTAGCATCATGCATGCAGTGCATTTAAAAATTAACTGTGAAAACCAAAAAGCATTTTTACCTTCAATTCTTTTTTATTTTCTATTTTTAATCATTGGTTCTGTAGCTGGTCCTTCAATTGTTGAGAAGGAGCTGCTTTTCCCTGTGTATGTATTTTATTTTTTTCCCCCCTCACTTTCAGATTGTGAGCCAGACTGTGCGTTCCTTATATGGCTGTTGCAGTTTTAGGTGTTTGCTAACTCTGCGCTTGTCTTTGTGATTTCTGTTGTACATTTAAATAAGGTCATAGTTGCCAGTATTCTAAGGCACTGCTAAATATGACTGTTGTATCAAGTATGTTTCTATAGCTTTGTCTGCAGCCAGGCTTGTTTTTCTAGAGTTTTGATTGAGACGTGGGTAAATATTCCCATATTTGCTTCTTGTCCAGTAAAAGGATCAATGTCATGAAGGTTTGTAAATTGACTTAAGCCATTTGTTGTTAGAGTATCTGTTGGATACTATATGGATACATTTTGTACAAAACAAAAAATAAAAGAAAATGAATTGCTGGTGTGTTGTATTTGTGCATAGTGCATTCATTTTAAATAAATAAAAAATACCTCTCTTAATTATAATTAATACTTAAAGTACATTTGTTCATTTGTTTCTCCAAGGCTGCTTTTGACCAAATTTTATTGGCATTTAAATGTGGCACTACAAAATGTATATGTTCTCCCCATTCTAATTAGAGCTTCTGAGAAATGTTTTCATTTTTTTTTCTAACTTGATGGATGAAACATTTTGCCCTTTTATGTAGTGATATATATATATATATATATACATACAGTGCATTCCATAAGTATTGGAACGGTAAAGACAAAATTGCTGTTTGCTGTGGAGTCAATGAATCTGTAAATATGATTAAAAGATGAATATGAGACAAAACTATGAGAATGTCACATTTTATTATTGGGTGTTTCAACACAGATGTTTTACCAGCACTTCACTTTTAGCATCTTTTAGAGTTCATCCCACTATCTGATGTGAGCATAAGTATTGGAACAGTTGCCTCACAGGTTTTTCTAAGTGATCAGCTGTGTCCTGTTGCATTAATTCTTCAGATATTAAAAGCAGGGAATGTGTTGCATCAGTTATATCTCTTGCTTCTGCATTCTGAGTCTTGTATTTAATCACGACACACAAACCAGGATGAAGACGAGGGAGCTGACTCAGAGAGAAAAGCAAGCAATTTGGATGCTAAAAGAAAAGTCAATTAGAGCAACAGCAAAAACAAAGGGCATGGAGAAATCAAGAGTCTGGAGAACACCGGAGACATCAGCAGCCAACAACGACCTGATCAGCTGGGAAAAACAACAGTAGTTGATGACAGGCAAATCATAAAAGCTGTGAAAATGAACCCTAAAATACATGTCTGTAAAATCACCAACAACCTCCAGAAAGCTGGGGTGATGCTCTGACAATCTACTGTCCACAGGAGACTTTGACACAGACTTACAGATGCTACACAGCAAGATGCAAACCTCTGACCAGCACCAAAAATAGAAAGGCAAGATTAGAGTTTGCAAAAGCCAGCAGAGTTTTATTGACAGATGAGACAAAGATTAACCTTTATCTAAGTGATGGGAAAGCAAAAGTGTGGAGAAAAAGGGAACTGCAAATGATCCCAAGCATACAGCCTCATCTGTAAAGCATGGTGAAAGTGGTGTCATGGCATGGGCATGCATGGCTGTCTCTGGAACAGGCCTTCTCAATTTTAATGATGACAATGTATGATGGCAGCAGCAGAATGAATTTGGAAGGGTACAAAACCATCTTGGCTACCAATATTCAAGAAAATGCCTCCAGATCCATCATCAGGACAATGACCCAAAACACCCTGCCAGTTCAGTCAAGGAGTTTATCAGGAAATGTAAAGTCTTAGATTGCCCAAATCAATCTCCAGATTTAAATCCGATTGAACATGAATTTCACCAGATGAAGAGGAGAGTAAAGGCACAAACTCCCCAGAACAAGAAACAGTTGGAATTGGCTGCATTAAAGGCTGGGGAAAGCATTTCAAAGGATGAGACCAAGAGTCTGGTGATGTTTATGGGTCACAGACTCACTGCTGTGATTGTACGCAAGGGATCTGCAACAAAATAATAGCTTTTAATCTTTTACATCTGCCTTAAGTTCATCTGTCCCAATACTTATGCTCACATCAAATAGTGATGAATCCTTTTTATTTGGTAAAACATGTACTGTACTTTTGTCTCATATTCATCTTTTAATCATATTTGCAAATGTCTTGACTCCACAGCAAACAGAGCAATTTTGTCTTTACTGTTCCAATACTTATGGAGGGCACTGTATGTATGTATGTGTGTATATATACAGTATATATATAATAAAAAAAAATTGTACAAACAGATACGCGGTATTCTACAGATCCTACATGATTTGTAAATGGATAATGGTTTAAACAACACCGAAAAGAGCATTTCAATGTATATCTTTAGTGTGTTTTGGAGGCATCAGCTCTTGCTTCATTTAAAAATGTCTGTTATGCATCCAGATGAGTGGCATGCGGTGCCTTTTTTCTTTAGCTTACACCAGAAGCCTCATTTATAGTGTTGCATAGAAACAGTCCTGTTTCTCAAATGTGCACGTGTAATTCAAAGAAACTAACACGAACAAATAAGTGCATACGCCTCCCTTCCAGAAGTGAAAACTATAAATCGCAAATGATCTGGAAATTGTGCGCAGCTAAATGGGTTCAGATTTCTGTCTTGTAAATGCCCTCTAACTAATTCCAATAGCATATGAAACTGAACCAGTCAAAAGTCCAAATCCTTTACTTGAGAATGGGGAGCAAAAAGAATTGCTTAGATTTCTAAATACCTTCAGCAATCCAACTCTCTGCCACAAGGAAAAGTGCATTCATCTGCTTAGACCCTGACGTGGCTACTCAGAAAACCTGAGACTGAGGAACGCACCTCATATGAAAAGGTTTTGCTAGTAAGACATCATACTTCTTTCTACTTCTCCAGCAGGTCTTCACAGGCAAAGACTGCATGGCACATGACCTGATTCTATACTATATACAATATATCAGTCATCTTTATAATCATTGAAGATTTAATGATGTTGTACCATGACTGCATTACTGCTGTCGCTGTACCAATTTGCCTATGAACCTCATATTTAGTCCTACCCTCATTGTTAACAACACCTTGAGAACTTATCCTCTCGAGAAAGCAATTTACCCCGTACCAAAAGAGTACAATACACCTTTTTCCAGGTGATATCCATGCTCTCAGATTTGGAGGTACCGACCCTTATCACCATCCCTTGACACTTAGCCGCAAACCATCCCAGTAATCACTGAAGGCCACAGCCCGATGAGGCCATCAAGACAACATCATCTGCAAAGAGCAGCAGTGCCACCCTAAGACCCCCTGGAACCTCTACGCTCCTCAGCAGTACTTTGAGATCCTGTCCATGAACACCACAATACTCCAATACTCACTAATCACTAGGAACTTGAGATAGCTGAACTTCTCCACTTGATAAAGCAATCCATCCTGTGCCCAAAAAGTACAATCCACCTTTTTCCAGGTGATATCCATGCCCTCAGATTTGGAGGTGCTGAACCTTATTCTTATTGCTTGACACTCAGCCATAAACCACCCCAGTAATTACTGAAGGTCACCGCCCGATGAGGCCATCAAAACATCATCTGCAAAGAGCAGCAGTGCCACCCTAAAACCCCTAGGAACTTGAAGTTATGCCAAGGATGCAGACACACTCTCACACTGGTTGTATAGAGATCGGGCTGCACTGATAAGCAACTCCGGTGCCCCATACTTCCATAGTACCCCGTAAAAGACATGCCTAGGAATGCAGTTGTTTGCCTTCTCCAAGCCCACAAGACTCAAGTAGACTGGATAAGGAAACTCCCATACCTCTCCAGGATCCTTGTTAGGGTATAAAGTTGGTCCACTCTTCCACATCCAGGATGGAATCCACATTGTTCTTCCAGCACTCTGGCATAGGCTGAGAAGTGTGATCCCTTGATTATTGGAACACATCCTCCAGTCATCTGCATCCAAGGTCCACATGGTCCCCCCTCTCCAGCTGCCACCCATTGTGTAACAAGTGGCAAGTCCACAAGGAGGTGGCCCATGTTGTTGTTTTGGGTTGAAACCAGCCACCAGGTTTTCTCCCAGACCTGCCTCCAGGAGAGGACCCTGGCATCCCTACTGTAATCAAGGTTTCACTCTCTTTCCTGGTCATAAGTGACAGTGTTGGATCACTCTTTGTCTGGCCTCTAACCTGGGACCAATTTGCTTAGATATCCATACCAGGAGGCAATGCTCCAGACAAGTTCCCAGGGTTGCTGAGGCACTCAAACCACTCAACTACAATATGTTTTATTTAATTTTAGCAAATTAGTGTGCTATCATTAAAATGTATATATCAGTAAAACATCAGCAATTAAACTAATTATATTCATAAGAAAGAAGAGCCTAAATAGTTCACACAGTAGTTTATTATTCAATTAAAAAAAAAATACATATCAGTACCCAGGACAATGCACTGCAGCAGTTTATTCACACATTCTCAAATCAAATTTAAAACTACCCTCTTTACAGGACAGATCATTTACATTAATAAAACAAATCTCTTCAACACATTAATATTTCTTCTGTTTTCAATGTTCTCTTAGTGTTACAAAGGCAGCCAATGTCTGCAGACTTTTAGGAACACTGAAACATTTCCACAGGGGCTTACTTTCGACTTTGTAGTAGCTTAGGGTAACTGCAATGACCCATATTAACTGGAGTATAACAATACTTTAACTCCCATGATGCTTCAGTAAACTTGGATGACATCATCCCATTCCCTCACAGGCCAGACGCCATTCTCTTGTACGTTGAACGGAGAAGTCTTCCAGTCCCAGGTTTTCACAGGAACATTCCAGTTGGGTCCATAGTTGGCCATCACATAGTCCCCGGTTTCACAGGGAACTCTGACCTTTAGCTCCATCAGCTCAGTCCAACACAGACTGAATCGTGGGAACACATATCTGTCAGGAAACAATACAAATAAAAGAATTAAAAACAGATTTTCCCTGAGTATTAACTAGTGCCACCCACTGAGTTCTAACAACGTTCTGCAACAGGTACTGGGGTTCCAGAACATGTGTGACATGTGACTAAACGACCAACACAGCTAAATTAGAAAGATCTTGCTGATAATTTTTTTTGAGTGTCTTGAGGTTAGGTGTTTGTAGAAACAGTAACCCGACTTTGTATGCCTTTTATTTAGAGGGCAGGGCAACTCTGCAACCCACACATCCAGTCTCATCTTCTGAAATGAACTAAATTTCGAGTTGTAACAGATGTTCACCGACTTTCCAGCTTGCCCTGTCAAAGATCATGTCTTGAATACAATTTAGAAAAATTTTACTTTTATATTGTATTTGACTCTTAACGGTGAGTTAAATTAAGATCCATACTTTTTGAGTGCAGAAATCTAAATATTATCAAAGGGTTCACAAACTTATTCTTCCCACTGCATGTGTCACCTACTTATATCTTTGAAACAGTTCAATAAATCAAAATTCATTTGAAATCTTTGTTATGAGACATAGATTTAAGATAAAGATAAATGATTCCCTGAAAAATGTTGTGAGAATCGGACAAATGGCTTTGAAAATGTTAGAAAAGGCATTTTGTTATTCAAAATTACCAACAAGCAATCAGAAAACACTGATGATTTTCATAAAGTTCCAGAAAAAAAAAAAAAAAAAAAAACAGACCGCAAACCCTGTGAATAGTAGAGGTCTTCATGGGTCCACTTAGATCTGAAAACTTCTGCTGTTACACTTACAGTACGATCAAATCCTTGTGTAATATTGACCTAACATTTAGGCTAATTCAAATATCCACTTAATCTTTCATTTTTGGCCACCTTTTTGCTATAGATGACACAGCCTCTAAAATTTCTTCAACAAAAACATGTTGACATCACAGCCCTTACAAAAATTAACCATGGTTGTATCATAGTAAAACTGCTTAATTTTCTTTTGCATGATTTCTGAATGCTTGAGACTATAAAATCAATCAAACAACTGTATTAATAAAATCATAGCCAGCCATAGGTAACTGTCTAGAGCTACACTTGTATTTGTAAGTTGTAAATAATATAAGTACAATTTATTTATTTATTTATTAACTTTTATATTTTATTAATGTTCTATTTTAACCCCTATATGTGTTTTATTATTATTATTTTTACTTCCATAATATTTGATGGAGGGGGCACAACAATATAATTCTGCTTAGGGCACCCATTTGGCCAGCAGCGGCCCTGTTAGCAATACTAATTACCTTATTTAATTAGTTTCTTATTTTCAAATAGTTAACTACTTTGGAATTTAAATAATTAAACCTTCTAGGCTGCCGGGGACTGGGCTTATTTATTTATTTTCAACTTGAAATGTTCCCATCATCTACATGGCATGAGACTTACAGTTGCTATACTTTATACATCAGTACAATAAAAGTGCTTTAAATTGTTATAATAGTAATTTTATGAACTAAGCCTGAAATGAAAAAGAAAGGTGAAAAACCTATATTAGGGAGTGGAAATGGCAAATGAGCTGATGAATGATCCTCTGCAGCAATCTACCATTATAGTGGTAATTTCATGTCATTTTCACAACCTTTTTTTTTTACCCCTGAAGAGTTTGCATCCCTGATTGAGAGCAAATGTTTGATTGATAATAGAAAACTTTCTAATACTCACTTGAATTTTTTGCCACTCTTTGCCTGTGTGCCTCCATTCCAGACAATGTCACCTTCATCATAAAAAAAGAAAATGTCCAGTTTCACATCATTTCCCTGAAAGGAGAGCTCCAAACTATCCTCAACCTGAAATTTAAATAAAAGAAGGGTGAAAATATGTCAGCAAATGTCTGGGTCTTGATTTACATTTACATTTAGTCATTTAGCAGACGCTTTTATCCAAAGCGACTTACAAATGAGGAAATTAGAAGCACTCAAAACCAACAAAAGAGCAACAACATGCAAGTGCTATGACGAGTCTCGGTTAGCCTAACGCAGTACACATAGAAAGGATTTATCCTCAAATCAATCAATCAATCAATCCTACTGACAGAATTTTCATTTTTGGGTAAACTATCCCTTTAATTGTCAAAAATCATATATATATATATATATATATATATATATATATATATATATATATATATATATATTAGAGTTACATCCAATATGACTAATCTTGTTAACTTGATGTAATATAGTAATGACAATGCCTTACATATGAAATAATTGAATGAATTCAAGGAACACATGAATAGGCATTTAGACACACAATGTAACTTTACAGTAAATTTATATATATTCTGTCATGTGAATAGTTTATGTTGGTTAATAGTTACTAAAACTATAATTGTGAAAATTGTGAGTTTTATGTAACAGAGCTGCAGGATTAAAGTTGATCTAGGTTTACAGTAAAATTAAAAACAAGATTAAAACAAACAATTTTTTTTAACAAATTATTTTTTTTTTAAAGTCATTTTAAAACATTTTTAGTGTAACATAATTAGAAAAACCTTGATTTAAATTGAGTTTAAAATATTTATTAGTACAACCCATTCATAGAAATTTTACTGACCAAATATACACATTTATAAGACAGCAACAGTATTTTCTTTACAGCTACAGTTTTGTGAAAAAAAAAAAAGATTTCCAATGAGTCAATGTCCAATAAGCCAATGCACTAATTTCTTTATGTTTTATTTTTAGAATTCAAAAGTCTACCTGTCATGGTACTGCCCCATTGACAAGCTATTTCTGCACAGTTGCATAATTACGTCCTGTGCTTACAGTGTTTCTATGATGAGTCCATCCAGATCACCCAATTTTTGGAGATCGAGATGGATTGTTTCAGCAATTCTGAACAGTTTTAAAGCAAAAGGAACTGACAAAGCATTCAGAAATGTTATTTTCCAGGTAATAAATCACCCCTTACCTTCCCAAACTTGTGTTTCAGTGGGAGACCAGCCTTCTGAAACGCCTGAGTAATGTCATGCCTGTAATCTTTAATCCAAACGCCCAGATCAACGTCTTTACTGTAAGGAATGATGTTACACTGCCTGTACCAACCTGTGGGACATGGGACAGGAGGAGTTAGATGGGAGTTATTCAATCTAATTACTCACAGACTGTGTAAAATTAGATCTGTCTGTGTTTTTTCTTAGTCTGCTCTTAAAATCTATAGCAGACCATAGAACCAATAGGAAAGTTAAGAAATTTGGCACGCAGGTTGAGGACAGCCTGAGGCATTGGAAATGCAAGTGCAAATGGGATTGCGCTTCCATTTGAATTTTGTGAGGGTTGGGGTAGAACGCAGAGAAAGTGAAACAGCAAATGGGTGACTTTCTATTGCTATTCCAAAATGACAGGGTCATAATTCGTAAGACATTGCAAATGCAATTGCAAATGGACTTCGCGTTTCCTTTTGAAATATGGCAGACAAGTTAAATACAGAAAAAAGAAAATGGAAACAAATGCCTCATAATGCGTCATCATTCCATTATCATGCTATAAAAATTAAAGTAAGCTTACAAAGATCAATATATAAGCTGTGATCCATTGTATTGTGAGTTTGACATATCAATCTTCTGTTCCCATGTTGAGAGAAATCAGGAGTAAGTGCAGAGGCATTGTGTTTGCTGTGTAAACATGTTACTGTAGTTCTAGACTAAATGTGAACATGTATTTGAGCATCTCACCTGCACAAAAACAGATACATTATTCCTCAAACTGAATAAAAACTGTGAAATGCAAACTCAGAATATGACGCAAACCTACATTAATTACATTTTTTAACCCAAATATCCTTTATGTATGTTTCCCATTTAATTAACCAATGTATTTGCTACTGACCATTTAAGAATCCAATTCAACCATACTAATAAGTAAAAATGACTTTAGAGAAACATAACATTTCATTTTTTATTATTGCAGAAGAGTGATGAACTTTCTTCTCCTATGTCTTATTCTTCATGCAATCCAGGGCAGCACAGCTGAAAGGTTTTTTACATAAAAAGTAACTATATGTAATTAGTTACTTTTCTAGGGAGTAATGCAATATTGTAATGCATTACATTTAAAAGTAACTTTCCCCAACACTACATATGTTGAGAGCCTCTTACCAAGACAGGTTCCACTGCTGAGCCAGAACGGAACTCCAAGCACAGAGAGGACTTTGGAAGCAAGATGAAGCAGACTTTTAGCCCTCATCCTAAAGTCCATAGCCTCTGTAGAGGTGTCTTCTGGATACAGCTGCACAAAATTATTTTGATTCTGAGCCCAATATATATTCAATGTTTAAACCAGATCAAACAGTCCAATTAAGACATTCAAACACCTACACATTTGGCTTTTATTTCCCATCAATCAACAGTACCTGGTAAAAGGCCTTGGCTTCTCTGGAGCGACACTCCAGAAAGCGACTGCTGGAATGCTCATGGAGGAAATGAGAGTAGTTTTTGGGGATTCTTACGTCAAGGCCATCAAGAGTGGTTAAAATGAGCTCTGGCCTGAAAAAAAGTCATGAAATTAAACAATGTATGTCAAATCTAAATATTTAGATTTGATATTTAATCAATTCTAATCCCCCCCCCCAGAATTAGAATTGTTTTATATTTTTGTGGAACCTGTGGAGAAATGTAGCATTCCATCACTTGTTCACCAATGGATCCTCTGCAGTGAATAGGTGCCGTCAGAATGAGAGTCCAAACAGCTTATAAAAACATCACAATAATCCACAAGTAATCCACACCACTCCAGTTCATCAAGTAATGAATGAATGAATGATGCATTTATATAGCGCTTTCTTGTGTATTGCTGTACACCCAAAGCGCTTTACAATCATGTGGGGGGGGGTCTCTCCTCAACCACCACCAGTGTGCAGCATCCACCTGGATGATGCGACGGCAGCCACAGGACAAAGGCGCCAGTGCACTCACCACACACCAGCTACAGGTGGAGAGGAGAGAGTCATAGAGCCAATCAAGTGAATGGGGATTATTAGGAGGCCATGATTGACAAGGGCCAGTGGAGGGAATTTGGCCAGGATACCGGGGTTACACCCCTACTCTTTACGAGAAGTGCCATGGGATTTTTAATGACCACAGAGAGTCAGGACCTCGGTTTAACGTCTCATCCGAAAGACGGTGCTCTTTGCCAATATAGTGTCCCCGTCACTATACTGGGGCATTAGGACCCACACAGACCACAGGGTGAGCACCCCCTGCTGGTCTCACTAACAACTCTTCCAACTGAATCAGGAGAGATTCAGTTGGAATCTGTGTATTGAATCGGGAGATCTTCAGTTGGAAGTAATGTGTTGGTAAAACAAAAAAACAAATCCATCAAGGCATTTTAACTTTAAATTGTCACTTCTGGCCAAAATAGGCTTCCTCTTGTGAAAAGTTCATCCCCTGTTGTCCACTCACATCAAAATCCAGCCACATATTTGTTTAAGGATGTTTTGAACTGTTTTGGCTTGTAAACGGTGCTTGATCTGTGTATATTTCTCTCCTGATTCAGATGGAATGACTTGAGAACACAATATTAGAGACAAAGGACTCTCAGCAACGGTTTGAAGATAAATTGTCTTCACAAGATGTTAATTGATGGACTGGAGTCGTGTGGATTACTTGTGGATTATTGTGATGTTTTTATCAGACATTTACTTCACTTGACATTTCTGTGTACAATAATCATGGCATCACCTGTCATAGGCCCCAGCATGACGGCCAAAGTCCAGTTTCCCGAAAGGGGCGAATGTCCTGTCCATACTGCCTCTCAGCCTGACAGGGCCGTGCCAGAGGTACTTCCCACTGCGCTCGTACAGAACGACCACATGAACCAGACGGCTGTTAAAGCGGAACAGGAAGTGCAGTGGTATTTCTTTTGCTGTCAGATCATCCATGCTGATCAGTCTGGGGTCTTTCCCATGAATCTCCAGCAGCTCCAGACCTCGCTCCGCTGCTGCATCCAATAAGGCGGCCTTCATAAATATAGAGAAGTATTATTCTTGTGTATTCTCTATTGTTAGAATGAACAATGTGTGTAGGGAAAAAGGTGAAGATCTAAATCAAATCTTCCTTAAATGCCTAAAAGAGACAATTATTTGCGTTTTCCACAATAATTCTATTGATTTCCTCACATCATATTTCCAGAGGTTTCCGAGAAGTGCAAAGGTGGTGAAGTCCCTGTGTGTGCAGAGGAAACTGCAGTGGGGCTCTTTCAGCTGACTGTCCCGATAGAGAACTGCATCCTGGGACAGAAGGTTCAGAGACTCTGTGTCTACCAGAAACACAGGCAATTTAAACTTATGGACCAGCCCCAGGAACTTCTTCAGCAAATGCTAGATTAAAAAAAAAAAAAAAAAAAAGGCAAAACAAAATATTAGCAAATGACTGCCTTACATCTGAGATAAAACATTCTGTTGTCTCACTGGTTTTAATGTTTGAAATTTGTTAGCTAAAAGGATGATGCATTTTCTGGCTTTGGGAGGCAGGAGTGAAATCAATAAGCAGCATAGTTATGAAGTTGACAGCACATTTTATATGGTAACATGCAAATATGATGAAGAGGGTAGGCAGATTATAGTCGGACTAATATATAAAAAAGAAAGAGAAAAAAAAATACATTTACATCCCAGATAGAGAATGTGACAGGTGTGTTATAAGGATGAGCAGAAGCTACAACATTAACCCTAATGACAGATTTAGAGCTGTAGACTAAACTTTATCATTACTATCAAAATCTCACTTACCAAATGTGCCTCTTTTCCAGACAGATATCCTTTACTACTCAACGCGTTAAGTCCATTCTGCAGTGAAAGAAATAATGTCATTATATGCAAGAAATCAACCAACAAAGATTTAATTTATGACTTTGATCGCTGTGACAGTGTATGTATAAAATATTATATATATATATATATATATATATATAATTATTATTACAGCTTTTAATACAGTAATCAGTGCAATACAGTAATGAAAACATACAAAACTACCAAATTTTGCTGTTTGATCGCAACATATAATCATTGCTGTTAATAGTGTTCACCATCTGTTTGATTACATGACATTAACTAACTGCTTGATTTTTACATTTCTGCCATATGTACATCAGCTTGAGATAAGTTATTACACTGATAAGCTATTACTAAATATAATGTAGAAACTTAAATTTTCTGTAAAACTGCTTTGCAAAGATTTGCATCGTGAAAAGCGCTATACAAATAAACTTGAATTGAATTGAAACTGCCATTGAGAATAATAGGAATATTTGTATAATAGGAAAAAATGTCACAATGAATATTACATTTTATAATAATAATTTTTTATCTTAGTCTATATGAGTCTATATATAATCTTTGATCAAAATGATCAATGTTTTGTAGGACAGTAAAGTAAAATATTTGAGGTTTTGTCTTGTCACCTTTGATGAATACTGTCTGTAGTTGAAGAGCTGGAAGAGGAGGAATATGGAGCTGGCAACGATGAGGAGAGTCAACACAAATGTCCTGTTTATTCTAGCCATTAGTCCTGCTGCTGACATCTGACACACGCAGGAGGATCATATCTGTGCTGAGAGCAGAGGGATGAGAAAAACTAAAATACACACCGGGTGACAAATCTGCATAACGTGATATCAGAATACAAGCAGCAAATAATGAATGCCTTCTTATACTTACCAGGAGCAGGAAATGCTGAATATCTGCTCTATCACAATCACTTATACAGTTCTTTATTCTGCCTGCGTTTTTGCCTCAGATTCACAGCACACTGCGACCGTGCGCCAGGAGGGACATCTGTAAAACGCGTTGAGAAAATAGTCTTAATAGCCTGGAGGCGAGCGAGCTGTGCCAGAGCCTCTTTAAGGTGAACTTTCAAGGTTTGTTAAAGAAAGACAGTTTTTAATGGATGTCAGCAGAGGGGAGACTTAATTAAATGAGAACTTGTTTGTTAATCTTTAGTGTGTCTGTCATTAAATACTTATTTTTCAGTAAGCAACATTACGAGTTTACAACGAAATAAAAAACACGGACAATTTTGCGACAGGTAGTGTTCAGTTTACGACACTTCTCATTCATTTCTATGGTATCCGCAAACAGTGATTGACAGTCGTAAAACGCCGAAAAATATTCAGTGAAGTCAAAGCTATAATGTTATTGGTTTATGAGGCACACGTGATCCATGACGCTCTGCAACGAGAGAGCCGCGGAGGTTGGTATCTTCTTGCACAGTAAGAGCTCTGGCGTTTCTTCCTAGGGATAAACACATCTTCTTTAGATTTTTTTTAGCGATTCACTATTAACTTGTCACATACTGAACTCTTCGTGATTGTTTATTCGTTTTTCCGTTTAATTATTTCTCCTTAATCTCATACCCATCTCGTCCGTAGTGGAAAAAAATCCTTAAAATCTGACTCTAGATCTATTAAGGATTCACTACTGTCCTTTTTATAGCATGACAATCTATATTTATTTTTAAAGGTTTACAAAGTGGTAATTACAAACATGCACATTCATAGTTAATTTGTAACAGTAAGGGTGTCGTATTTGTGTTAAATCATTTGCCTGTGATCCACTTTATTGCTGTTTCGGGATTACAACACCAGATGGTGCCAGAGGCAGAAAAAGTCAACATTGAGTCAAACAGAAGTCTTTGGTGAGCTTTAATGTTTGGATTTAAGCTCATTAAGGATTGTTACATAAAAACAGACGGAGGATTGATTATTAGTTTCTGCACAAATGCTTGACAAACTTTTAAGTTATTCCCCCCAAAAAATTAGACCTAAAATGACTTAAAGGGGTCCTATTATGCTTTTTCACTTTTTGAATTTTAGTCAGTGTGTAGAGTGTATGTTTGGGCATAAAACGATCTACAAAGTTACAAATCTCAAAGTCCACTCCAAAGGGAGATATTTCGTTTTTAAAAAATCCCTTTTCAAGAACTACAACGAACGGCTCGTTTGGACTACAAAGTTTTCTTCATGTATTTGTGACATCACAAAGATAAATCCCGCCTACGGAAATTTGAATGGTTGGCGGGTGGAGAGAACGCTTGGTTGAGCTCTGCACGTTTCAAAATCGAAACCCAGTTTGGATGTCATTTTCATTTCATCTTGCATATAATGTCTGATAAAGCAGTGTTTGTGAGCGGAGCTCTGCTTTGTGTACAGTGTTACCGGGGAAACCTCGAGCTCTCTCCTGCTCCAACAGCGCCTCCTGCTGGCAGAGAATTGATTTGCATATATATGCCGCCACAAATAGTGTAAAGTCTGTGGGACTGGTATAAATAAATTCAACTGTATAACAGTTTCACTGCAATTCATGTTATAATGTTAGAATTAAAGAACAATAAACATAATAAATATTACCATTGCATTTATCTGTACATAGTCAATGCAGTTATGTTTAAGCTGTTGTTGACATCCTATCTAAAACGTGATTTAGCCAAAAAAACAACAACAATAACGTTACCATTTTAATATGTCTTGCAATATCCGAGCGTGCAAAGGTTCTGCGCGATCCTCTTGTTCAATATTCTCGGGGTCTGAATTAACATAATGTGAATTGATATGGCTTGCTGCTTTTGGCAAGTACTGAAACGCCATCTAAGCTGTTCGCCAATCACAACGCACTGGGACAGCTAACCAATCACAACACATTTCGTTTTTCGGAAGGCGGGCCTTCATCAAACCCGGAATTAATCGAGCCGTTTTTGTGAGGCTGGGGAGAGAAGTATTGTAATAATGTAAATTATGTGAAAAATAATGCGATTTTCAAACCACCAAGCATGAGAGCATGTTCTAGTACACCCCCAAAACAAAATCAAGACTTTGTAAAAGAGCATAATAGGACCCCTTTAAAAAAATCAACATGAAGCAGGAAGACACATTTATACAACAAATGTACAGTCCACATCCAAAATTATCCAGATATAATAACAGTTTATGACCATGAGGGGACATTAAAAGCAGCTTTTATCATTTTTACACTTGTGCAATGTTTTCCAGTTTCAAAATCAACAGCTGAAGGATGATCTACAGAGATCAATATCAGTAAGAGTACAGTTAATGTAAAAATGAAAATACCATAGAAAGGATTTAACACACTCACACTACACGAAACAAAACTAAAATAATATGAGAATCAACTAGTGAAGGACAAACAACTCAAAAAAGCATGTCATCATTCAAACTAAAATCAGTAAAGAAAGTGCACTCAACTATTCCCTGATAAAGCGACTAGCTTTCCTGATGCAAACGTCTCCTGATGAAAGCAAGTGTCTGTCAAAGAGAACGAGGCCTCTCTTCATAGGAACGTGAAGGAAAACATCTCTCCAAATTCTGCCATTCAAAGCTGCGGCGATGATCTCTTTGTCCTGGAAGTCTACATGTGTCATCGGAAGTGTGTCCAGTTTTCAGAATGTTTTCCTGATTAGTTTTTCAGGTGTTTTGGGAAATCGGGTCACGGCATTAGGGAACTGTCTACTGAAGGCAGTTTATCGTAGAAGCAGATATCACAGGCTACTGAGGGGTCCTGCTGAGATATACTGCAGTTCGATCCTCCTAGTCCATTTTCTGTCTTCTGGAAGCTTCTTACTGCACTGGGTATCTGCAGGCCTGTAGACAGAGTCAGACCGCCACACCACACCTGAAATACAAACACAGGCATTCAGGACACTCAGCCAGTCTTCGTTTAGCAGACCCTTTTAAAGAGATTGTCAGCAAATTTTCATTTTCGGGTGAACTATCTAATCACCCTCAGGCCATCCAAGATGTAGATGAGTTTGTTTCTTCATCAGAAATGTAGAGAAACGTAGCATCCCATCACTTTCTCACCAATGGATCCTCTGCAGTGAATGGGTGCCGTCAGAATGAGAGTCCAAACAGCTGATAAAAACATCACAATAATCCACAACACTCCAGTCCATCAATTAACATCTTGTGAAGCCAAAAGCTGCATGGTTGTAATAAAGAAATCCATCATTAAGGCATTTTAACTAAAATATGAGTACATAATCTATAATAATGCTCTCTCCAGTGAAAAAGTTCATCCTGTTGTCCTCTCACATCAAAATACAGCTACATTCATGGTGTTTGATCTGTTCGTATTTCTCTCCTGATTCAGCGATGGATGACTTTTTAGCTGGAGGAAGCGTTATCATGGATTACGGACTCATATTTTAGCTGAAAACAATGGTTTAAAGTTAAAAACACCTTGATGGACTTGATACAAACATGCATCTTTTCACAAGACATTGAATTATGTACTTGAGTGGTGTGGATTACTTGTGGATTATTGTGATGTTTTTATCAGCTGTCTGGACTCTCATTCTGACGGCACCCATTCACTGCAGAGGATCCATCAGTGAGCAAATGATGTAATACTACATTTCTCCAAATCTGTTCCCAGGTAGAAACAAACTCATCTAAACCTTGGATGGCCTGAGGAAGAGTACATTTTCAGCAAATTTCCATTTTTGGGTGAACTATTCCTTTAATATCATTTATCATTTATAAAACACCCCTTATAAAGTTTGAACGTCACTATTAGTACATAAGGCTAGATCTTTAAGCACAAAGCCACATTTTTTGTCACTTATTCATTTATAAATTTTAATCATTTATGTCATTTAATGAAGTGATCCTGTTGAGTGAGTGATTTAATTAATCATTCATAAAGGCAGTCACTACTGGTGTAACAAATGCCTTTTGGGAGTCACAACCACATTTAAATGTAAGAGTGAAGCCCTTAAATTATCATTCAGTTTGTTCAGGTATTTAGTGCTGTGAAGAAGACTCTTTAATCTTTTGACAAAGAAACATTAGCAACAAACACAACCAAAGATGTATTATGTCTGGCAATTACCAAAGTACCACTACTATAGTCATAAAGCAGCTGCAGTAATGCTTTATTTCAATCTACAGTGTCTTTGTTATACATGTTAAATGTACTTACACTAAATTATGCATAATTAACTAACTCTAAACCAAACCCTAATCCTATAGTAATAATGACATGTCATCACTTAATTGTATAAGTACACTGTAACAAGGACATGATGTGTCAATGCATAGTGCATAATTTTCAGTGCATCATTATTTTTAAAAAATCATTAACTTTGAGATGAAGTGGTGTTAATACTTCAGCACATGACTATAACAAGCTTATACTATTACAAACACAATCAAACAATTAACACTCACTTTCAGTGTTTTTCATTTATTCCCTGTTGCCTGATTCTATCACATCATCTTTTTTTATACATTTATACATAAAATGGGGCATGTTTGCATTAGAATAACCCATATTTGCATGTGTAAATAAAATGTTTGTACTCTAACTCACCATGAAAGCTGGCACAACAGGTTGGGTGAACCTCACTTTAAAAGTATGAAGCAATTGTTTGTTTTCAGCATTATAGAAGGAAAGTTGGCCTGGAAAAAACAAAAAATTAAGCTATTAATAAATAGCAGCAGTCACATTTACTTGCTGCAGTTATTCAGGTAGTGCATGAACCAGCTCACAAGAAAAGCATGAATGGAAATGGTGGAAACTCAATCTGTAGGTATCTGATTGCACATGGGAGAAACCCGAGGGTGGGCTATAATGTTCCCTATAGACTATGGAAGTCGGATAAAATGGAGCATGACATGAACATACAACACTTAAGCTACCCATAATAACACAGAAGACATGGATAACAGAAACAAGGAATCAAGTGTGAGCTACTGAATCAATTTAATCTGACAAAATAAATGTATATATACAGTGTTTGACCCTGTAAATCCTGACATATGAAAAAAATAGGCATATATATATATATATATATATAATTTTTTTTTTTAATAGAACAGTGACGAAAAGCACAGAGAAGCGGAGACCGCCAGTGGCTGCCCGAGGCGGTGGTGCTGGAACGATAGAAGATCAGGTGGGACGGAAGGCTCGCTGGGGTCAAGGAGGGGTGGCTACCGTCCGAGAGGGAGCGGAGGAGTCGGCGCCGTTCGCCAAGAGGCCGGAGCCTGCTGCCATCCGCCATGTCTGGGGAGGAGCAGGGAACGGGGGACTCGCTGCCGGCTGCCCTTGACTGGAGGAGCCATCGCCGTCCGCCAGGAGGCGGAGGAGCGTTAGGCCGTCCACCAAAGATGTCCAGTACCATCGCATGGCACCGCGAGTGAGAGCCTCTCAGCTGGTTGAGGACCGAGCGGCAGTGTGTCCGGGAACCGGGACGAGATTTTTTTTTTTCCTCTCTCGTCTCTGTCTCTCCTCATCCTTCCGTCTCCTTTTCTCTCGCCTCGTCTGTCCTTACCCCCAGGTACGCCGCGGCCGCCCTGACGGGCCCCCCCAGGAGGGGGGGGGGGGGGAGTAGAGCGCAGTCTCGAGGGTACCCCCCGGCCTGCGAGGGGCGATGGGGGTATGTAGTGAGTGGGGCGGGGCCGAGAGCCGTGGGAGCAGAGCGAGGCCGGTGGAGTTAATGATAATGGGCGACACCTGCACCACTCACCGGTCTCGAGTCCCACGGAGGAGCTCCGGAAGGATAAAAGGAGGAGCGACGACAGTGGAAGACGAGAGAGGACCAGGCCTGGACTTTAGTGTGTGTTTTGTGTGCGGCAGTCGTCCGTGAGGGGCTGCCGCTTTACTTTTGTGTTTATTTATTTTATTAAAGTCTTTTGAATGTTCGCCGGTTCCCGCCTCCTTCTTCCCGTTTTACGAACTGTGTTACAAACAGTTTCTTGAAAATAATCTAAAAAAAAGTTTGTGAAAAAAATGTAAAGTTACTTTTATGTTTACTTTATAAAAAAGATTTCACAACAAAAAGGTGGACATTTTTACGATTATACTAAAAGGCCTTTTACTTGCCAAAAATTACAAACTTTCAATCAGACGACAGAAGGCATGTAGTAGATTGTGTACAAAAGGATTTCCAGCAAAATTTGGATTATGTTGATCATTTAGAGGCCTTAGAAATACGCCATTAAATATGATACAGAAGGCTTTATTGGGTTAATCTAACAATAATTTAAAAAGTGCTATATATATATATATATATATATATATATATTGCCATTTTAGATCAGATTTTGTTCATTACCCCGATCAAAGTCACAGTACACTCCTATGCTGTCTGGTACCGGGACGTCCAGATTCTTTGCCTTGTTGTTGTGTTTGGCCGCAAATGAGTTCTGCAGCCAGTTGTTGATGTGGATACACCAGGTGGTGTTGGTCTTCCCCAACTGGTCAAATTTCCCAAGGTTTCTGTAGGCCAAACCAACACTGTAGGACTTACAGTCTTTCTGAGGCTTCACTTCCCAGTAATGCTGGCCAGACTCTATACTGGTGTCACCTAAACATGCATACAAACACACGAGTTTAATTAAAACAGTTTTCAAATGATTATAATGTCAATAAAGTGATGTTATTCCAGCAACCACTGTTGTGTGGATGTGTAGTATTTGTTGGTTAGAAGTTAAGTCGCATTCACATAGTGCTTTATACAATACAGATTGCTTTAGAACAGCTTCACCATAAATAACAGTGTTAATGTTCATTAAAGGGATGGTTGACTGTTTTTTTTCTAGGCTTGATTGTGTTTATGGGGTGCATTCAAATGTGTTCATGCTTAGTTTTTTAAAAAACACATTATTTTTCCCATAATTTACCTTTATTCCACACCTCTCTGTCCCTTCTCTGATAAACACCCCGATTATTTCCTGGTTTTAAGAAGCCCCTCCCTCAGAAATACGTGATGGGCTCTGATTGGTTAGCTGGTCCAGTGTGTTGCGATTAGCTAAACTGCATGTCTGAACGTCCCGCCCCTCAGCTCAGCGGAATGTGCTCTGGTTGTTTTGTAAACAATGGAGTGGTCTATATTGCTTATCAATTTGAGCCCGAATGAGACGCAGAGGATATTAGTGAAGAGGATCGCGCAGAACCTGTGCAAGCACGGCTTTTAATGGTATGTTTTTTTTGTTTGTTGTTGGTTCATACTTTTAGATACACTGTTATTTGTAAGTGCTACTGCTTCTGTTAGCTTTTAATATACGGTTGTATCCTAATTAAAGCCTTAATACAGCACGGCAACCGCACGCGTGTCCATTTATAATGCTTCTCATTGCTGTGTGAAAATAAGTGTATAAATAACAGTTTGTTGGAGCTGATCTGACGATCTGAATGAGAGAGAGAGAGAGAGATGCAGAGTGTGCGCAGAGCAGGGCAACGTGAGTAAGAGTACTAAGAACCGCTGCTTTAAAACATATGATTTTGAAACTTGTGAATCCATTAGAATCGTTAGAAGACAGAATCGCGATTCATACAGTCATGGCCAAAAATATCGGCACCCTTGGTAAATATGATCAAAGAAGGCTGTGAAAATTAATCTGCATTGTTAGTGAAATCGCAATCAACCACCCCTTTAATTACCATTAATTATCAAATAAATTCAACTCGGCTTGTAAAGCAGCTCTATAGAAGACAAGAGTTTCATTGTTCAGCTCCATTCAGTTCAGTGTTGTTTCAAAACTCTCAATATTGCAAAATGTCCATTAATGATGAAACAACTTCAATTTCAACTACACGGCAGCTCTACCGAAGACAATAATGTCATAATTCAGATCAGTTATTAAAAGCTGAATAATGACACTACCTGTATTGTCTTCTGTAGAGCTGCTTATATCTGAATTAATCTAATTTCCTAATTTGATGAACTAATCTGAATCGAGCATTAATTGACTTCAGTTGAATAATGACAAACTTGTCTTTTTAGAGGTTAAATTGTATTTGTTTCATCACTAAAGAACTTTGCAAAATTCTTGCTTATTTGTTACACTGTTTTGAAACAATCTTTATTGTATAAAGTGCTATATAAAAATGTGGCTTGACTTGACAATTTAGAGTCAATGTTGATTCAGTTTAGTTCAATAACAGTGTCAGTGTTGCAAAGTTCATTCATTATGAAACAAATTTGATTCAGCCAGTAAAGCAGCTCTACAGAAGACAATTGTCATTATTCAGCTCAAATTAGTTCAATGTTGTTTCAAAACAGTATCACTCATAAATTATGGAAACATCTTCAATTTCAACTACAAAGCAGCTCTACAGAGTAGGGATGTAACGGTATGAAAATTTCTTATCACGATTATAGTGAACAAAATTATCACGGTTATCAGTATTATCACGGTATTGTTAAAATGTGCTGGAGATGTTCAAAAAAGTACCGACACATAAATCACTTCAAGTTTTATATTCAAAAATCAACAAACAACAAATAAAATGACTTTTTGTTTGCATAATCACTAAAACAATAACATTACCAATGATGGTCGGATTTTAAATGACAACTTGACTGACAACAGTTTAAATATCTAATGTAAATGTTCAAATAAAGCTTTGAAAAAGTTTCATATAAAGGTAAACCTCACATTTCAGCCTTTAAATAAAGAAAAGGGTTAAGTCAAAATGATAATTGATTAATAAATGATTATATGTATTTTATCTGCTCCATAAATAATTCTAGATAGCTTATCTGAATTGTTTAAATGTGTAGAATCCACATAAGCTTTCATCAACCGGTCAATATTTGCAGCAGGGCATGCAAATTCGGTCCGTTTTTGGCCAGACAGAAACTGCACAAAGGCTGAATGTAAATATAAGTCTCTGTAAATCCACTTTCTGACACTGGGTGGCACTTTTTATGGAAAAGCTGAATTACAGCTGTTTCCCGTAAATTCCGTGGACAAAGCAGTATTGCGATTAAGAACACTTCCTTTAGGTATTACATGGAGCGAAGATGAAAACAAAATGCCATCGAATCGTTTCTGAAGACAGTCAGAACCTTCAGAGGTACATTCATATAATTAATTCATTAATATATTCATTTGTATAATTCCCTTAGCACTCTTTTAAAACCTCCCAGCTTTTCCGCCCTATTTTCACTCAAAACAAAACTACTCTGCTGCTGTGTGCACGTGAGACTGTTACTGAAAACTGTGCTTTATGCTGGACAGTATTTATTTATCGTTAGTTGTTCAGATCGCGGTAATCGAATACGGTTTTAATGATAATTAAAATATGAAACAGTAATACTAACCGTGTGGAATTTTATCATGATTTATCATCAAACCGGTAATCGTTACATCCCTACTACAGAGTACAATAGTGTCAGTACCGTCAAATCAATGGTATAACTGAATATTAATTGCCTTTTTAACCCCAACTTTTAAGGGACAGGGATAGTTTTCCCAAAATTGATGAAGAGAAGCATCAGTTTCCTTCAAAAACAAAGACACTTCTTCCAAAATGATTCCAGTCTTTTGAATAGCATAGACACTTTAGGATTTCTAAGGCTGTTTTGGTACCCAGTACTGTGTAGGACTCTCCAGTGAAGCGATCCCTGGCTCCTCTCGGGGCGGGTGAGCGCGTCACTGATGTTCTTTTAGGAGATGGAGTTCCACTTCTGAAACCATCAGAGAAACACAGACAGTCACAACACACACACTTAGGTTGAGGACAAAGATCAGTCATCAAAACATGCGCAAACACAAAGCAAGAGGAAGAGAAGAGAGTCACTGTCAGTTAGTTATCAAACACAGCATGTCCATGTTTGTGATGCCTACAGCCGATGGGGGTGGAAAAAGAAGAACTATGAAAAATCTAATGGAGAAATTAATGGAAAAGCAGTACATAACATTAGCCACAGCAGCACAAATGATGCAATGCTACTCAATATATTTATTGCAACAAAAAACATCAAAACTGCTATATATCTTATCTTAACACTAATGGATGTGCATACTACGAATGGCTAGTATAGATCAATTAGGCAAGAAAACTACTGACAATTGATTGTGTACTTGGTGTAGAATTCAACAAAGTGCACAAATAAGTGTATTATTATTTAACACAAAATAATTCTGAATTCTGAATATTATGAAAAGGAATGATTAAACCCTTTGTGCAGGGCTCATGATCTCCCCTCCTCCATTAACCATATGTAAGATCCCACATATTAGCATATGAACAGGTGGCCGGTGAAGGACGACCCACACATTGTAAATGATGGAGCATTATCACAAGGTTCTTGGCATACCAGATGGCTTAGTTACAATGCATGACTTGTGTAATTACATGCAAAATTGATGTTGTTCAGTGCACTTTGTTTGCCATAATGGAATGACTGATGAGAAAAGCATAAGAGCGGTGATTTCAGACGAAAGCTTACTCACCACGGTCATAAGGATGTGAGCATGGAGAAACAACTTTGTATTTAGAATTAAGTTGATTAAATGTTGCAAAACTAATATTTAGGTCATCATTTGATAACATTTCTTTTAAACACAGTAAGAAGTAGCCAAGTTTTAAAGAGAGAGGAGATGGCAAAGATGTCAGGTACAGGTTGAGTTTTTGGTCAGAATCATTCTCAGAACTGATGATTCTATATAATTCTAATTATATTCTATTGAATCTACTTTCAGTAACACTCACAGCCAGCACATGCAAAATCCATAAGAGCACTCAGTTTAGAAACACAGAAAAACCCCTCAGAAGAAGACATTTCATAAATAAGGATCACATGTAAGATATTGAATTTAGAATAAAATTGAAGATGCATTTCTTTAAAATGATCAATAATTCATATTTTGTAAGCTTGGAACTAATATATGAATTTCCTGAAAGATAAAATGTAGATTAAAGTTATGCAGTGATCTGTAATCCTTTTTCATGAAACGCTTTGCTCAGATCTGTCTTTGTGAACACAATGCTCGTAGAGGAGCTGGTCTAAAGGGCTCTAGGTAAGCCAGCAGTAGCGCTTGGTTTATTGCTGTCAGAAAGAGCTAAAGACCACCGCTAAGAGACACACGGTCACCTTGACATATTCTTCAGATTGGTGAAATGTGCACTGCTGATTGGTAGAAAAGGAAAAACAAGAGCAGGGAGTTATTAGGGATGCACTGATGTTAAAAAGCGAATTATTTTTATGCTATTGCCAATTCTACACTACTTTGTTGAAATAATTTAAAACACTGTAAACTAAAATCAGTCATTTTAAATGCTAAAAGTGAATTTAGACATTATAATATTAAAATGTAGAGTATGAAGCATATTTATTTTAGACTAATTTTAAATTAGCATAGAAAAAAATATATATATATTTGTTTTCTTTGCACACAAAAAGTATTCTTGTAGCTTCATAACATTATGGTTGAACCACTGATGTCACATGGACTATTTTAACAATGTCCTTACTACCTTTCTGGGCCTTGAACGTGTCAGTTGCGTTGCTGTCTATGCAGGGTCAGAAAGCTCTTGGATTTCATCAAAAAATATTTTTATTTGTGTTCCAAAGATGAATGAAGGTCTTACGGGTTTGGAACGACATGAAGGTGAGTAATTAATGATAGAATTTGGGTGAACTATCCCTTTAACAATAACAACACATTCCAGATAGGGCCTTACACTAACTGATGTGTTGATTAATAAATTACTAACAGCCAAAGTACTAGCAGCCGAACCTGAAAACCTCCCAACACACACCAGGTTTCAGTGTGATGAAGCAGAAATTGTAAAACTATATTAAAATCTCATCAAAGAGTACAAGAACATCTATGTTTCATCTCATCCATTGCTGACTCAATGAAAGAAAGATGCTGTATCTTAAATGTCTTACCTGCCCTTGTTCTCCTTCCCTTTGACTTTGCTGTCTACTCCTTTTCCTCCCTGAGGATCCCATTCCACGCTCCTGTCCTCCACCTTCAGATTCAGATGAGATGACGTGGAGTCAAAGCCGAAGTTAAACGCTAACACAGAGAAGCACGACCATCAATATCACAGAAATACTAACAGGACAGTTCAATAACATGTTTTTACTAATAAAACTACTGTTTAAAGGTTTGGGGTTGGTAAGGTTGTGAAATAGTATTAAAATTTAAAATAACTATTCTATTGTAATAAATGTTAAAAAGGCCTTTTTTTCTGTGATCAAAGCTGAATTTTCAGCATCATTACTCCAGTCTTCTGAGTCCCATGATCCTTTAGAAATCATTCTAATATGCTGATTTGATGCTTAAGAAGCAATTCTGATTATTATCATGTTGAAAACAAGTTTAGTTTTTTTTGTGGAAACTGTGATTTCTTTTTTTTTTTCAGGATTCTTTGATGGATGTAAAGTTCAAGAGAACAGCAGTATTTGAAACAGAAATCTTTTGTAACATAATAAATGTCTTTACTCCTTATGCATCCTTGATTTATAAAAGTATTCATTTCTATAAAAAATCTTTCTCACCCCAAAAATGTAAATATATACACATGTATGATTTTACATGCTTTAATACCTCTAGTTTCTAAGGTGACCGGATCTGAATAATCCCCTGCGGCTGCTCTGTTACATGCTCTTACCCGGAAGTTCATGAATTTGGTGTCAAATCTTAACCCTGTCAAATGAAAAGAGCAATCAGTTTTCCTAATGCACAAAAGTGGGAAATGTCAAATATTTTGAGCAGAACAGTGCTGTCAGCACCTTGTAGGGTGTATTCAGTGGTCTTGATGTTGTCCACCACCTCCCAGCACTGCTCATCCTTCACACGCGGCAGACCCTCGTGGTTGGTTTTTCTGTACTCTAAGATGTAATGGTCAATCTTGCTGTCCTCCACCGGCATTCTCCATGTTACGGTCACCTCATTATCTATGACCAGACAGTCCCCAAGCACTATCTCTGGAGCTCTTGGCACTATGTGCAGAAGATCAGAACAGGGCATGTAGAATTTTGATTCACATATATTACCTTGAAGGAGTCATATCATACATGTTTTTGTCCACTTAGTCATATACTGGCATACATAGTTATGTCTTTGAGGTCCACTTAGGTTGTTTGTACCTATAAGTTGTAAGTTCTTTGCACCCAAACAGTCATATTTTAGTGTTTTATGACCAATTTTCATCATTCAATAGGCAGTGTTTTATGCAGTGCTCAAAGCAAAAACAGCAATTTTCTACATTTACAGGCATTACAGGTAGGTAACATCTTATTGTCATTTATTCTGGTTTTTAATAACAGCATGTATTCTACTTGCTCCTTATTACAACAAAGTGACTCAACGAATATGGGCAGCCATGTGCTTAAATGCATGTTACAACTTCATTTAATTAGATTGTCTTTTAGAAAAAGGGAAGAAGGTCTGAGATCTAAAAGCTACATTAAGCTGTTTTAGAATATTTACAGACAGGAATGGGCAGAAATCTTTATAACTCAACAGCAAATTACTTAAATTCCAAAAGTCTTAGATGCTTAACGAAAACATTAGTTTTAAGAAAGTTATTTATTTTTTATTTTGCTTGAAATGAAATCTGTTTTATTTTTCCCCAAGTTCTTTTCCATTTATTTTTAATTCCATTTTAATGGTTTAATTATATTTTAATAACCAAAAAGCATGTCTAATCAATTGAATTCAAAAAACTTTAACAATTTATTAACAATAACAGGGCCCCAAGAAATGTTTTGCAATGTTTTGTTTTCTCAACATCACAGCTCTGCATATATTAATCAATTCTTGATGAACACATTTCAATTATTATTTGAATTATGTCTCAAGACATTTAACCATGTATTACTATGTTTTTGGAAGGCATGTGTCTTTTAAACAAATTAAAATGCCAACTGATGCCATATGAGACATGTAATAATTGGATTCCCAAACTTTATTGTCAGCCAAACCTTTTAGACATATTTACTTGAAGTACCCTCTTTAAAAAATCAGTTATCCAATTCAAATCAATGTGATAAACTGAAGTAACCTAAAAGTAATCAAAAAACAATGCAATGTTTAATGTAATGAATTATGTTACTGACCAGAAGTTTTGACATATAATTTGCAATCAATAACTGACCACAATTTGTAAGTAATCAGCAACGACATCAACTTATTGGTTTGGAAAATTGATTAGCTTACTTTTACACATAAATTTCCTTCATTCTTTCATTTGAAGACATGAGTAGTATGTCTCTCAGATACAGAGGCAGAGCATAGAGAGTAGAGATATAGAGAGTAAAAATATACTCTGAAATCATGTCATGCATATGAGATTGTCTCGTATCCTAAATATCCTGTTAAAGATTCCTGTCCAAAGATAACATCCAGTCATAAATAAGACCACTCTTCTCTTCTTCTAATGCAGCTACGCTGTACAGTAACTCTGATCCTCTCTCCATGTTTCTCAGGTTGGCTGGGGACAGATTTGAGTTGTATGTTTCTAAATTTACTCTGCTCAACCTATCTGGCTACAAAAAAACACACGCTGTCAGGTCACCAAGTATCAGAACAAAATACAAGGAGCCAGGGGTGCCAGTAGTAGGTGACCCACTTTTAGCCCACATGCCCATCAGCTAACATATATATATATTTTTTTTTTGTATTAAAAGCACAATTCTGTTATTGGCTATAATTTTACTATAGTTTTATCAGCCTATAGCATTTCAAACAGGGAAAAGTGCTGTTTTTAAAAGGAAAAAGGCTAAAATGTGTAGTGGTAAATCATACTGAAGTAAACTTCACATTTGAGTTTCTGTATTCTGGCTGGTTATTAATATAAGCTGTTAAATAAATTGTTAATTTATGCTTGTGAAAGAACGAACGTCACACAAATCACAACTTCCATTTTATTAAGAAATATCCAATTTTATCTGTTAAAATGGTTTTGTGCATTTTTATCTAAATTAATCATGTCTTGAGTTTTGAAATATCAGAGATGAGTTCTCTATACAGACTCAATCTCCAAATGACTGTTAATATTAACTTAAAAAAATATCCGTGCAAATGTTAAGCTAGCACAGTCTTGGAAGATTACCTCAGTGTCAGCAAATTAATATTCATGAATTTTGTCTTATAATGGTGTCATATGACAAAGAAGCAGAGAGATACTTAAAAACAGTATTAGAATATAGTCTAGATCAGGGGTTGTCAGACTTAGGCACATAAGTGATTAGACAGAGAGAATAGTTATAATTTGTCTTGATTTGATATCTGAAACACTTAGTCTAGTATATCCTCTTCTTGTACTGTGATGATAGAGCTGAGAGGGGTGTTATTTTTCAGTGCTATTTAAAAAAAAAAAAATTATATGTCTGGATTTGGTGCATTTGTAGACCCGAAAGCCAGAGTGACTCACAAAAGTGCAGAGAGTCATCCTGATGCATGATTACACACACGTGAACAGCAGATGAAACAAGCAGTCAGTTCAGTGCAGTCACTCCATGCAATGAACCACAAATCAGTAGAGCTTATCATAACACATGCAAATATAAGGTAGAATACTGAATAATTTGATTCATTTGAGAGCAATTCTAAAACTAACAATGAACATTACAAAACTAACGCTTATTATAAAATGGATAGTTCCGGTCCTTGATTCTGATTGGTTGAGCTGCATTAGAAACTGGTGTAAATTACTCTACAAACATACACCTTTGTTTGCATCTGTGTGTTGCTCTGCAACCACTTTGTTGCAACCACAACCGTTTCTGAGGAACTACATTGTTTGGCGGAAGAATAATGTTTTTAATTAATACCATTACATTTTATTTGCTTTGTTTTATTTTGTGAAACCTTGCAACAAATATGAAATAACCATTTTATAAAAGGAATAAGCCCCGTGAAGCCGTGTTTTACAGTGAATTTATAACAGCTAAGGGGGTTTTAGGCACTCCATTTCACGTCGTGCCTAACAACGCCCCTTAGCTGTTATAAATTCACTTTTTGAAAACCACGGCTTCTTGGGGCTTATTGCTTTATTGTAGTCCTCTGCCATGAATGCATTTTAATTAAATGAAAAATGAAATTGTTATGAAAATGTATTCACCTTCAGGCAATCCAAGATGTAGACAAGTTTGATTCTTCATGAGAACAGATTTGGAGTAATGTACTTGATTCCATAACTCCATGATTCCATCACTTGCTTACCAATGGATCCTCTGCAGTGAATGGGTGCCATCAGAATGAGAGTCCAAAAAGATGATAAAAACATCACAATAATCCACAAGTAATCCACACCACTCCAGTCCATCAGTTTACATCTTGTGAAATGGAAAACTGCATGTTTGTAATAAACAAATTCACCTTTAAGATGTTGTAATGAAGGATTTGTTTCTTACAAACACTCAGCTTTTCACTTCACAAGGTGTTAATAGATGGACTTGAGTCGTGTGGACTACTTGTGGATTATTGTGTTGTTTTTATCAGTTGTTTGGACTCGCATTCTGACGGCACCCATTCACTGCAGAGGATCCACTGGTGCGCAAGTGATGGTATGCTACATTTCTATGATGAAGAAACAAACTCATCCATATTCTGTCTCGTTGTGTGAGCGTGCGGTCTCGAGTTCGCTCGGCTGTCCACGTGTGTTGTGTTTTGTGTTGTTGCACGCAGTTCGTGTTTTTATCGGCTGCGTGCATTCATGTTATGTCTTGTGCTGTGTGGCACGCAGCTCGTGTATTTCATTGGCTGCGTGCTTTCATGTTGTCATGTCTTGTGTGAACATGCGGCTTATGAGTGTTCTCATTAGCTGCGTGTTCGTGTCCTGTTTTGCACATGGCTGGTGATTTGTTTTGCTCGCATGTGCTTGTGTTTTTGTTTTATGTGAGCACATGGCTTTTGTCTTAAGTTTTCTGTGTGCCATGTGCTCTCATGTCAATTGTCATGACCCCACCCATCTTGTTACCTTATTATTGGTTAATTTGCCCCACCTGTGTTTACCTCGTTACCCTCCTCATTTGCTCCCTTTATAATCTCCTTGTGTTTGCAGTCCTGTGCCAGTTCGTCATCTTATCAACCCTGGTTGTGTCGTGCCTTGCCCTGCCCCGCCCTGCCTTGCCTGCCCTGCCCTGCCCTGCCCTGCCAAGCCTTGTCCTGCCTTGCCAGTCTGTTTTCCCCTACGGGGTGGTTTTTGTTTGTTGCTGTTTTGTTTATTTTTATTATCAATAAAAGCCCATTCTCTGCAGTACTGAGTCCTCGCCTCATCTCTCTACCCAAACCCTGACAAACATAGGCACAGATGGCAGATGCTGGGTTGGTAACTCATAGGTTGTAGGTTCAAACTCAAGATGGGTTGATCCTGTAATACAAGCAGCTAAATAACATTAATAATTAGCTTACCAGGGAGGAACTTGAGGCCCTGCAGAAGCTGCCTCTCCTGACTGAAGTCCACCATCAGGTGGGTCATATTATCTGTGGCTTTGGGCTTCATAGTCAAGCGGAAGGCAGGAGCCATTGTGACCCTAAAAGAGCAAAATATAATAGTTTAGATATATTTGTTATAACTACAGTTACAAGCTGAGTCGTTTCATTGCTCAGAACTTCGGGATCTGTAGAGTGTTGCATTGATGATTTAAATGTATGCATTTAGCAGACGCTTTTATCTAAAGCGACTTACATTGCATTCAAGTTACAGTTTCTACATTTTATCAGCTCTTGCTTTCCATGGGAATCGAACCCATGATCTTGGCGTTGCTAGCACCATGCTCTATTATTTGAGCTACAGCAAAGCTAATAATCAATAATTTATTATTGTAGACAAAACCCATAAAATAGTTAGCATTTTAGTACCCGAATCAATAAATTTTTTAATGGGTTTTTGGTTAAATGCCTGAAAAAAGGTCTGTGGTGAAAACTACCTCAATATATTTTCATGTTTTATTCTATGACATAAAATACATCAGTAATACCTTATGATTTTTAAAAGCTTTTACTTATCTTAAAAAAGGCGTTTGCTAACAAGTCTCTAAATGGGACTATAGAGATAGTCAACTAACAGGTAAAATCATCTACTCACTAGTTTGCTTTAACAGCCTTATTTTTTTATACTCATGTTCTGCAAACTATTCTAATAAAGACTGAAAGAGTTGTTGGTAGCATTATTGGTTGTGACACTGAAAAGTCATGTAACCCTGGTTTAGAGCACAGATGTCCAAACCCTGGGCTGAAGGGCAAAGCTGACCCATGATGACCTTTGATTTGGCTCGCCATATCATATCATGCCATACTTGAATAAAAAACACATAATTGGAGCATATCTTCATTTCTAAATTATCTTTGCATTTGATCAATTTTGCTTTTTTTTTTTTGTTCTATTTTTGCATTGAAATTTAGAGAACATACTGACCAACATACAGAACAAATAAATACATTTTAAAATGGATATAATGCAACATTTAGTTTTAGCCCTCTGCCTTTAATCAAGTTTTATTTTTTGGTGAAAAGTTTGTGCACCTTTGGTTTACAGCATACATTTAGTTTTCTACTTCTGGCGACCGTTGGTAATTGTCATGATAAACAACGTGTAAGAATAATAAACTCTGGTCACTTTCACTTTTGGTCACCTTATTTTCAGAAATAATCAAAGGCCAATGGAAAAATCCCAAGGTGATGCTAACATACCAGTTGGCCTACAAAAATGTCATCAATGCAGCACTCTATGGCCTATATTCAGTTTATATTCACATTTTTAAGTGTTCTCTGACATTTGGATCTCACTGATCAAGTGATTTATACTTGTGCTTCAGATGTCTGTGTAGCTACGGCAGTTACAAACTATATAACTTTCCTTGCATTTTCCAACCCTTCGCAGGAAAAAAACTACTTTTTTGCATGCTTCTGGGTCAGTATATTTCATAAAACCATAAGCAGTGTATATTCATTTCACTTCCCATATTACAGCCTTCACATAGGTTGGGGTCTATGTAAATTATTTACCAATGTGGTGTAAGGTCTTCATCCTCAACAAATTATTTCACGAGAATCAAATTTATAGTAGTTCCAAAAATTAAATCTCAAAACCTTTTTACATATTTTTTTTGTTATTAAAGACCATATATGGCAGTTTCCCACGCCAAATAACTAAAGCTACTCACATCCCGCTCATGCCTCGCTCATGCAGTGTGAAACAGGTGCTGGATAGCAGTACAATATAGTCTGTTAGCAGATTTTATTTCATTCATCTTACTCATTTTTAGCACACCATAGTTTTAGTTGATATCCCCATTGCATAAATTAATAATTTCATGACGATTTAGAACTGTGTAATAAGCCTTACCACTTCCAATAATCAGGCTGTATTACATTAAATCACAATGAATGTAAAGCTACAGCAGATAGGCTATATATACACATACATACTTTTTTCATCTTGAAGGGGAGTCTCAAAGCACTGAGGCTGATTACACACACACAAACAGTATACACATAATGTGTATGGCAGAGGCGTAGATGTTATTTATGTTGCTGTATTTAATGCTACCCCTTCACTAGCAGGTAACATTAAGCTTATTGCTACTAAGTGTCTGAGGATCAACTGTGAACACAAAACGACAGTGCACATCCAATAGATATTCAGTGCATACATCACAAATAAAGCATGGCTAAAGTGTCTGAATGACCTACATAAAGGCACATACACCAACCTAGGGTCAGACACCTGCACACGCACACACACACACAGGTTGATCAACAGTGCAAAACAAACAATTTGAATGTGTGTGTCATGCAGTGGTCACACAACCACATACAGAGAGTGGAACATATACTGTACCTATCTTTGATCTGTTTGGCAGCCTTGGGGATGAAGATAAAGAGGAAGAGAGGTAAAAAGAGCAGGTCGTTAGTATTGCCATGCAGGTGAAGTGTAAGCATGCAATTCGACTCAGTGCCGGACTGGATATACACAACCACAGAAACGCACACACAGAGGGTAAATCAGGATCTTAAACATATAAAGCACAGGTTGATGAGCAGTTTAACAGATTGTTTTTTATATACACATTAGTTTTTAATAGATTCACATTTAATTAACAGATAATAGAAATATAGACTTCTGTTTTTCATTAGCATTACTTAGGTGAAAAATCAAGTTCCAGACAATAAGTAGGATTAGTATGTGTAGTTCTTGTTTAATTCTTGGCATTCTTTGCTTGCAGTTTTTAAATGAGCCACAGAAAATTTAATGGAAATTTGAAAAGACAACAAACCCAGCATTTTAATAAATTAAATAAATGATGCCTTAAGTTGCAAGTATCCTTTATCAAAAACATCAAACGTCTACCTTTGTGAATTCCCCCTCATCTGTAATGTGCAGCGCATTATTAGCAAACTCCAAAAGTTCCTCTGCACTCTCTAATGCATTGGTGCTTTGGGTCAGCTGGTTCTGAAGAAGAGACAAAGGTTGATCATTATTAGTGTTTTTGAAATGATTTGTGTTAGCTGAATATATCTGGGCTTATTTTTTCTAATTCAGAGAGTATAATTTTTTTCTATACAAAGCTTCCACTAAAATAATTAAAACTGGAATGAAAATGAAGATTACATATATTTTTAAAAAGCAAGTTTTGCACCAACAAAACAATGCTCCAAAAAAGCCAGCAGTGGTGTTCTTGAATAAATCTGCATTTTTGAACAAATCAGTTGAGTGAATTATTCAATGACACACTCAGTCAATTATTGAATCCATGAATTAATCTGTTTTTCAACAAATCAGTTGAGTGCATGATACAATGACTCACCTATAAAGACCACCTACTGTATTAATGCCACATTGGCTCACTGAAAAATCCTGACCACTAAGGACCTGTTAAGACCTGAATCTACTTTGGGTGATCTGATCCCAAGTGAACAGCTGTAACACATTGTCAATTGCATTTGTCTCCAATGCATCTTCAGTGACCACTTGTGCCTGGATTAAAGACCCGTCTCATATCTGCTGAGCACAGAATCTGTCACTGTTGTTATTGAGCAAGATAAATGTCATGGTTGTGATACGAGTCATCCAGCTGTCGGTAAATGGAGTCAAAGTAGCATATAGGTTGCTACTAAGAATTCTCAAATCCTTCAAGTGTGATGTTTAAGTGGTCTCGTTTTACATTTCACTTTTATTTGTGCATAAAAGTTGTAGAGAAACATGACATCACTTAAAAAAGCTTTACCCTAAATGTTCACTGAACTGGAAGAAATCTGCTCACTACACCAGAGATTTGTTCAGCTCAAGCTCCCTGACCATCACACACTACCGCATTCTCATGAAAACTCCTATTTTTTAAAAAAACAAGGAAAAACAAGGGCACACAGTGTAAATTACAGATTTACTGTGTAGTGTAGGACTGTGTAGTGTAGTAAAATGGGAGTATTCGTGAGAACTCGGTGCAGAACTCGGATGGAAAGTCAGTGAGTTCACATGTAAACCTACAGTAACTGAATGACAGCTTCCGAAATTGTAACTATAAAAATGGTTTTGCTCACTTTCTGTATATAATTTATTTAAAACCTTTGAGGGCCAAAATGAAGTCAACCTAATACAATAATAAAATTACTGTATGTAATAACATTAATTTAGTAAACTTAAATAATAAAACATATCTGCCATCACACTGGTAATCAGAATGTTTATAACAGTGCATCCTTAATATTAAATGTTCTGAAATAGTTCAAAAAGAAAAAAAGGCTATTACAATAATGGTCAATTTAGGAAGAGGAAAGCCATGTCTAGCCATGTTAATGACAAATATTAAGACAGTGGTGCATAATACTGATTCATGTGGACAAAAAAAGTAATAAATCATATTTACAAATTGAAGAACATAAACATGAAAGACACACAGAAGCTACAGATAACAAAAACCTTAAAAAGATCCCTATAAAGGTTCCCACAGCTGTCAGTAATGAACAACAGCCGGCGTGTTTACATACTGTTATGCGGTTAAGGATGGGAAGGGTGCTGATGGCTAATCACTTATCTGAGCTCATTTCTCTCTCTGGTATTGTTCCTGTTCAGTGGACTTAGAGGGCTGGGCACAATACTGCCATTACAGCACCATGACATCACCAGCCCAACCAAAGCTAACTACACACACACACACACACACACACACACACACACACACACACACACACACTTATCAGAAACTTAAACAAAACCACTGACTGCATGCACATGCAATCAAAGTTATGTGAAAACTAAGTCTATGATCCTGCTTGAAATATGAGCAGTGCTGGTGTTATTTTATAAGAATATAAATATAAGGCTGGGGAAAACAATGCATTAATTTCTGTGATTAATATAGGCTCCTTAAGTCTTGGAAATAATTACAAATACATCTTTCCTGAAAGCAGGCAACTGATAATGGTGTGCAGGTGTAAGTGCAGCCGGTACAACGAAACAGTGAATGGTTTATTAAATCATTAGGCATTCATGGTCAGATCCTCTTAATACTAATGCTGATCTTCACATAAAAAAAAAATCTTTCTAATGGTGTTTAGTCATTAATGGTCATTAGTGTTTCTAATGGTGTGACAGAGCAACATCACCTGGAATTAGTTCAAACTACACAAAGATGAAGCTAAATGTGGCATTTACTATAATATGTTTACATGACGATTGTTATAAATATATATAAATCCAAAGTTATTATAAGATTAATCTGTTCTCTAATTGTCATTAATAAATGATAAACAGAAACAGTATTCTACTAATATACAGTTTGTCTATTAAAGTCTAAAAATGTATGGATAAATGGATCATTAAAAACCTTCAATTTAAAGGGATAGTTCACCCAAAAATGAAAATTACCCCATGCATTTACTCACCCTCAAGTCATCCTAGGTGTATATGACTTTCTTCTTTCAGACAAATACAGAGTTGTATTAAAAATGTCCTGTTTCTTCCAAGCTTTTTAATGCCAGTGAATAGAAGTCGAGATTTTGAAGCCCAAAAAAAGTGCATCCATCCATCATAAAAAGTATGCCACATGGTTCCAGGGGTTAATAACGGCCTTCTGAAGTGAATCAATGCATTTGTGTAGGAAAAATATCTATATTTAAAACTTTATAAACCGTAATCTCTAGCTTCCTATAACTCTCATATGCACATTAATGGGATCATTTTCATTTTTGGGTGAACTATCCTTTTAAGAAGAATCGGTATTAGGATTGATATTAAACAAATATTATTTTAATTACTTCTTATGTTGATTCTAGATTAGTTTGGGGATTTACTATGTGTAAATACATGTGCCATTCCTAAAGTTGTTTGAGATAGTTACCTGAAGCTCATGTGATTTCCGGACTGTTTCCTGTTTGATGGTGTTTGTCATACTCTCCTTCATCTCATCCAGGATGGAGTAAACCGTGTCAAATTCCTCCTCTAAATCCGACACCACCTGTGTGGAGTTGACCTGAAACATGACAAAAATTCAAAATGAAGGGAAACCAAATTCAGTTTACCACCGTTACTCTTAAAGTAATTAAAACTTGAAGGATTTTGCCAACCCCACTGACACCACCAGCAACTTGCAGTAACAATGTGACCTAAACTCATTCATGTTCAAAAAGGCTAGGCAACTTTCCAATGCTGCTAAAATGCTAAATCTATGGTAAATCATAGTCATGACATAAAAATTTGAGATACGTATTCATAATTATGAAATAAAACATCATCAGAGATAAGAAATGAAATTAATAGACATCAAAATTATGACAAAAAGCCAAAACTATGAGAATATGGGACTCTTTCAAAAAATCTTTCATTTTTTTTATTGACATAAAACTTATTTGGTAATGACATTTGTTACTAGCCACCAGGATCAGAAATACCTCTGGTGGTGTAAACAAGATTTGCTGCTGTATACAGTACCTAATGTATAGTATACAGTGGAATACAGTGTTGCTGAGTTTGTATATCGTAACTTCATTTTAGAGTGCTTTTAGTGTACTCACCTGAACTCGACCCAAAGTGTAATTCAGCGTTTCAATGAAATTCTGGAGTTCCTCATTTTTGTTTGCTAATGTGGCAATTATCCTCTGTAAGGCATCCTGCAAAAAAAAAAACTTATCATACTGATGCTCATTTAGCATTTGTCTCTCTGTTTTGTTGTATTTACTGTACAAGTAAATGCATTTATTGTATTTCCTATTGCTCGTCATTTGTTCCTTTGTGCTTATTTTATTGCTGACTATTTAATTGTCTTCTTGAATACGATGTTGTCCTGAATATTTTACCTACATTAGTTAGCCTTTTATTCATGTTTCACATGATACTAAAATTAGCATCAAGAATTGTGAGATTGCTCAGATATCTAAATACCAGATGACTCTATCACAATTAAAGATTCTGACTACAGCATCAGCCATATTGTTCATGCACCATTATGAGAAGGCGTAGAACAGTGCCAATTACAGTGCCATGAAAAAGTTTTTGCCCCCTTCCTGTTTTTTTATTTTTATTATTTTTTGCATATTTGTCACTCTTAAAAGATTCAGATCATCAAACAAATTTTAATATTACACAAAGATAATGCAAGTAAATACAAAATACAGTTTTTAAATGATGATTCATTTATTAAGGGAAAAAAAGCTGTTCAAAGCTACCTGGCCCTACGTGAAAAATTAATTGCCCCCTCCTGTTAAATCATGAAAGATCTGTGATTAACCACATTATTTTACAACCCGAATTCTGGAAATGTTGGGACGTTTATTTTAATTTGAATAAAATGAAAACTACAAGACTTTCAAATCACATGAGCCAATATTTTATTCACAATAGAACATAGAGAACATAACAAATGTTTAAACTGAGAAATTTTACACTTTTATCCACTAAATGAGCACATTTCAAATTTGATGCCTGCTACAGGTCTCACAAAAGTTGGCACGGGGGAAACAAAGGGCTGAAAAAGCAAGAAATTTTGAAAAGATTCAGCTGGGAGAACATCTAGCAACTAATTAAGTTAATTGACATCAGGTCTGTAACATAATTAGCTATAAAAGGGATGTCTTCTGTGTATTTTGCCATTTTGGAATATTTTTTTTAATTGGGACACTGCTAACTCGTAGGGCACATCCATACATTTTCAATCTCTTTCATGTTCTCTGTAAGTCAAAAACACACTACTTTTGTGTTATACTTGTAAACGGAATACCTAGTAATGTAAACTTGCAAAGAAGACCAGAAAAAGACGATCTTCAGCAGGATGATTTAATGAAATTGTGCTATTTCAGTTATCAAGTCTAATGACCAAAGGATAAGTTGCTTGTCCACATTTATTTGATGACACATCAATCTCAAGTTAATTGCATCCCATGTCACATCACTGCATTATCCAAAAAAATATATTAAACCTATTTTAAAATTGTATATATTTTAAAAATAAATATTTAAATATATTTTAAAACACTATTCATATGCCTTTCCTATTGCTGTGCTATTATAAAGCAGAGGAATTTTGACCTATTTAATATATATTCATCTCTGTCCTCTAAGGCTTGTTCACTGTGTCCCATATGCCAACTCATGTGGAAACTTCTCAGATGCTCTGCTTGAGGAATAACACTGGTTTTTATTTGCTATGCAATACAGAAATACAATACAGATCGTCTTTAAAAACTAATACCACCAAACAGAGATCAATAAACCCTGACAAAATTGACAAATTTTGATACCAGGTCAATAACTGCTCCCACAGACAGGGAGCTATAAGAGATGGGAGTTGGTCATTTGAAGTGTGCAGCACAGATGTATTATTTTATCTGATTGCTCTCTAGTTTGCAGAGTTTGCAAGTTCACTGTTGGGATTGCTTCCACTTGTGAACTTGTGCAGCTAACAAATGCTGGCTCTACTAGGTAATGCAGTGCTAGAGAATTTGCCTGCAAGACATTATTTTCATCTCACAGAGTCAAATACAATCTGTAGTCTCATAGATAGTTTATAGACAAGCTATCATAAGAGTGTAATTTTAATTTCCTCATCTGGTTAATCTAGTTTAGTTTCAAATATATATTTTTTTGATGATGCTTGCTCACTTCACTATAAAGTATGTGCACACAGGCTGCAGTTTATTTAATGCCCACCGGTGTCATTAATAACAAAGGCTTCTGAATTCTCCATATGGTCCCTTTAAGGAGAAGTGCAGTAATGCCACCGCTGCAGGCTTCTATGACATGGCTATATGCAAAGCTAATCAAATTTCAGTGGAGGGACAATCCTCTGGTCAAAGGAGGAAATTAATCGAAAGGAGAAGCTTGTGATCCAGTAAATTTGTGGATCAGGTAAGTCGCTGTAGTTCAGAGCAGCTTAAAGGGGACCTATTATGCAAAATTCACTTTTCCTCCCACTTTTTTATTCCCCATAAATCATTTGTTGCAGTGTCAAGCAGTGTCGCGGACCAAGGCTTCGTTCGCAGAATCTATACAATCACAAAGACCCGTACACGACTGTTGATGGACAATGCCCTGTTAGCACAGAGAACTTAGTTTAGTACTAGATTAGTCCTAGACTACTAGTACAGGACTAGATCTGCTAAGCACGCTGCTGCAGAGCAAGTATGTACTTGCTACTAATTCATTTACAGACAAGCTGCTGTGTGAGAATGTAAGAAATGCTGTATGGATAGCCATGATGCATAAATCCTGTATCAGATCTAGACAGGTGGAGCTGGGGGAGGTAGAGGGTTTCCGAGAAACCTGCTGCAGGACCATCTTACAGTGAGCACTGAACCTGACTAAAAAGCTATTTTAATTAAATCAGAATCTCCACATATTTCTAATTAAGTCAGAATCTCCACAAATTAGAATGTGGTATTGTGGTATGGGCTGAACTTTATTTAACAATTTGCGCAACTAAGGTCATTGCACACTGATTACGAAATTTTCGCAGGTTGAAAAATAAATACGACCTCACGTTGTCAATCACGTTTACACACTGCCTCCAAAACCTTCGTCCGTCATAAATAAATTTGGATCGCATTCGATTTTCTTTGTTTTTTGCATCCAGCAAGCATTTTGGCGATTGTAAAGTTCATCAACTTCGTCTCGCAGCACACAGCACTGGAAAGATCCTTGCACACTGAATTCACAGAAATTGATGGGCTTCTTTTTAATATGTGGCTAGTATCACTAGCAAAACATCAAACTGAGCCACTGACATCCTGAAGTAAACTTTGAATCGCCCGTGATAATCCCGCTGCTCCTTAATAAGGAGGGGGATCTCACCGTCCTCTCTATATATCAGGATTGGATGGACCCAATATTTTCTTTTTGTTTTCTTCCTCTTTTTAAGAAGCGAGAGGACAACAAAATCATCCTCTCTGCTTGAAGACTACATTTAGTACTGTTTTGAGAATTTTTTCGCAACAGATTAATTAATACACATCGGTTTCATTGCGTGATGAAATTTTTAGGATGACGAATACGAAAAAAACAAATGCGAAGATTTCAGACTCAGTGTGCAAGGACCTTTACAGTGTACTTACACAAGAAAATAACTTTGATATAACATAGGTTATGGTTATCTTTAGGGTTACTTTAGGGTTATTATAATAAGTACACTGACGTAGAACAGGACTGTTAAATAAAGTGCAACCACTGTATTAGCATTTGTGAGATTCTATGAGTTTCAATTTGTGTCACTGGCTTTTTTTAATACTTTAATAAAGTCATTCCAATTTAGAAAGTGTCACTACCTAGACTATGGTCTCTTTAGAGATGTTAAAGGGCATGTGCTTCACATCCTCACTGAGGGCTATAAGCCTGCTAATGATGAAATCCTAGAACCTCATCACACTTGGCTGCAAACCACCCAAGTGCACGCTACGCCATCAGGACAGCATCATCCACAAATAGCAGCTCAACAACATCCAGGGCCTTACAGTATCTTAAGGTGAATAACATCCACCCCCTGCACCTTGCCACTCTTTTAACTTTTTAACTACCTCAGCAACTTCAGTCAAGGAAATGGGCAATGACTGCCCTGGGTCTTGCATCCCAATCTTAGTGTATGCATCAAATCAAACACACAGCCTTTCAAAGTATACTCTCTGTTTAATAGTGTGCGCAGTAGCTTCCAGTGTCCAGTGTTTACACTACTTCTCTCCAGAAGTTATGACCAATCAAAATAACCTTATTTTCTTCTCCTGGAGACCCACTGAGTTTAGCTTCAACTTTAATCAAATACACCTGAACCATTTAAACAAGGTCTTTAGGATCACTTGAAAATTTGAGGTTGGTATTAAACCTTAATCTGATGTTTTGCCACAGCCTTTTTGAGGCCAACCATAAGGCCAATCTGGGAGTCCTGTGGGTTAACCAAACAGACATATTCTGTAGCTGTTTGCAAAATATGTTTTTTTAAGATCCAGAAGAAAAGGCACAAACTATCTGTAGTGATAAATTACCATTTTGTCCCTTAGAGTAGGCGTATTTCATTATTAATGCATTAAAGCATTAATGAATGCAGTGTTAAAAGTTGATACTGTGTGACCCTCATGTAGGACGAGCTGAGCTACTGTTTCATGTCTCTGTTGTTTTCTGTCAAGCAACAGCAATTATATACACATATGCATATCATATGCATTTGGAACAACATGAGGGTGAATAAATAATGACAGAATTGTCATGGAATTTAGGGAAGAATGTTAAACAGAAACGTAACTGGTACTTTTAAAGTTGTTGTTGCTTCTGCTGTATATACCTGTACCCTACCAACACTGAATTATTGATACTACATCCACAGGTTTCTGTACAAAATTCCTAGTGCTTGCAGGAGAGGCTGGTTGAAGAAACCCAATATGCATGAATAACAGAGAGGATAAATGCTTATCAGATCAGACGCTGTGAGAGAGAAGCATGTCATGATTAAGCAAGTTGAGGGATTAGTTCAGCAGAAAGGACAATCACTCTCAATGAACTAATATTGATTTATTTCTTAAATATAAAATACCTAATACTACACTAAACATATGGAGTCATAATATTTTCAGTATAGATATGTTTACAAAAAAAAAGATTTAAAAATACATACTCAAATGCACACAATACAATGTACAAATGAAAAACAATAAATACGCAAGTGTGTTCACAAATTTCAAAATATTTTCAGATGTGTGAATCTGCATTTTCAAGCTTTCACATATTTCTCCGAAATTGTTTTGCTGAGGTAGCCAGTTGTTTTGTTTAATTAAATTATGTATGTTGGAGATCACACCGTTATGCAAAAAGGTAGCACAAGCAAGATAAGAAATGTAGGCTACCTCATATGCTAGTCTATGCCACAAATATAACTCTAATTATAATGTACTGCACAACTAGTGCATTATAAAATAGTTAACTCTGTTATAATGTACTGCACAACTATTTCCTCTCAATATAAAACACAAAAACATTCACAGGGGTTAATAAAACACCCTCTTGACAGAGATGACCATTTTTCAAGCACTGTACAGATACATACACAAAGTCAACAATAGGGTCGAGACTGAATGACGTAGCGCATACTATTTTGGTCAGACGGTCCCTAATTCCCTCAAATCCACACCACACTCTGTAGTCTGTGTCCAGGAGAGAGTACTAGTTAAGGATAAAGGCTTCTGGGCCTAATCCAGAGAGACTGCTCTCAGATTCAGACTCTAATCATATAGTAAGTAAGTAAGTAAATTTATTTATAGAGCACATTTAAATTCAGCATTACACTGACCAAAGTGCTGAACATAACCAATACAGCTAATTCAAAATTAGAATACAATTAAAAAACAACAATAATAATAAAATAACAACAACAACAACAACAACCGTGAATAATGAATTAATAGCCCGGAAATGCGAGAGAGTAAAAATGTGTCTTAAGTCTGGACTTGAAAATAAAAAGAGATGAGGCACTCCTAATGTCAGGTGGCAACTGATTCCACAAACGTGGAGCGGCGACTGCAAAGGCTCTGACTCCTTTTAATTTAAGACGTGACCGAGGAACATGTAATAGAGCTTTATTTGCCGACCTAAGGGACCTGGGCGTTGAATGCAAATGAATAAGATTAGAAATATAAGATGGGGCATGCCCATTAAGAGCTTTAAAAACAATAAGTAAAATCTTAAACTGAATTCTAAAAAAGACAGGAAGCCAATGAAGAGACGCTAAAACTGGCGAAATATGATCATGTTTTTTGGTGCCGTTTAACAGTCTGGCCGCCGCGTTCTGAACCATCTGCAGCCGTGACAATGAAGATTGTGGAAGACCAACATATAACGAGTTACAATAATCCAGGCGTGATGTGATAAAAGCATGAATGACTATTTCCAGATCTTGAAAAGAAAGCGATGATTTAAGTCTGGAGATGATCCTCAGCTGATAATAACTGTTCTTAACAACTGAGCTAATTTGTTTTTCAAGACAAAGCTCAGAGTCAAAGATAACACCTAGATTTTTCACGAGACTTAATATATGGAGTGAGGTTTTCTAAGTTCCCAGCAACAGAATTTCTTGTTTTAGAGGGACCAAAGAGAATCACCTCAGTTTTATCATTGTTGAGCTGCAGGAAGTTATTTGACATCCAGCATTTAATATCCTCAAGACAATCCATGAGAGGCTGCATAGAATCTCGAGATTTTAAAGGAAGATACAGCTGAGAATCATCGGCATTAAAAATGAAAAGAGATTTTATATTTCCTTATGATATTACCAAGTGGAAGTATATACTGTACATACATATTAAAGAGCAATGGCCCTAAAATGGACCCCTGAGGGACTCCATAGAGAAGAGAGGCAGATGATGAGATAAACTGGCCAACAGACACTGAAAATGACCTGGATTTGAGATATGACTCAAACCAGCAAAGTGCTGTACCCTTGCCTTTATGCCTACCCAATGTTCAAGGCGTGACAGAAGGATATTATGATCTACTGTATCAAAAGCGGTGCTCAGATCCAATAAAACCAAAACTGCATTATCACCAGAATCAACTGACAGTAACAAATCATTTAACACTTTTAACAAAGCTGTTTCAGTACTGTGGTGGGTAGTAAAACCTGACTGAAAAGGTTCAAGTATATGGGTTGAATTTAAGAAAGGGAGTAACTGTGATAGGACAACTCTTTCCAGTATTTTTGAAAGAAATGGGAGTTTTGAAATAGGACGATAGTTATTCAAGCAATTAATATCGGCATTGGGTTTTTTAAGCAATGGCTGGACAACTGCATGCTTCAAAAACACAGGGAATTTTGGACATTTATATTTCAGAGGAGCTATAGAATCCAGGATATCAGAACAGGAAGAATTAAAGAGAGAAATTAGATAATCAGAACTAGATGAACATTCAGCAGCAACTGAAATTGCTGTGGACACTTCATTACTATGAAACATATCTGAAAACTGATTTACAGTAAGAGAGTTGATGCAACGAGAATAAAAACCTGTAGTTTTTATATTACCCCAAAAAAACTAGATAGGGTTACATTAAATACAATTGGCTTATGATCTGAAAAGCAGGCATCTTCAATGATTATGTTATCAATGGAAAACCCATATGACATGATAAGGTCCAGAGTATGGCCAAGTACATGTGTAGCATTTTCAATATGCTGAGTAAAGCCAAAAGAATCCAAAACATGCATAAACTCAGCAACCATGGGCTTTCCAGGACAGCAAACATGAATATTAAAATCCCCTAGTATTAACAGACGATCATATGATGTAATAATATGAGAAACAAATTCAGAAAACTCCTTTGTAAAATCCTTATCTGGCTTTGGGGGTCTGTAAACCAGTACACTAACGGAGTGGTAGCAGATTCTATCAAAACACACTGAGATTCAAAGGTAGAAAAGTTCCCAACAGAGACAGTCCGAGATTGAAACCAGTTCCTGAAAACCATAGCCACTCCACCTCCTTTTCCAACACATCTTGGAGTGCTGATAAAACCAAAATTTAAAGGACAAAGTTCGCCAAAGATGGACGACCAGTCCAGGTCTCAGTTAAAAATAGGAAATCCAATTCGTGGCTTGTAAAAAAGTCGTTCAAAATAAAGCTCTTATTAGACACAGATCTGGCATTAACCAGGGCCATTTTAACGTGGGAGACAACAGTTTGTGTTTGTGATTGACGGACATACTTCAATGATTTAATATTCCGAAGATTCACACCCCTGTTTCGGCCGCACAATCGCGCAATTCGGCCGACTGCCTCCGATCCGGGATGATGGGTAGATGACAGGCATATCTCACATCCCACGAACGCCGGGCCAGGTATAAACCACGGTGACCATAGGAAGGAGTGAAGGGACATGTAGAGAGATGAGCCGAAGAGATAGAAACATCTCTCCTAATCCTCACGCGATTTCCCCTCCTTTTGCGACATTTCCGCTGATGGATAATACAACAAGGAAGCTGGCGAACAAACACGTCCGAAGGACGAGAGAACGAAGAGTAGCAATACTCCTGTGCAATGGGACAGTCTCTGGATTGATTGTCCAACACACTTTTGATGTGTAACAATGCTTGGCGATCATAGGTGATGATAGCATCAACACAACGCATTAACAGCAGCAGAGAAAGCACCGATAGACAGAGTGCTGAACGGATATTTAAAAACTGACGAGACAGACGGCATGCCGACAAACACACAGGCGCCATCTTGGAATCTCGAAGGAGGATTGTGTTTAAGTGTAAAACTATATCTTAAGTTTAAGATATAGACACATCAAATACACAACCTTTACATTAGTTGGGTTTGTCCCAGCTTGCATTTCCTAAAACAGAAGTAATCGACTGTTGTTGTCATTATCAAAGCTAGGAATGCACAAGATGCATCTGAACTTATTCTAAATGCTTATCATTAGGGCTGAATGCGTCAGGTGCTCAACACAAAATCACAAAATCGTGTTTCTCAAATTAAGGGATTTAAATTTAATTTATTGTTATATGAAGAACACAGTAATACTATCTATAGCAATACTGATTTTTTCATTATGCCTTCATCCTAAACTTTTGCTACTCTTCAGATGCTTTTATTGTTCTACCTTCGTGCCAGACCCAAATTTTTGATCTTCAACTATGAAAATCAATCATAAAAATATTTGGTTACACTTTATTTGAAGATGTCCTTGTTACAGTGTAATTATACAATTAAATACTGAGCAATATTAATTAACAACATTATAAACTTCTCAACATGACTTGCATTTAATACTGCTGAGGAGAGCAAGTCTGTTACTATATTGGTTAGGATTACAGTTTGGTTTAGGGTCAGTTGCATGTAATTATGCATAAACTACTGTTAGTTCTATAGTATGTAACGTAATAAAAAAAGTGTACCAAATACTCATTATTGCATGTTTAAAGTCGCAATGAAATAGATAGTGACAGATCTTGTAGACAAGAACATGCTTAAGATGAAATATGAGACAATGAGACATGTGATGTGTGAAGAAAAACAAAGAAATAACCAAATAAACATCATGTGAGCAGGCCCTTTAAAGGAATATTGGCACTGGTGTTTGTCTCGATCTGTTGAGGATGTTTGCATTCAGATGAGTTTTAAAATGGCTAAAGATTTCACACACTTGAAACTGTCTGTCTATAACATTCAGCTTGCAGTTCCACAACTCTAAGCTTAGTCAACACAAAACTATTGACAGCCAACTGCAAAGGGAAACATGAGAGGGCATAGCTGACCTAGTTCAGACATATAAGTCAAATTTGATTCAAACTATCTGTAATTTGCTCTTTGACCAACCCAGATCCACACCCTGAAGTGCAGAATTAGAAACCAACAAACAATAAGGTCCACCTTTAAAATAGATTCACATGCTTACACTTTATCACTAAGGAGTTTATGGAGGCCAGTAAACCTCATCTAACTTTCAGGGACTGCAATCTGATCCCCTCACGTTTCCTCTGACTGCCGGACTCCAGATGAGATGGATTTTGAGTTGCAGGTGAATAGAACGGCCACCCGTTGAAAAGTCCAATGTTACACCCTGCATCGCCTTTGAAATCTGACTCCTTTGAAGACCCACAACGGTATGACCCACTTCCTGACAATACAGTCAGATTGCTCTCAGATCGTGTGCTATTCCCTTCCTCAATTATCCCTGATACAGCAAACATGCACATGTGTGTATTTCCAGGGTTATTTACATACAATACTCTCCCAATTGGTTCAATAATAAAAACATGACCACAACGAAGCTGCATAATAATTACTGCATTATAATTAGTCATTACACACCATGCTAAACTTCTCAACATGACTTGCATTTAATACTGCTGAGGAGAGAGTAAGAACATTCACTAATATACAGAGATGCAACACACCTATGCAAACACTCAAGACAAAGATGACTTTGACTGCTTCCTCGAAGGTCTATCACAGCTATCATAACATAATGTGGAAGAGTAGCATAGTAAGCAGGAATTAAATGTCATGTGTGTGTTTAGAGATCTGTTTCTGTTCATGTGCAGTTATTTATTCCTCTCTCCTCTCTTTATCTACTTTTACTAAGTAAACATGGGAGTGCAGGTGCTCTGCAATTACAAAAACTTATGGCATACAATACTTGTATTTTCAGTAATGCTGGTTAAATGTTAATATTTAGTCATTTTACTCTCTCATTATGTAATCTGTATCGTTCATCAACATAACACATTTTACAGAATGGGACACAAAGTTGAGCAACTGTAATTTATATATAGCACAGAATATAGCCTATTCGTATTATGTAACAAGGGCTCAGTCCAATGTAACGTAACACGGGACATAAAGGTAACATTTTTACAACCGGCAACACAAAATTCTGTCTAATATAAATCCTCTTCATGAATATAGCTGCCTTCAGCTACAGGTCAAACACTATTTTTAAAACGCCAATGTCAATTCATAAAGGCCCCAAGACCAGATGACAAATACAGTGAATAAGGCAGATTCGTTTTACGCTTCATTTGTATGAATATAAAGCAGAGTCTATTTACAGAGCCGGACGATTATTAACGGTGCTGCGTATAAATGGACCGCTGCGACATTTCAGCTATTCGATTCCATCTAAACACGTTACATGTTTGCCACTTACTTTCTGAGAGTCCATTACGAGGATCGCAGAAGAACTGACTTCAGCTCATGAACTGTTGAGAATGTCGCCAGCAATGAAGGCGCTCGATGATTCCCTCTGGAACAAGGAGGATACTGAGCATGCGCACTTTGCGCAGTGTGTCTCTCTCACAGAGGACTACTATAGGCAATCTGTGTCCTCACTGCAGAACACAAGATCCAGGGGGCGAGGTTTGATCCAGATCCAACTCCTCCTACCTTACATATACCTAAACCTACCCGTCTCCACCCCTAAACCTACCAATCTCCACCCCATATGAGGATCCAGCCCCGCCCCCTGGATCTTTGTTCTGCAGTGAGGGGCTACTGAATCCATGCGGCATTACGTCACCAAAGTGCGCGAACTCGTCTCGGAGGAGGACTGCACCGGCTGTGTGACTACAAGGAGACTGGTCGGGTTACACACCAGGGGACCTTCTCCTCTGGCTGTACACATAAAACATAAGGTCAATAATCAGGTAGCTACGTTAAAATATTGATTGAACTATATATAAATAAATATATATATATATATAAAATTCTGTAGCCTACTCATTTAGGCTACTCAACCACAAGCTGTTCCAAACCTGTATGAGTTTCTTTTCTCTGTTGAGCATGAAACATGAAGGTAGCCATTGACTTCCATAGTACTGAAAAAATAATATGGAAGTCAATGGGTTATTTTATAGCTTATTATTCGCATCTGAAGGATTTCAACCTATAGCTACTGAACTACAATGTTCAAGTCTGGAGGTCATGAAAACTTTTTAAAGTGTTGCCTTGAGCATCACTGAATGTCACGAGTTAAAGTCACATCTCGACAGGCACTGTTAGGAGTGAAATGTTGGATTAGCCAAAAATTACCAACAGCTTCCAAATGGTCAAACTTTGCCTTAATAAAAAACAACCAGAGTTAACCAACAATAAATAAAAATGATCCAACAATGCACAAAAAATAAAGAATAAGCTACTGTCAACACAATAGCATGTTTAAACAGCTAAAGATAGTCTTACCCACAAATAAGGTGACTAAATCTACACAGCACATAACTAACTTGAATCAATACACAAAAACACACCAGTCTGGAACAGAGTAAAAAACAGCACATGCTTCAGTGAAGCTCGGTGAGCATTCATCCACCCTTCCTCTCATTGAAGACCAGTCAAAGAGTCCCCATAGAGCAGTGATGAGACCTGATCCAGAGAAAATGAACATCTACTGCCACACAGTGGATTTACACACACTAGACACACCAAGAAGAAACTTACCAACCATATAATCTTGTACATTCAGTTATTATTTTGTGTTTGGGCATATATGTAAACATCTGTGAAATAGCTTCCGTACTAAATTTTAAAAAAGCAGTCTTATTTTTTTTTTTTAGTGATAAACATTGTGGTGTAAACTTGGCATAACTCTATATAATTCATAGAAAGGTGTTTTTAAATGTGTTTACATAAATTCTGCAGTCATTCAGTTTCAACTGAATTGTAAAATTACAGAATAGTTGAATTTTTCTGAATTGTAAAATTACAGAATAGTATTTTACCCTTTTCAGAAATATTAATAAAAGCGATACCATTTATTCTGCATATAAATAAATAAATAAATAAAACGTTTGTGCCTCATTGTAATTTGAAAAAAATTACTGAAATTAAATGTTTCATAATGACAAATAGAAGCTTACAGAAAGAGGAAAGGCATTAACTGTTACAATGCACATGTTACAATATTGTAACGTGCATTATAGCAGGGCCGTGCACAGATATTTTGAGGGGTAGTGGCCCAAACAAAAAAAAATGGGCACTAAGGGGGTGGGTGCTTGTTAATACAAATTATCCAGTTGTTACAAATATACAATTAAAAGAAAAGACAGCACACTCTGTAATAATTTCTGACTTTATTGTAGATGCTTTGATAAGAGTGGGCTCTCCCTCACTCTCTGAGCCTGCTTCTGCCTCATCTTCAATGGAAGTAGGGGAGAGTGGGGTAAGTTGACCCATCCCCTGTATCTTGGCAACTGTACACTTTTACTGCCATGTGACCATGTACAGTGCACAGCATAAAAGAGTAAACCCCCTCTAAAACTTAACAAATTCAGCAATTACTCTTTACTTAGATGACATGTTAGGGTTCTTTGGAGATATAATGTTCCAACAAGCCTGCTTGATCAACTACCAAAGAAGAATTTTAAAATTATTCATCAAAATAAGATTTTCTTATCAAAGTGATAAAATGATATGTTGCAAAAATGAGTACACCCTCCTGAAAGTTACAAAAAAAAAAATGTGTATAGGTTCAAGGCTATTTTTGATCAACAGGTAAGTATATTGAACCAAAACTTTTAAAGACAAGTAATTTCCTGACAATTAACAGTGTTATATAGCCCACTGAATCATACTCAGACTTAATGCTGGCAGCAGTGGAACCACTTGGGAGAGAACTGCCAGGTGACTTATTTCTTAGCATAAAAGAGGACAATGATACAAGAGGAATACCAAATTATTGTTTTAAGTGTGAAAATATAGCAGAAGTATCACCGACATTCAAAAACAATGGACTTGTGACAAGGCTCCTGAAATAATCAGGTCTTCACTTTGTTTTAATTTATTGAGTGAATTTTTGGTAGAAAAAGAGCAGGTGAAATAACATGCAAGTGTCTCAGAGCCGGCAAAAGCTATGAAAAGAGTGACACTTTATCTCACAGAGTATGACGCAGCCTGCAGAAGTGACATGCATGGTTGTTGTCACCACTAGAATTACCCTACTGTAGCCAAAGCACAATAAACTTATTTAACCTCTTCCAAGGCCCATATCTACAAAATAGAGACTTCTGGGAATCCATACTCTGGTCTCAAGAGACCAAGTCAATCATTTTGGATCCAAAAGCATCCAAAATGTTCTGGTGTTGCTAGAGGAGGAGTACAGTGAGAAGTGTTTGGTACCCACAGTGACATTCAGTGGTAGTAAAGCTCTTATATAGGGATGAATGAGTGCTGAAGGTATGAGGGAGTTGTGCTTTATCAAAGCTGTCATGAATTCACACACTACTGTGTGATGGAATACAAAAACTTGAAACAGAAGATGCTACCCTCCCCTCATTCCCTGCATTATTGGGATTTTTTTCAGCATGACAATGAAGATATTCATTCTCACAAGGTGAAAATCCTTCAGTGGACATGTATTTAACTCAATCTTAACGCTCTTGAGCAGCTGTGGGGGATTCTGTAGAGACGAGCTGAGCAAAACTTGCCATTAAAGACCAGAGCATTTAAGGAGGTCGTCCTCCAGGAGTTAAACAGGACAGATGTGAAAATTTGTCATGAACTTGTACACTCAATGCCAAGAAGGGTCAGAGCAGTATACTTAAAGTTCTGGAGGACATACTAAGTACTAGAATATTATACATTTGCTGAATTAAATCTAGGGTGTACTCATTTCTGCAATCATTAATTTAAACAAAATCGGCTAATTTACTTATCTTACAGAAAATATTGGCATATATTTTGTTGTTTTTATTAAGTATATGTTTAATACATTTAAATTTTGCCATCTTTCCATGAATTATATTAGTGATCATTAAGAAAATACATCTTTTATATTTATTCAGAGGGGGTGTACTCATTTATGCTGTGCACTGTATTTTGGAGCCACCCATCATTTCTGCCAGACTGTGAAAAGGAGAAACACATGGGGGGAGTGGAAGGCACCCACTTACTTTAAAAACAGTTTTTGGCTAGTCAAAGTAAAATTTTAACATAACAGATGTAATGGTTGTTACATCAAAGCAAATATACCCAGGTCTAAAAATATTTATGATACATATAGGTGATTAAGCAATGTATAAAACCATGTAAACCATTTTGCTAAATATTAGCCTGAAGCTTTTTTTTTTCAAAATGGCAGCTATGGGGCAAAGTGAGCCAAATGCTGTGGGGTAAATTGAGTCAGCATTTTAACTTACCCCACCATAAGGCACTGTAGTTAAGTTAAATCTCTGAATTATAAACTGGTATTTTAAAGTGATATTACTGGTTTAGTTTATCACATAGCCTATATATGTTATTTATAGTTTATTTGATAGGGAGTGTGTACAATTGCACCAAATCCTTCTCTGATAAGAACCAGAAAAATGCATTTCATCACATTATAATCAGATATATCTTTCCACCTGTAGTTGCTAATGGCCAACAAACTCTGTTTAGTCTGTTTTTAGGAAGGTTACAACTTTGGTGTTCAACATATTGTTTCAGAAATGCAAACAATTAAATATTGAAATTTAAACTTCATTTGGTTGGTTTTATGTTAAACTTAACTTTATGAAAAGAAATATGACTGTTTGTAAAAGGAAATTATTCAATTAGTTTTTAAATTATTATTTATTTCACATGGGTTTGAATCAGATTTGGTCATATTTTACACCCAGATGGTGCATCTTACCCACTGACTCGACTCGGGTCAACTTACCCCTAACCCGGGGCAAATTGAGCCATGGGAACACCTTTTTTTATAAGAAACCATATTTTTAGAACCTATACTTAATGAATACTTTCATTAGGTGATACGATAGATACTTTCATTGTATACTTCTGCGTCATTTTCCCTTATCTTGAGGACCACATAAAGTAAAAAATGGCTTATCTTACCCCACTCTCCCCTATAAGTATTAGACATTTAATTTAATATTTTACAGCATAAATCTATATTATATACTAATAAACAAGTTATTTAGAACATTTATATTATTTTTTTAACTATTTAGGCCTATTAATAATATGGTTTTAATAAAATATTGTAAATATGATTTTATCTGCTGATACATTTTATCAGCAGAGCTGATAAAATGTAAAACTGTAACTTGAATGCAATGTAAGTCGCTTTGGATAAAAGCGTCTGCTAAATGCATAAATGTAAATGTAAATGTAATATGATGTGCTATAGATAGATTACTAGCACCAAGACAAGTGATTATAATGGGAAATACACTTAATTACAAGAATTGAAATATGAAAAATTGCTAAATATTCTATTATTTACCTGCTGGCTTGCTGGAGCTTTGAATTCATGTTTGCAATGTTGAACTGCCTTTAGCACTCTTTCTCCATGTCTTCTTTTTTTTGTGAAGGCATTATTATTTTTTGTTGTTAGCACTTTTTGAAGACCGAGAGCAAATCATTGACAGAAATACAAAAACAAACTAACGTTACCAAATTACTAATTCAGAGAATGATCCACTGACTGTATTGTGGATTGTAATGTTGGCTGTCTACCTGTTAATTATTACTTAATGGACGACCTTCGGGAACTATCGTGATGCTGCGGAGCGGCGGGAAAACACGGAGCGGATTCGCGGAATCAGTGGATCTTTAGCGGCGCGGTAACTGAACGCTTTGAGCTGCGGGAGGGGGGCACCTCAGCCGATGAGGGCAACGGGGCAGTGGCTGTAGCCACCGGGCCACCCCCCTGTGCACGGCCCTGCATTATAGGCCTGACATAATACTGAGATTTATTTATTGCCACTTGTCACTTTTGGTCTCTTTGTGTGTTGAAACTCTGAGAATACATTTTGAACAAAATAAAACAGTTTTCATACTGAACTAGGCACAAAATTGTTTCACCAGTTGTGACTAGCAGTTGTCGGCAGAGCTCTCAGGGTCTGACTCTTGCTCATTGAGCGACTCAGCCATTGGTTGGTTTACACGTCACTCAAACGCTCAAAGTTGCAGTAAAGTAGAGGATCCAGTTTGGAAGAGGAAGTTGTCGGATAATTTGTGAATGCATTGGGACGGTGAACTGGAACTCGCCATATCTTGGAAAGATTACTTTTTTAACAGTGATTACATAGTTCGTCTTGGATCAGAATGGAAGAACGGCACGATAGTTCACCCATGCAGGCTTTCGATAAGGACGTTTTGGAAATGACTGTTGAAGATGTTTATGACATTTCTTACGTGATCGGCAGAGATTTATTAAAAGTCAACACAGGTAGCCGGGAATTCTCGGATTTACAGTTCAAAATCGTCCGTGTGCTGGAGATGTTTGAGACCATGGTGAACAAGTACAACCTGTCGCTGGAGGAGCTGAGGATGGAACTGGAGAATATGAAGCGAGAAATGGAAAGAGTTGTAGCAGAAGGTTCAAGTGGTAATGTTGACAATGTGAGTGGGTTCGTGTGGAGTTCAGTGTATGTGCATCGTTCTTGATGCTCCGACGTCTGTTCACGTTGGGGTCCTTTTAAATGAATATTTCCGGTTCAATACAAGTTGAGCTCAGTCGACAGCATTAATAGCATAATGTTGATTATTACTTTTTTTTTTTAAAAACTCATCCATCTTTAAAAAAAAAAAAAAAAAAAAAAAAAACTACAATGGAGGCGAGTGGGGAATAGTTCACCCCAAAATGAAAATTTGCTGATATTTTACAGTTGCTGATATTTTACATTGCATCAGTTGTTCTGTTAAAACGTTTGTGTTACTTGAATTGTTTTAGGGTTTATTATTGTGACACATTGTGGTTCTACTATTGAAACTGAGTATTTGAAGGTTTAAGGATTGGCTGTTTACTTCCATTCTAAATGACTCATTCTAACCCAGATTTTTGCTTTTTTTATCAATAAAAAAGAAGGAATGAGTGGTAACATGCTGTCAACATATTCCTTTGAATTTTGAATATTGCTTATGAGCGGAACTCAAAGTGGGAACCCCAAAAAGTCATCTAGATTTAAAGTAGGCATGAAATCAAAATGAACCCTATTTATTTTCCTAATGCATGTTAATGGCCTTAATCTTGTAGCTATGCAAGACTTAATATTTGACTTATTTAAAAACTTGACAGCAATTTTTTCTTAATTAGAAGGCCAGAGTCTATAGTTTGTGCAAACATTTATTTATACTTAGGGCAATATATAATCTTTTATTTTTTTAAAGCAGACTGTTGGTCCAAACAAACTAGTCGTGGACTTAAAAGACCCAAACCGACCACGATTCACCATGCAGGAGTTAAAGGAGGTTCTGCAAGAGAGAAACAAACTTAAAGCCCAGCTGCTGTTGGCCCAAGAGGAACTACAGCTCTACAAGAGGTAAAAAAAAAACATGGTTTCAGTGCTCAACTTCTCAACTCATGTCTCTTTTATAGAGTTACTATATATTAGTAAACTGCTGTGTTTGAGTTATTCCATTATACAGTGTTCTGTTCTAAATTTGTGCAAAAAACAGGGAACTTTTTGTCTTGTGTGATGTTTTTTTCTAATCTCAACAGCAAATAAAACAGTTCTGAGAGAAATGAAATCATGGAATAATTAATTTGATATGTGTGGTCTCAGTCAAATTTAGCATCTACTGTGCTTGCAGTGGAGTCCTGGGCTCCGAACAGAAGATGGTGGAAGTAAACCTGGAGACCCTTCCTCAGTCAGAACCTGCACCCTCCAGCATTATAGAGGAGCACAAAGAGAAGAGCACCATTCAGAAACTGTGAGTGCTTTTAACTAGTTTTGTCTTTGTCAGAGCTTTGTGCAATTCCAGGTCAGTCATTTTGATATTCAAAGCATTATTCTTATACGTTTATTCATCTGAAAGTAGGAGTTGGCTGATATACTGTTTTAATCCTTATAATCTTAAATTAAATTTTAGTTCAAATATTCAGTTACAACATTTAGAAATTATATATTTAAGACTCTTTTTGACAATTACTTTATGGCGGGACAAATGGAACAGTCTGATTTAGTGGAACTTATGCAGAATGATTTCTGATGGATCATGTGACTGAAGACTGGGGTAATAATGAAATTCAGCTTAGGCATCACAGGGATAAGTTATGTGAGTGGCGTTACCAGTAGCTGGAAGGTGCAGCAGGTCTGGAGTCCTGCCCAGTGGAGTTTACCCTTCCACCTTGAGTTATACATTTGTCAAAATCATACAAAATATATTGCTTCAAAGCAGCTTTACAGAGGTAGAGGTACAGTTAGCAAGCCAGAAATGGATGTAGAAAGGAAAAACTCCTGAAGATATTTAGGTATTGGAGAGAAAAACTTTTTGTTGGTTTGAGATAAATTCTATTTTTGTATCTGTTCTGTTATATTAATGTCTTCCAACTTTGGCACCCTTGATAATGTGTTTAATATTGATAATATGTATTATAATAATATGTATATGTTTATGACATTTCTTTTGTGATTGGCAGAGATTTCCTAAAGTCCACACAGGTGCTCGGTAAACTTATATCCACAACTCTGCGTTAAGCCATGTTAAAGGGATAGTTCACCCAAAAATGAAAATTCTGTGATCATTTACTCACCCTCAAGTAGTTCCAAACCTGTATGAATGTCTTTGTTCTGCTGAACACAAAGGAAGATATGCTGAAGAATGTGGGAAACAGAGCAGTTCTGGGGCACCATTGACTTCCATAGCATTTTTTTCTCCTACTATGGAAGTCAATGGTGCCCCAAAACAGCCTGGTTACAAACTTTCTTCAGAATATCTTCCTTTGTGTTCGGCAGAACAAAGAAATTCATACAGGTTTGGAACTACTTGAGGGTGAGTAAATGATGACAGAATTTTCATTTTTGGGTGAACTATCCCTTTAAGCTGTTCTTTCTAAAGCTTTTCTGCTCTAAAGAAGAATGCTGTTTTAGATCTTATCTAGGTCTTTGTAACATTGACCATATTTTATGATTCTGTGTGTCGATGCTGCTGACAAATGGTCTCTCTCTTTTCCAGGTTCTCATTTCGACAAAAATAGTTACCAGGATTTAGCACAAACTAAAACACATTTGAGACAAGCAACCCTTCCAACAGGGTGAGGAGAGATGGGAAGAAGTGATCTTTTTGGCTGGAAATCCTTCGCCTTACTCCTGCTCAGTGTTTTTAATCGTGTACATTTTTAACTCTGTTATTGTGACAGTTCTCACTTTGTTCATCGAGTGTGAATTCAAACATGAATGACAAGATATCAAAGTATCAGATGTCCCTCTAAACACCTCCCTCAGCTAATATACATTTGCAGACTATTTGAAACATAATAGATTTTCATTAACATTGTTCCACAGTATCTTTTACTGTAATATATGACATTAATAGAATCAATTTTATATCAGTCATTTTATGAATAGTACAATGACACATTTAGGGACTATTTTGGTGACAGTACTAAACCTAATTAAATTGCCTGAAACACCTTGATTTGGTGTTTATATGCCATATATGAGGCCCTAAGACCTTATTTGAGAGCTTCAGACTGTATCTGTTGCAGGTGTTGACAAGCTTAAGAACAGAAACTATCCATATGATTATGCACTTTCTAGTCTTCATTTTAATAAACATGGGAACACAAGGAATTGTAAGGTTAAAATTGAGGTACTTCAACTAGAACACAAAAGGCTGCTGTATGAGGTACTGTGCAGTGCACTAAATCTCATTAAGGTATATGAAGTGGTAAATTGTGGGCCATATGAATGTAAAAATTCACTATTATTGGCTCGCAGTATTCATTGTAATTAAGTAGTAGACTGGACAAATTTTATGACAGCAGAGACAATTTTTTTCTGCAATACTAAGTATTAAGAAATGCTGTTCTGAGTACATGGGCCCTGTTGTTTATACACAATTACTGGAGTTAACGTGCAGTTGCGTAACAACATGAGATTGAATTATTTAAATTATATTTGGCCCTCTTAAATAAAAAGATTAATTTTTCCTAGTTTTTTTTTTTTCCTTTAATCTAACTTCTGATCTTACGTGTCTGTTGCTGTTCTTTCCCCTATTTGTATTGATGTTTCCAGTATCCTTTATAAAAATGTTTTTATGTTTGAAATGTAACCTCTTTTGTTTTTTAGTATAATGGCTCTCTGAATTATATTTGAACAACCAGTAATATAAATTAATTCAATTGTGTTTACAGTACCCAGTTTTCTAGTGTTTTGCTCCTATTTTATGGCGGTACCTGACACGTTTCTTGCAGCAAGTTGCAGTATAAATTTTTTTTTGCAAGTGTATCACTTAGCCTTAGATTCTTCTGATTGGAATTACAGTCGTTGTCATGTTTTTATGGTATAACATTTGACATGTTATGCTTTTAAGATTTATTCATTACAATTTATTTCAATTATAAATGTATTTGTGATTAAAAGAAATGGTCTAAAAACAACCGTTATGCAAAGTTTTGTACAGCTGAAATGTTTTTGTACAACATTTCAAAGCATTAAAGCATAAGCATATGGTTTATATTCTGTGCACTTCTGTAACGTTGTAAATCCTTATAAAATTTAACAAAAACTTAAAGACAAAGGATTCAAAACCAACAATTTCTTAAAAATGTGGTATAATTGCTTTGCGAATAAACTCTTAATTTTGCATATACAAATGTACAGCAACTACACCCATTTGAATATACTCATTTTTAAAATCAGAGGCTGGTATTCTTATACATGCCTTACTAAAATTAATAGTCCACCCAAAAAAAGAAACTTTGCTCACCCTCATGTCATTACAAACATCTGTACCATATCTTTTTGTGCAAAAAGATATTTTCATCCATTCCTTTCCACTGAATAAACAGCTTAAACATACTTCAAAATATATTTTTATCTTCAGAATAAAACAAAGTCCTAAAAGTTTGGAATGACATGAGTACATTGAGTAAACGTTTCTGAACTATAAAAATGTTAAACACTTAGCTCAAAAAGGTTCACATCATTCAGCCCAGGACGTAAAAATCTTTTAAAAAACAATTTTACAGGTGCTGTGGGTCTTTCAAAACACCACACAATTAATTTTATGGTGCCACTTGTTACAGTGGAAGGTTTGGCAACTCCAAACATCATTGTATGTCTGTTATTCCATTAATTTAAATGCTATCAGAACAAGACAACTAAACAGAGTAAATTAATGCTTAAGCCAAGGATGAGCAGCGATAGCTTCTTTACTGTGGTCACCGTAATCATAAAGCAGCTCCTCGTCTACTTTGATGTCTCTGGAAGCCAGGAAGATGAGGATGAGGTGTGCCGTTTATCTCATGCAGTTTGGTCCGAAGGTTGCCATTCTTACTGTGGTTGATCAGTCGGCCCAGGCGGTCGGTTTCTTTGGTAGCATCCACACTAGAAAAGGGCACAAACATTAGATTTATTAATATGTCTCTCCGTTGACTCTCAGTTTCTCTCAATTCCAAGTACAGGCTCAGACTAAATTGTGGAGTTCACGTCTACTCATACAGATAGCAATGTTTACCTCAAAATCTTGCATTAAAGCATATCAATAGCCAAAGTAAGATTCAAATTCTTCACACCAGAAGATTGTTTTATGAAAAATAAAAACATACCAAAATACTCACCAGTAGGTTTTGTCTTGGTAGCGGAAATAGTACATATAGCAGCCAGTGGTTGGATCTTGAACATATTGAGACTCTCTTGCTTTAGCATCAGCAATCTCTAACAATTCCCCGTGGTACTCTACTACAAACTGGTCTTTCTGAAATGCTCGGTCTGCAAAAACACCTCTTCCTTTTCCATCAATACTTTTCACCTGATTTTGAAAATGGAAGATGCATGTAATGAAAAGTTGTAAAGTTAAAATATAGACCAATTGCTTAAAATGCTTACCTTGAGCCCCTCTTCAACATTGTTTTTGATGAGATCATCAAGGTGCTGCTGCTTTTCACACTGTTTTAACAACATGTCCACATTAGCTCTGGATTTAATAGAATAAATGTTTGAGACAATGATAAAGTAAATAAATGCTGAAAACCGATTTATCAACGGTAAATTGGTTTAAAAAAATTGGGTCTTAAAAAGCCAAAAAATGCACAACAAAACTCAAATGGTAGCATATCTTTTTCTTCTGCATTGTGATTTACATCAGTGCATAAAAGCACAGAGTGGGACTTGGTTCAATGCATCAGTTATTGATTGGTTATTGAGATGTAGGTGTGGCCATCAAAGTTTGCAGGGGCGGAGTTTGTGCACTTAAGGGTACATTTACATGACAAGGATTGTACTAAAATCTAAAAAGTTTTTCCTTTGCGTTTGTGAGAAGTTTCACATACAGGGGAAAACTTTGCCAAAATGATCCCCATAGACTGAGTTAATATGCTTGACACGATGTCACCGTTATCACAAATTCAATTGCAATTTTTTGTAGTTTACACAGAGATGACAACCGTATTGTTTTCAAAAGCTTGCATTTTGCATTTTCCAAAATGCAGTTGATGTGTAAATGAATAGCCAAAACGCATACGTTTTCGAATTTTGTAAAAAAATAAATAAAAAAAGGTTTTTGCATAAAAGCCCCGTGAATGATTGAAGAAGTCTTGTCTGACATTTTTACCAGAAGATCCAAGTATGAAATTATGAGATCAATTTTTTTAAAAGAAAAATACATTAATGAATCGTTCACAATAAGCTCTATAACATGCATTTTGCCAACTTCAAGAATAAACAATTTAAAAAAACACTTCAGATTCTGGAAGAGTTTACAGACCTTCAACTCAGCTTTGCTTTTCCTGCAACTTCGCCTAACAGGAAAATAATCGGTGACCTTTCGATTGGATTCAGACTCTTTGTTTTTCATTCTAAAAAAAAAAAGAAAACTTAAGATTTTACTTCTCAGTGAAATGGATGCAAATAAACTTTTTTTCACTTATAAAACTGCAAACACACACAAACAATATGTCTGAAACAGTCTATTTATTAGATATTTAAAACTAGACATACTTCCTGTCTTTTGACTTTTCACCATTTATCCTATGCCCAGATTTTGTTAGCTTTTTTGTCCCAGACTCTTTATGAGGCACATCAGTCTGCTCATCACAAATAACGCTCGGTTTGCCAGTGTCACCTTTTTTAGGTGCTTTCGGCTCTGCATCTTTGACTATGCAAAGGAAGAAGAAAGCAGTAAAAGTAAAACCAACTCTGGAGAAAACAATTTGGGTGAAATAAAATGATAAATGAGTATATCGTTATTACCTTCACTCTGCTTGCTGGTGTCTTTAGGTAACGTTAAACGGTCCGTCGCTGTATTCTCGTCTAAAATAAGGGTAAGTGGGTTATTCCGGAGCGGCTTGTTTAGATTCAGACAACTATGTATTGTTGGCTGCCCTTGGCATGTCTGAAAGACAAAGAGACATTCAATCAAATTAATTTATGAGAAAATGCATTCTTAACGCGTTTAAGGCGAGTAACGTAATGTTAGGTACACAACATCGCTCAGTAACAGTCATAACGTTACAGTTCGTACCGAACGAATATAAACGCATTTCTCCTACCTTGGGTTTTCCGTCTTTGTTTTCTTTAGCCTCTTCTACTTTCTCGTTTAGACTGCCGTCCACAGGTCTTCGTTTGGCAGAAGTGGACTTTTTGCCTGACGAGTACACGAACAATGCTTATTACTGAAAAATATTATGTTCCTCAAAATTATGTTACGAATTCGCTAAACGAATGATTGTGTGTGAGTGTCAGGATAATTTGTAAACTTTTTTTTTTTTTTTACCTTTTCCCATCTTGTATTGGATTTCTCACAACAAACGAAATGAATTATAAACACTACAGCATGCTGAGACAAAAAAAAACCTCGCTGCCTGGGTTTTTAAATATCATTCGCAGCGTTCATTGGTCAAGCTCTTGAACAGTCGGATTGTGATTGGTTTACTGAACGCGGAAGCAGTAAACTACTTGCGTCGTGCTACGTGACGTACTTCCGACATGAAATATTCAATAATATTCGCTATTTTCCAGTTATGTAGTAAAATAGTATTTATAAATTGTGTATGTATACAAAGAGTACAAAAGAGAGACTGTTTGTTTTAGTTATATTTTTTTAAACACCTGTCAATGTATTAATGATTTACAAATGTGGTAACAGTATTAATATGAAAACAATTTTTTTAATAATCCAAAACAAACCACAAGTTGTGTACAGATGCAGTCAAAGAAAAATTGCACAATGCTGTTAATTTAAAAGTTAGTAATGTACCTAAACCTTGCAACATATTTTTAACAGAGTGAATTCTGCAAACAATTTTCATAATGCTATTTTTCCATCTATAATTCTTCACTCATCATCAATCATTCTATACTTCAAATGTAATACTGAAATCAAAATTTGAAAGTACATTGTCTAACCATCAAGTATATTCAATATGTATTACATATTTAATTATAAACTAGTCGCATAATTTTTGATGGACACTAATACACATTTTCTGAATATTCTTATTAAAGGGATAGTTCACCCAAAAATGAATTTTCATTTTTGGGTGAACTATCCCTTTAAGTGCAATTGTGTTACTAACAAAATTGCATTTTTAAAACAGTTGTCAATAAATAAATATATATATATATATACACACACATTGATCATAATATATATATAATATATTGTGATCAATGTTTGTACTGTTTTAAATTAATTATGCTTGAACATAATCACTCATTATAGTAACACCTAGCCGTTTATGAAAACGATTAATTAATTAATTGAGAGTCTGCTGACATCAAAATAACTAAAACAAAATAGCAAAAAAGCTTTTGGACATAATACCTTTTAAACGAATAGTATTTTGAATCAAATTGACAATAAGGATGATGTTGGATGATTCAAAATCAAGTCAGTTTAGCCCACCTGACTTGGGTTAAATGAATGTGACCAAAGAGGGATTGACATTCTACAGCTGGACTGGTATGTGTTTCCTATACAATCACACAAGTCACTGCTTATTCGCTGTAGATGCACTGTGTAGATTAGATGTAGATACATAAATCATCAATCAGTCTTTCTGTGCTCTTTGCATCTTTGTTTATTAACCAGATGTTATGCACTTAACAAGCTATGGCCTCTCACTTTACAGAAACCTTAGTTTTCATTTCAACAAAACCATGGACATAAAAGCAGTTTGCTCACAAGCTTGAAAGTTTTTATTAAACACAAAGTTAAAGGTTAATTGCTATAACAGAGCCAAGCACTGTATCCAATTCTCCAAATCATACTTAAGTCCCCAATATCTTCATTTACAGAATAGACCTTTAAAGCGATCCTGTCCACAGTGTATAATTAATACTAAAAGGAAAAAAAAATGTTGAAATCATGTGCACCTCAGCATTTGTCATCTTGGTCTGAGTACAGCATCTCCTTGAATCGTCTCTTTTTTTCCATGTTTTCATTTACTTTTTGCCGTTTTTCCTGTTTCCTCTGTATGGATTCCTTTTTCATTTTCAGCAGTTCACTTTCCTCACCCTTGTATGCAATTTCCAGTTTCTCGCGTAAAATCTCCCGTGCTCGTTTTCTGTTCAAATCCACCGATCTGGTCTGGTGACACTGCAAGACAACATGAGATCCTTTTATTAAAGTAGTTTGGAATTGATAGATTACACAAGACTATGTTGGCTTGACACCAATGCATCATGGGTGCCATTCTCTGAGGGTTTTGAGACATCACAACTTTGTCAAAAAAATAAAATTAGAAATACACATTTTTTACTCATTGTTCTATCTGTCTCTTCATTGACAGCCCATTTGTCAGGATCAACCATATTTGCTAAAGCTTTTTATCCACTAATCCTAATACAAAACCATTCATCGTCACCTAACAACACACAAAGGCAAATTCAAACAACAACAACAACAACACACAAAACAGGTCATCCTACCGTTTCAAGTTTTTTGCTCTTCCAAATTATTTCCAATTCTCACAGATTTTCAGTTCAGATCTACTTATAACCATACTAGACAACACTTATCACATGCATTTTTGTACTATAGTTTTAATTAAGAAAATAATGCACTGCTAATTTAAAGGTAATTTAAACCCGAAGTAAAAATTCGATTTATCAACATTACAAATACAGTTTGATGAAATTACTAAAGAAAGGGCAAAAGAAGCATATTAGACTGAGACACAAATGGCTAGAACAAAAGGGGGGAAAAATAACAGTATTTCTTTCATTTATAAATGTTCATAAACGTTAAATTCGGACTCAACTGATTCCAGTAACTTCTTGCGTGATATTTCAGAGGGGAATATTAGGTTATTTTGAAATGAAGAGTTAAAATCAGAAGAAGATAAGAAATGTATTGGCAAATTAAAATGATCATTGCCAAGCCTTTGGAAAAGTAACTAACACAGAGTCTCACTTTTTGCAGACCACACTGTGAATTATTACTCCGTGTCTAAGATAAAAATTAATTACAACGCTTTGTGTGTTAATAGTTTAGTCAAATTGTGTTTGTCTGTAACTGTGACTTACTTGAAGATCAGATCACATTTTATGAGTATTCAGTGCAGTAACTGACAGTTAAATGTACATTACATGAAATTTGAAGTTAAACTAGCATGCATTTCGCAGATGCTTTTATCCACAGCCCCTTACATTGCATTTCATGGTATGCATTTGATCAGTTCTTGCATTCCCTGGGAAATCCACATAAAGGGTTCACAAACTTTTTCTGACGACTGTACTTTTTTTACATGATCATTTCAATTATTTACAATATAAATCTTATACATAATATGACATTAATTTATAGGGTTATCAAATAGTATACTATCACATCCATATATCAATATCAATTAGTGAATGAACTCACCTTTACGACAATACCTGTGGGAATATGCCTGAGCACCACGCAGTTGCTGGTTTTGTTGGTGGCTTGTCCTCCAGGACCAGATCCACGCACAAACTGTTCATCAAGGTCTTCTTCGTGGACTACTGGCAGGTCAATTTGGTATTTCTTACCAGCAGCGAAAACACACGGCCATCCTGTTACCCGCCACGGCTGATGGAGTATGAGGCTCGTCCCTGTGTTCAGCGATCCCCACTGCAGCTTCCAGACAGCGAAAAAGCGCTGATGGACTAAAAGAGACGAAGTCATCCTTCAAAGTTTCCCCTTACAGCCACATAGAAGGCCACAATTATACTGGTCGAAATATAAACCAGTTACACGCATTCAAGTAACATCCCTGAAGATAACTAACACAAAACTCTCAATCTGATAGAAATACACAGCATAATGCAGCAATGTACTATACACACTGAACTTCACGAATTACTTCTTCTTTTAGTTTTAGATGATTCACAGACTGTGTTCATACCGCCATCTACTGGGCTGTTGTCTGTTATGCAATCAGACTTTTTTTTTTAACAGAACCATATAGACTAGCATAAGTACAACTGTAAGTCCTTACAGACTGAGATATAGCAACTTAAAATAATAATACTTAAATAATAATAATAAATAATACTTAATACATTTGACAAAAATATGCAAAAATACAATACAAACAGGAAAATAATAAAAATAAAATAATAAATAAAATACAGGATTATGCTGCTGCTGTTAATAATAATAATAATAATAATAATACAACATTTAGTATATCAATTTAATTATAAATAATAAAACGTACAATTACTATATAATTGTGTACTGTGTAAATAATAATAAATATGTCCAGTATTCTTATGCAGTTAACACAAATGATTGTAACTTTGCCAGCATAAAAAAATAAAACGTGTGCAGTGCCAACAATGCAAGAAAAATCTACAGTTTATGTTAGGTACAGTTTACAGTTTATGTTAGGTCTTTGTGGCCTAAAATTTGTGTAATAAATTCTATGTTGAATCAAACAAAAATATTTCTTTCTAAAGCTACTTTTCCACTTTTTGCTTTTCTCATTTAACACAAAGATGGCTTTAAATCATATTTTGGGGGTGATTTGTAAGCCTAATTTAATGTCAGATTAACTTGCGAAGTCTTATCTTAATTAATTAGTTAATACATAATTAGGGTGAATGCAGACGTGGGCCACTTTTTGTTAAACGTAATTTAGATACCTAGATGTTTTTTTTTCTTTTCTTTTCTTTTCTCTTTATGTTATTACGTTTAACTTTACTTTTAACGGTCCAGCTGTAGTATTTCAGTTTGTATTCAATCCCAAAAAAAATATTTGCAAGGTAGTCCTTTCTTAAAAAATGATTAACGGCTGTTTTTTGTCAAAACTTTATTTGAACATGTAGTACATGTTAGTAGACAACATGTTATGTTGCAAGTTACCCAACCAATATTTTTTTATTTGTTTAAAATCTGTTGGTTTTTTGACATAAAAATTGGTGAAATGATTTGTGTTTTTGAGTACTTTTTGAACATTTCCAGCACATCTAACAATACAGAGATAATATTGATAATTGTGATCATTTCAGTCACTATAATCATGATATGAAATTTTCATGCCGTTTTATTTTTAATAACAATAACTATGTAAAATAATTCTCAGGGTGTACTCCGAGTAAATAATTTAGGCCAAAGGGGTTCAGTTGACAAAAAAAAGTTTGAAAGCCTCTGATTTAGAGAAATAGTGTCCCTTTAATTAAAGACCATTGTTATGCTCTGAAAGTGTAAACCCGCTGAACACAGTTCAAACAAGCTCAAACAGCCCACTTTAGCTGTGATCACCCAATCATATCTGAAAATCTTTATATAGATTTATTATTACAGATTAATATTGTGTTTATTAGTACACTAACTTACATATGTAACTGAATCAAATATCAAAAGCAGTTAAGATTGTTTAATTAAATGTTAATCAAACTATGTATAAAAATAGCACTTAATTCATGTTCGTCAGCTATTTTTGTTCCCCGGTCTGAACTTATAAAGTGGATGTTAGTCAACAAGATCATTAAAATTAATCTTGCATGTTCCGACAGATACATTGCATTGGGTCAAATGAATGCACTTATCTACAAATACAACCCGAATTCCGGAAATGTTGGGACGTTTTTTAAATTTGAATAAAGTTAAAACTAAAAGACTTTCAAATCACATGACCCAATATTTTATTCACAATAGAACACAAATAACATAAATGTTTAAACAGAGAAATTTTACACTTTTATCCATTAAATGAGCTCATTTCAAATTTGATGCCTGCTACAGGTCTCAAAAAAGTTGGCACGGGGGCAACAAAGGGCTGAAAAAGCAAGACATTTTGAGAAGATTCTGCTGGGAGAACATCTAGCAACTAATTAAGTTAATTGACATCAGGTCTGTAAAATGATTAGCTATAACAGGGTTTCTGCAGGATTTTTAAGCTCAAATTTAAGACCTTTTTTAAGACCTGCACAAATAAAATTAATACTATATGAGTGGGGTAAGGCAATGTCTATAGTACCATATTAAACTACCGTGGACAGCTGACTCCTGATTTTTTTTATATTCTTCATATTCTGTGTGGTCAGTTCACAGCAGTGATAGAAATGAATCTTTTCCAATCAGTTTTATGGGCATTTTTACCTTTAAGCCATTTTTTCTAAAAGTGTGCATCATCTTTTGAGTCAAATTCTTGCATTGGGCTGTTACCAAACAAATGAAATCAGTATCAACAAAATTCATCTTTGCAATGCATCTGAAGTGGCATTTAGATGTATTTACACACACTTTAACACACTCAGAGGGACATAGAATGCTAACCTGCAGTTACAAATGCATAAATGTTTTGATATTTGAAGCATAAAACGTTGAAAACTGATTTTTGAAATTATTTTAAAAATTGAAGATACTTTAGATGTGAAATTAAAACCACCAACAGGTGGCAGAAAGTCACTGTTAATAAGTGAGTCATTGCGATTGAACCGAGTCATTTAAACGGTTGATTCATTCATGAACGAATCACCGTCATGTTGCTCAGAGACGCGAAACAGAGCTGTGGCTGTATTTGGAATAATTTTTGTTGGAGAAATAGAGCAAATGCAAGAAATATGGTGTCTAAAACGTTAGTCTCTTAATTAACTTCTTGTTTATTGAACTGTTGCATAAAATCAAAATCACATTTGTAATCATGCTGACTTTTGTAGAAAAGAATGGCACTCTTTGTGTGATATTAACTATATGAAATGATATACCGTCAATATAGGCTATACATTTTCTGCCCCCATATCTTAAATTATGTGATCATTCTAAAAGCATTTTAATAGACTGATTCATGCAGTGAAATGAGGCACTGGTACGCGCACTAGTTTTACCTACAGGTGCATCTCAATAAATTAGAATGTCATGGAAAAGTTCATTTATTTCAGTAATTCAACTCAAATTGTGAAACTCGTATATTAAATAAATTCAATGCACACAGACTGAAGTAGTTTAAGTCTTTGGTTCTTTTAATTGTGATGATTTAGGCTCACATTTAACAAAAGCCCACCAATTCATCTCAACAAATGAGAAAACTTCATAAGACCAATAAAAAAAAAATTTTTTAGTGAATTGTTGGCCTTCTGGAAAGTATGTTCATTTACTGTATATGTACTCAATACTTGGTAAGGGCTCCTTTTGCTTTAATTACTGCCTCAATTCGGCGTGGCATGGAGGTGATCAGTTTGTGGCACTGCTGAGGTGGTATGGAAGCCCAGGTTTCTTTGACAGCGGCCTTCAGGTCATCTGCATTGTTGGGTCTGGTGTCGCTCATCTTCCTCTTGACAATACTATGGGGTTCAGGTCAGGCGAGTTTGCTGGCCAATCAAGCACAGTAACACCATGGTCATTGAACCAGCTTTTGGTACCTTTGGCAGTGTGGGCAGGTGCCAAGTCCTGCTGGAAAATGAAATCAGCATCTCCATAAAGCTTGTCAGCAGAAGGAAGCATGAAGTGCTCTAAAATTTCCTGGTAGATGGCTGCGTTGACTGTGGACTTCAGAAAACACAGTGGACCAACACCAGCAGATGACATGGCAGCCCAAATCATCACTGACTGTGGAAACTTCACACTGGACTTCAAGCAACATGGAATCTGTTCCTCGCCACTCTTCCTCCAGACTCTGGGACCTTGTTTCCAAATGAAATGCAAAATTTACTTTCATCTGAAAAGAGGACTTTGGACCACTGAGTTCTTTTTCTCCACAGCCCAGGTAAGACGCTTCTGACGTTGTCTCTGGTTCAGAAGTGGCTTGGTAGCCCTTTTCCTGAAGACGTCTGAGCGTGGTGACTCTTGATGCACTGACTCTAGCTTCAGTCCACTCCTTGTGAAGCTCTCACAAGTGTTTGAATCAGCTTTGCTTGACAGTATTCTCAAGCTTGCAGTCATCTCTGTTGCTTGTGCACCTTTTCCTACTCAAATTCTTTCTTCCAGTCAACTTTGCACTTAATATGCTTTGATACAGCACTCTGTAAACAGCCACACCTTTCAGTAATGACCCTCTGTGACTTACCCTCTTTGTGGAGGGCGTCAATGTTCGTCTTCTGGATCATTGCCAAGTCAGCAGTCTTCTCCATTATTGTGGTTTCAAAGAACAAGAGATACCCGGGAATTTATACTGTAGGGATGGTCATTAATTGAAACTCAAATGTAAATATTCTAATATTTTGAGATACTGATTTTTAACTTTCATGAGCTGTAAGCTCTAATCATCAAAATTAAAACAAAAAAAACTTTTGAAATGTTTTACTTTACATGCAATCAATCTAAAATATATGAAAGTTTCACTTTTTGAAATAACTTTAAAGGCAGTACAGCGCAGCACCGGACTTTGAACTTGCAGCACTCATGTTTATTTAATGAAATCATAGCTTTTTGAAGTTTAATCGTCACATTCAGCCATATCGCAATTCTCGTCTTTTCCGTCTCCAAATTTAAGACCTCTTGTAATCATAAAACAATGTTCCTCAATGTCAAATTGCAAAGGCTTTGCTAATCTCATCATCTACAGTGCATAACATCAAAAGATTCAGAGAAACTGGAGAAATCTCTGTGCGTAAGGGACAAGGTCGAAGACCTTTGTTGGATGCCTGTGGTCTTTGGGCCCTCGGATGACTGCATCACTCATCGGCATGATTCTGTCATTGACATTACTAAATGGGCCCAGGAATACTTCCAGAAACGACTGTCGGTAAACACAATCCACCGTGCCATCTGCAGATGCCAACTACAGCTCTATCATGCAAAAAGGAAGCCATATGTTTCGAAGTGGAAAAGTGTTCTATGGTCAGACAAGTCCAAATTTGACATTCTTTTTGGAAATCACGGACACCGTGTCCTCCGGGCTAAAGAGGAGGGAGACCTTCCAGCATGTTATCAGCGTTTAGTTCAAAAGCCAGCATCTAAGATGGTATGGGGGTGTATAAATGCATATGGTATGGGCAGCTTGCATGTTTTGGAAGGCACTATGAATGCTGAAAGGTATATAAAGGTTTTAGAGCAACATATGCTCCCCTCCAGATGACATCTATTTCAGGGAAGGCCTTGTGTATTTCAGCAGGACAATGCAAAACCACATACTGCAGCTATTACAACAGCATGGCTTCGTAGTAGAAGAGTCTGGGTGCTGAATTGGCCTGCCTGCAGTCCAGATCTTTCACCTATAGAGAACATTTGGTGCATCATTAAACGAAAAATACGTCAAAGATAACCACAAACTCTTCAGCAGCTGGAAACCTATATCAGGCAAGAATGGGACCAAATTCTAACACCAAAACTCCAGAAACTCATAACCTCGATGCCAAGACGTCTTCAAACTGTTTTGAAAAGAAGAGGAGATGCTACACCATGGTAAACATGCCCCCGTCCCAACTATTTTGAGACCTGTAGCAGGCATTAAATTTGAAATGAGCTCATTTTGTGCATAAAATTGTAAAATTTCTCAGTTTAAACATTTGTTATGTTATCTATGTTCTATTGTGAATAAAATATTGGCTCATGTGATTTGAAATTCTTTTAGTTTTCATTTTATTCAAACAAAAAAAAAAACGTCCCAACATTTCTGGAATTCAGGTTGTATATTCAAAATGTAGTGAATTAAGTTTTGATGCAATCCTATTTTTAAGAAAGAAAACCAACATAATGTTTAAGAAAGATATTTTATTGATGTTGCAGCAGTCCTCTGTAATACCATCAGTTGATATTTAAGAGATGCTGAGCTTCAGTGGTAATGAATACTATCAGACTGCAAATGACCTTGTTTACAAATAAATTAGCCATTAAGAAAGTCTTTCTACATTAACAGATAAACGAGATACAGACTCTTCCTACTTTGACTTTGAAGAAAGTCAAAGAGTAAACAGTGTTGAAGTGATTGGGGTTAATTAGCCTCATTTGGCAGCACTGTTACAATGAATTTTCTGCCAAAACTAAATATTGTTCAGCTCTGTAACCTTTCGGTTACACCAGGACAATGATTATGCATTGAATGTACTCATTCCTGTACAATATCTGAGGGCAAAATGTCGTTCTGGAATCCCATTTCTGTGACAATTATTCAATGGGGAGGAAAATAAAAGAACTAAGAAAGTAAGAAAATGGTTGAATTCTTGTAGAAATGCAGGAGAAGGCTTTGGACTGACGTGGACTTAAAATTGACACCTTGCTACCTATTGATGCTCAATCTCTTCTGGAAGGCATCACCATCTCCCTTAGTGGTTTTCTGTATGAAAAACAAGAAAAAATTATGACAAATTTAAATATTTTTCCTATTCACAAAACATGAACAGAACGGTTCCCGAAAGACGCACCTTGTTGATTTCCTTGTGCCGCTCCTTGCTGACAATTTCTTCTAAAATTTCTCCTTCACCTCTTACAAGCCTGTATGAAAGTTTATCAAGTTAATTAGTTTATTATTATTATTATTATATGATTTATTTTTGGATTTTTTTGCCATTATTGTGACAGGACAGATCATAATCGACGGGAAGCGAAGTGGGAGAAGGGGGGGGGGGAAATCGGGAAAGGTCCCCGAGTCAGCATTCGAAAACGGGACACCCGTAGTGCAATGGCGCTGTATGCCGGCGGCCAGGCGTGCTGCCCACAAGGCTATCAGCACCGACAACGTTTTCTTGTCTTGTGGATGGAGCAGGCTGATAGAAACATTCATTGTTCAGACTGTCAGTCCAAATCCACTTTTTGTGCATATCTGGTTGGAATCAGATCTAAGTGATTGACTGTCCACAGTGTGTATCGCAACAGTTCATGTTTTCTACAAAAAACGTCTGACTTGCTTACGTTTTACATGGCGCGAGAAAGTGGCATATGCAAAAAAGCTACGCAAAATCCGATCTGAGTGGTCAGACTGAAGCGGATTTCCAGAAATGTGATTTGAATACCACATATATCTGGACCCTTTCTGGATAATCTTCAATTTGTGTACAGAGCAAACAGGTCTGTGATGATGCAGTCAACATGGGACTGCATTACATCCTGCAACATCTTAATAGATCTGGGAACTACGCAAGGATCTTATTTGTGGACTTCAGTTCGGCCTTCAATACAATCATGCCTGACCTTCTCTCAGACAAACTGACCCAGCTCTCCGTGCCCTCCAAAATCTGTCAGTGGATCACCAGCTTCCTGACAGACAGGCAGCAGCTAGTGAGGCTGGGCAAACTCACATCCAGGACTCTCACCATCAGCTCTGATGCCCCTCAGGGATGTGTTCTCTCCCCACTGCTCTTCTCCCTGTATACAAACGAATGCGCTGCAAAAGACCCCTCTGTTAAGCTCCTGAAATTTGCAGATGACACTACCATCAATGAAGACGAGTCTTCTTACAGACAGGAGGTTAAAGATCTGGCTGTCTGGTGCAGTCACAACAACCCGGGGCTCAACACGCTCAAAATAGTGGAGATGATCGTGGACTTCAGGAGGATTCCCCCTGCACTCCCCATCATGGACAGCACTGTAACAACAGTGGATTCATTCAGGTTCCTGGGATCCATCATCTCTCAGGACCTGAAGTGGGACACTCACATAGACTCCATTGCTAAAAAGGCCCAGCAGAGATTGTACTTCCTTCGCCAACTGAGGAAATTCAACCTGCCACAGGAGCTGCTGATACAGTTCTACTCGGCCATCATTGAGTCTGTCCTGTGTTCATCCATAAATGTCTGGTTTGGTTCAGCTACCAAATCAGACATCAAGAGGCTGCAACATTTTTTTTTTCTACACTTCTATGTCTATATATAGTGCATTATTTAATTTTCAGTTTTTCTTATATTATTGTTATATTCCATCTCTACTGTGTTATTCCTATGTATGTCTGCACTATCATGTTTGCTGCACTATGTCCGTACTTTCTTCTGCACTGGAAGCTCCTGTCGTCAGGTCAAATTTCTTGTGTGTGTAAACATACTTGGTAATAAAGCTCTTTCTGACTTCTGATATAAATGTAGCTTGAAACGGATTTGGATTTCATGTGATTTTTTTTGCTGTTCACACATGCTAAATATGATCAGATTCCAATCAGATATGCACAAAAATCAGATTTGGACCGACAGTCTGAACAAGGCTTTAGACTAAGTAAGGATTTAACACACCTGGTTCGTCCAGTCTCGGGGTCCAGGACCCGACGAATGACACTTTGCCTGGCATCATATTCTTCCTTTGTCATTGGTCTCTTGGTGCAAAAACTGGCCTTCTGTTCATCGGTCATGACTACAGTGAGAGAGAAATATCATTTTATCTCCAGCTAGTTTTCAGTAAATACATTTAAATTATTTTCTTTTTTAGATATTAAACAAAATATTAGATGTTACTTGTGTATTTCCAGTGTGTAATACGCAGGTGTGCACATACCGGGGCCGTGTTCTTTAGCTTCTTCACTCTGCCAGGTCGTCAGGTATGTTTGAGATGTCTCATCAGAAACAGCATTTGATACGGAAGCTGCTGCTCTTTCAGCTTTCAATGCTAGCTTCTTTTGCCGCTTCTCTTCCTTTTTCTCCTTTTTCTTTTCACGCTTCAGTTTCTTAACTTCTTGCCGTTTCTTTTTTTTCTTGGCCTTTTTTGCTTTGGATGGGGAAGTGGAGCTGGAAGATGATGAAGAGCTGGAGGGACTTCTTTTCATCTTTTTTCGGTCTAATTTCAGATCAGAAGTTGGGGGACATTTTATACGTACACATACTGTCGCCACAAATATAGTATATGCAATAATTTATGAACACACAATCTATTACATGCCTTGTTGTCTGATTGACAGTTATTTTTTTGTAAATAAAATAAAAGTTTAGTTCAACTGTACAAACATCCACTTTCAGGTTGTGTCTTTGCTGTGAAATATTTAGGCCTACTGATTTGATGAAGTAAATGTAAGAAAAACTGTAACATTGTTTTTAATGTTGCAACATGAACACTTACTGGAATGAAGCAATTTAGGTGTACTTGATTATCCGTACATAATTAAAAAAAAAAAAATCATGTAAAAATGTGAGTATACTGAGAGCAGCACTTTCCCTTACCAGAGGAACGTTCATGTCTCTTTTGAGGGCTTGGACTGGATCTCCTGGCACTTGATGATGACAAGCTTCTGGATTCGCTCTCATCTCGGTGTCTGCTCTTAGATCTGCTACCAGCATCACTCCCTCCCATGAGTAATTATCTACTTGTGAAACAGTCAGGAAAGTAGTCCTGTTTTGTTACCGTTTTAAAGCAATATGATCTTGTTAAAAATTCAAATGCAACTGCTATCAAAATGCAGATTAAAAACAACATAATAGTGCAATGTATAGCAAATATAGAATGCTGGTAACATAATCCTGTTTCCACCATGGGATAAAAATAATAATAAAAATGGGTAATTGCTATTTTTTCCCCACCCTCTTTTTACTTTAACAAAACTGGTTCTAATGAACTAGTACATTTGTCACACCACAACATTTTTAACAATAATAACATTTAATTAATAACATTTTAACATTTCATTTTTAAAAATTAAAATAAAAAAAAGGTAATTGCAACTTTTTATCTTATAATTCTGACTCATTTTACAATTGTGATTTGTGACTCTGGACCACAAAACAAGTCATAAGTTGCACGGGTATATTTGTAACAATAGCAACAACAATACATTGTATGGGTCAAAATGATACATTTTTCTTTTATGTCAAAAATCATTAGGATATTAAGTAAAGATCATGTTCCATGAAGATATTTAGTAAATTTCCTACCGTAAATGTATAGTAATATGCATTGCTAAGAACTACATTTGGAAAACTTTAAAGGCGATTCTCTCAATATTTAGATGTTTTTGCATCCTTAGATTCCAGATTTTCAAATAGTTGTATCTCAGCCAAATATTGCCCTATCCTAAAGATTATTTATTCAGCTTTCAAATGCATCAATCAATCAATAAAAAAATAAAAAATAAAAAGATCCTTATGACTGGTTTTGTGGTCCAGGGCAGAGGTCGCGTTAACCGAAAATTTTAGCAGTGAAATTTGAAGGCCGTCCGTCATTTTGACAGATTGCACTGAGAGTGATCTATTGTAATTTACAACTGTAATTACCACCCCTGTCCAGTTGGTGGCGAGTGCGCTCCAGTGAGGCAGCAGAGCGCGGGATCATCAGCTCCAGAACAAAAATAAAAGTGTTACGAGTCTTTTGCAATGCGTTTGAGGCGAGTACCCAATTTAAGCTACAGCGATCTATCAGACCACATTAAAGAGCGCCAAAACGGCATTTATTGCTTGAATGTCCTAATAAAATTGACATAATTTGAAATCTGAGACTTTGTTTCATATCAAAAGTAACAACGCGATTTATTGGAATGGAAGGTGCACTCTCTGTACTGTTCATTCATCAACTGAAAACAGCATCGATTGGGATTTAATAATCGATATTGGTTCATAAAAATTAGAATCTATTAAAATCGAGAAATCCATTTTTTTTTACCCAACCCTAGCATATTTTGTTGTTTATAGTAGCCTCCGCTGTCACTGCGGTGTTGAACATGAAAAGTGATGCACAGTCTGTTCATCTGTTCTCATCATAAATAAATAAATCCATAAAAATATATGCTCGTCCTGTAGGTTCATTATTAAAAATGAAAATGAGAACAAAAATAGAAGCAATTAAATGTGTTATTATAACTAAAATATGAAAATTAAAATGACGGGTAATAATAGATTATGACGGAATTTTTACGACCCTGTCCGTCAAAATGACGGAAAATGTTAAAGTCTAACGCAACCTCTGGTCCAGGGTCACATTTTTTCTCACAATTGCGTGTCTATATCTTGCAATTCTGAGAAAAAGGAAGAATTGTGAGATAAAAAGTTGAAATTAAATATTTTTATTTATCAGCTTCCAAGTATTTCATCAAGAGATATACCATAAATTTACTTATTCAGGTTACACATTCCTGCAACAACCAAGCCAATGAGAGCAGTTGTGGGGTGGAGCAGCGCGCATAGCCACACCCCAAAATGCAGCCCCTCCCTGTTCTATCTATTAATAGAGTGGGGGAACTATGACATCACTTTGTAGGCGGATCGGCTGTTAGCATGAAACTGGTTCCCTTGACAAAAAGCCAATAGGATTTTTCCATAGGCTTTTGGATTATCGCAAAAAAATAAGCTCTGTGTTCAATCATAGTTCATGAAACTTTCACGTTGTGTCCATCAAGATAATCTTCACACAATAATATAACTTTGACGAATTTTGAAGCCTAAATAAAAGTGCCAGAACTGAAAAGCTAAACAGTCTATAAACGAACTACACCACCACGGTCGCTCGCCTTCAACGTCACCACCACCGCGCTTCCGACAACTTTTTCAAACTTATTTTTAACATGTTCAGTGAAAAGGATTTACTCTGTATATGAATTTTAATCCACGCTACATGAACCTTTTCATATAAACTGGAATAAATACAAAACTAGAGTCAAACTAAAACTGAACTGAGACATTAGTAATAAATAGTATAGTGAATAAAGTGAAGTGACATACGACCAAGTATGGTGACCCATACTCGGAATTTGTGCTCTGCATTTACCCATCCAAAGTGCACACACACAGCAGTGAACACACACCTGGAGCAGTGGGCAGCCATTCATGCTGCGGCGCCCAGGGAGCAGTTGGGGATTCGATGCCTTGTTCAAGGGCACCTCAGTCGTGGTATTGATGGTGGAGAGAGCGCTGTACATTCACTCCCCCCACCTACAATTCCTGCCGGCCCGAGACTCGAACTCGCAACCTTTCGATTACGAGTCCGACTCTCTAACCATTAGGCCACAACTTCCCCAAAATGAAATAATCTTAACTAAAGGACATTTAAACGTATTTCTGTACATTTCGAAATAAGGTGCATTAAAATCAATAAATCCTTGATTAATATGAAAAACGTATCGCCGCGTATTTTATCTTTTAAATAACAGCAGAGTGAGCGAGTTTTTGGATATGGTAAGATTAAACTTATTTTAGTGAACAAAGTACCACATTTCAGCTCTCGTTTTGTTAGGGTGGTTACACAAAATGTTATTTTATCCTTGCTTCTAGAAAATCCTCAATCTATATGCTTTCTAACAGCTTCATGTGGCCGTAAACATTTAATTGTAACGTGGCTTTAAGCACTATGCATCATTAAAGTTTCACTTTCACCAAGTAAAGCCGGTAAATGTGGTGTTTACATGGAATAATCGTAATATGAGTTTACCTTATGGTGCGAACCAGAGTCTCTGCATTAGTAAACGATAAAACGAGCATCTTCCCTCTGAAGACATGTCGCATTTCGAGGCAAAGCAAAAAAAAATAATATTGTCGAACAACAATATAAAATGCGGGAAACTATTCATTGGTTATTCTAAAATTAATTGTATTACAAATTATACTACAACTGGAAAATACTGTAAATTGATAAACTTTACGGCGTGATGATGTTGAATGTCCCATTTAGCAACTTTAGATTAAGATTATTTTTATTTGTCACATACACAATTACATAGAGAGTATATAACCAGTAGTGAAATGTATTTTCTGCATTTAACCCAGTGAACACGGAGCAGTGGGCAGCCATGTTACAGCAGACAGCGCCCGGGGAGCAGTTGGGGATTCAGTGCCTTGCTCAAGGACACCTCAGTCGTGGTATTGAAGGAGGATACTCCCCCACCAACAATCCCTGCCGGACCTGAGATTCGAACCCACAACCTTTCGCTTACAAGTCCGACTCGCTATCCATTAGGCCACGACTGCCCCCGTTGGCCACTTGTTAGCAACCGTCTTTTTTAAGAAACATAACAGTTTAAAAAAAATCACGAGTGGGGTGTAACTGGTGTGTTTTATGTCCTAGAATAAAACGTGAAAGTATCTTGAGCTTGTGTGAACCACGGACCTTATTTAAGGGATTTAACCAAAATCCCATTCAAAAAACCTATTGAGCATACACAAGTGCATACAATTTTTTTTAGTATTCATCAATCTGCTTAGCGTCCCCTCACATTATGAAACAGCCTACTGCAGTTTGTTACAAGAAACTCCTTAAGTAAGAAGACCACTTGTGAATATTACACCAGGCCAGGTAAAGTTCAGTATGCCTCTTCTGACCACCTATCGTTTCGGAGTCAAGTGCAACGGCGGAGACCTCGTTAGAAACTCGGCTTGTGTTTGGCGAAGACAATTTAAAGCATAAACAAAGTTTGAGAACCGCAGCACGACCGCAAGTGTGTACTGCGACAGACCCTGAGCTCCAGACGCGCAGAGTATTACATCTCTTCAGGTCTCTACTAATCGGACATCAAATGACGCCAGCACATGCTTTATCTTTCTTATAGTTACTCAGTAAACGTAGCCAATTAATACTTACTTGTTCACCAATCCAGAATGTTTACTTTCTGCTTTTATAAGATCTTTAAATCAGTAGCTTGTACTTGTGTACTCTGCAGTCACATGAAACAACAACAGCATGCGGAAATCCGTTTTCGTCTTCTTCTTCTTTTATGTTTAATGGCGGGTGGCAAACCAGCATTTCCGCCACCTACTGGGATGGAGTGTGAGGCCTCGATGAACGAAAGTATTATATACTATTTAAAATAATAATAATAATAATAAAAAAAATATATATATATTCTACTCAAATCAGTATCTCTCAAATATTTTTGAAGAAAATCATAAACCCTTAACTGTTTCTGTGCATTCTGAATTACATTTACCTTTACATTTAATCATTTAGCAGACGCTTTTATCCAAAGCGACGTACAAATGAGGAGAACAATAGAAGCAATCAGACCATCGAGAGAGCAACAGTATACAAGTGCCATGACAAGTGAATATATTCTTAACTGAAATGTCATTGATTTCCATATCTCTTAGTTTTTCAACAAACTGCTTTCTTTGACTATTATATGCCTCACAATGTAAGAGCACATGTTCAACTGTTTCTGTTATTCCACAGTAATTGCAGCAATCCAAGTACTCCAGAGGGCAGTCTGGACGATTGGGGCGGGGCGACACGTGTCGCTCCGCCCACCCCCCAATTCCATTGGTTTATAACATGGCAAATCTTATTGGTGTAGACCTGAGCATGTGCATTCCTTTGTGAACGATTTTGTAATTGATTTGGCCATATTAACAGAAATATTATTTGCTAACTCTATAGAATAGGCCTATCTTAATTATTATCTGTTTAGTAACCATGGTAATTTTAGTCAGATGAAGTCATTGTTTACTAATAAACTCTTGATGACAGCACCTCCAGGTTCTTCAGGTTCATTCATATTTCCTTGAGGATCGGCAGGCCGCGGATCAGCACTAAATTGGGATTTTATACACAAATGATGATAATTTACTGTATTTTACAGATGGACAAACACGAACATAAGCGGCTGATTTTACGTTTTAAAGCGTTTTTTGTTGTTGTTTAAAGAGATGAGTAGCCTACGTTGCTCAATGCATCACAAACTTGTAGGTTATAAAGTGCTAATAAAATGCTTTCATGGCAAGCTCAGTGTTTCCTTGTTTATATCTTAATAAAATATTTGAGCCTATATTGATTCTCTTACAGTTTTTAAAGGTTCCTATCTTATAGTAAATACGTGTCCGTGACATCAGATATTAAAAATCTAATTATTTATGTATCTGCACCCTCATTGTGTGTGCGTGTTAATCTGTGTACGGGATGAATTTAGATTCAGTTATTAACACTCGATCATTGTAGCCATATAGACATGCATAACTATCGAATATTAAATCACTCAGAGCTGTAAATCTGTGGAATAGGTACATGAGCACTTTTAATGAGTAAAAGAAACCTTCTCTGTGATTAATATTTTTTAATTTATTAAAGACTAATAACTACTAAAAATCTAAAATCAGTAGGCCTAATATAGTACAGTGATTCCTGGTTCTTTTTAAAGGATTGAGCCACAAAACCAGTCAATTAATTTGTGCATATAGCCTATATATAAAAGTATAAATAAAAATGTTGCAGAGAAAATTATTATTTTTTGCTTAAATACGCAATAAAGCACATTAATAATAATATTTGCTGTAGGTCAGATTTAATAACAGCTGTTTTAGTAAACAAAAACATTTAAAATAGGCCTATATGCAAAAAAAAAAAAAAAGTTTCAGCAAGGTTTTTATCCACACATAAAACCCCAGTTCACGCTGATGGACTATTTGGTATTATTGTCTTATTTGTCAGCGCAGTTGTTCTTTAAAATAAAACCATTTGCGGGTTTGTCCTGTCTTACTGAACTACAGTGAATTATCATCATATCCTAAGTTTCTGCTTATCCACCGATCCTAAAATAAAGAATATAGGCTACATATAAATATACATTATACAAAACAGCTAAATCTCAAACAGTGGATCATTTTTATCAACATCGCCCAGCTAAAACTGCTCAATGTTTAAGTATCTGCTTCTGTGAAAAGTGCAATAATATCTGACTTCATTTAACGTGCAACCCACCTGATTGAGGACCACTAAATATATTTACGTTCATCACGCAGAAACATAATTAATATTTCTCATAGGTGAGGCTATTTATATCATAGGTAGGACTATATCATGGCCAAGAATTAAGAATTTGTTCCCCAGACTTAATTCGTGGGCCGCTCATATTACACAGCTCTGTTCTGCCCGAAGTACTCGGAGATGCCGCCACCAAGCGTTTGATAGGAACTTAATCTAACTAATTCGTCATAAATTAAAAAAAAAAACACATTTGCTAATTCTAACTAAAATCGCTGTTGTTAGCACTTAATATTTCTGTAGTACAGCCAAACAGCGTAGATCATTCATAAAAACGTATATAAAAGAATGCTCATGCGCAAACGTCTACACCAATAAGCTCTGCTGTATCATAAACCAATGAAATTGGGGGTGGGCGGAGCGACACGTGTCGCCCCGCCTTAATGTGTCGCCCCGCCCCATCGTCCAGAGTGCACTCTGGAGCAATCTGACTCACTTTTTTCCTATTATATGCAATGAATAATTAAGGTTAGAGTGTCCTATACGGATCCTGTTATAACAGTATCTTCTCTTCGGTTTCCATATACCTTTCTTTCAATACCCACTTTATGTTGAATGCTAAATAGGTGTCTCTCTTTTGACTCTTTATTCCATACGTTTTGCCACATACTTCCAACTGCTGTTTTAATAATACCTTTTACTTCTGTTTTACTTAAAGGAATTTCTATGTCAATCTCTTCTTTTCTCAATGCTGATTTAGCCAGCTTATCCACCTCCTCATTCTCTTCTACACCTACATGGGCAGGTATCCACAGAAACTCTACTCTTACTCCTGTTTGATTTACTCTATATACTCTATACTTTGATTTACTCTATATAATTAAAAAAAAAAAATTCATAGAGTATATCCTGTCTACCTGCTGATTTCCCAGTATTTAAACTGTTTAATACAGAGTATGAGTCTGAACAAACTACTACACTTATGGGATTAATTTCTTCCACCCATAGCCATTAGAATTGCCATCATTTCTGTTGTGAATACAGATACGTCGTTAGATAACCTCTTAACAGTGCTATATTTAAAATAGGGTATATACTGTATATGGCTGCTGCTGTATAACCAGAATCTGGATTTTTTTTGACCCATCAGTATATATTTGAATACTATGGAAATAGTTTTGTTTCAAATATTGATCCACTACTATTTCTTTAGGCATACACCTTTCCTTTTCGTTTATTTCAAAATGCAACTGGAGATCTACCATCGGCATTTGGAACAGCCACGGGGGGATTATTGGTATTGCTACCGTTGAGCTTATTTTTATATCATTAATTCCTATCTTCTTAGCATCTGCATCGGCATTCCATCCAAAGCTACTATAATTTTACTCATATTCCCAAATTTTCTTCTTCTTATTATTGGTTTTATGGCGGATTGCAATCATGACTTATCAGGTGCATACCGCCACCTACTGTACCGGAGTATGCAGCATTGATTATATCTCAATGAATCTACATAAAGAAAGAGAAAGAAACAAATAAAAAAATAAATCACAATAAAATAATAATTTCAAAATGTTAACCCACTACTATCTAAATCCTATAATATACCCCTGTATCCTTCAGATATTCCCATAGACTGTATAAAAACAGGATATTCCACAATAGCATCCTGTGCATCTTTTACCCCTTCTCCTGTTGTTCCCAAAACACCCTCAAGGTTCAATTTTCTTCCTGTCTGATTTATCTTTTGCTTTAATCTAATCCTCTCTTCCCTATACTTCCTACAATGCAACAGTATATGTTCTGCATTTTCTGTGATTTTAAATTCCATATATTCATCTGATTTACTTTTACCTAACAAAAACAATGTTTTATTTAACCCTGTGTGGTCAAACCTCAGCCTGGTTAAAACTGACTCCTCTTCTATTCCTTCCATTCACACCCTGCGCATTAATACATTTCTGTATACTATAATATTTCCTTCCACTATTATCCATGTCCCGCCATTTCTTCATCATTTCCTTTTTAATTATTGCCTTAGCTTCTCCTTTACAAAAGGGAATATTTATAATTTCGCTCACCCTGGTTGATTTTGTCTGAAATCTGTTTTCGTCATCTTTTTAAAATAAAAGATCTCACGTGTTCATTAAAAAAATATATACTTACATAAAAACAGATGTGTTAAATACACTGACTGTATTTTATTTTTAATGATTTAATGATAAATTTATATGGATGCATTTGGCGGACGCATTTATCCAAAGTGACTTACTTAATTCAAGCTATGCTTTTTACCGGTTCATGCATTTCCTGGGAATTAAACCCATAACCTTGGCTATGCTCTATGTTTGAACTAGAGGAATAATACCAATATAATACATATTCATAAAATAAATAAAAATGCAACCATACCAACTCCTAGATTTGAACAAAACCTTAATTTAGCGATTCAAATATAAACAGGCTCACAGGATTCAAATAATACATCAGTTTACATATGATACATTTATTGTAGTGCTTTAAAGGCATTACATGTTAATATGCAAAACAATTGTGATTTCAATAAGACTTAGCATATCAATATACATACAGCTAAAAAAAGCACCAACCTCCACCAACCAAAAGCACCAACCAAATTTCCTCTCATTATCTGAGAGTTCTGCATTTCCCTAACTATGGCACCATCATCATCGCTCTTTGCACTCTCAAAGTCCAGACGGGGGGAATAAATAATATAAAAAGAAGTGATTGGTCAATTCAGTCACAAATATTCCTTAGATGAATAAACTGCTGTTGAAAAGGTTATTTGGTCGGTTATCTTGCATGCTGATTCACAAGTATTGACCAGTATTGGACATGTGACTCATTCCACAGATCCACATCAGTGCTGCAGGAACCTGTATAAACACTGACTTCACTTGTTTTAGATTGTTCACATTTCTTGTGAGTTTCTTTATGAATAAATATGCTGCAAAATGTCTGGCAATCTTCTATTATAATACTTAAACATACAAAAAAGCAAAGCTGTAACAGTGAAAACAAAAGTGAAACTTGTGTTTAATGCTTGGCCATGTAACTGAAAAATATACACTAAATGTATGTTTTGTTTAAGATCTGAATGAAAAAGCACATTCATGTTCTTAAACCTTTAAATATATTTAACTAAACTATGGAAAGCAAAAATAGCCATTAAAAATTTAGATTTTCCACTAGGAGACCCTCAAAATGAAGTCGGAGGGAAGAACAACGTGGAATGTGGAGTGAGCTGAGAATGAGGATGTTATGAGGACGCTGCCATTCGAACACGTTGAGAGGGGGTTAAAATTAAATTTTTTGCTGCCTTGATTGTATTTTTCATTAGCATGGCTACGGTCATGGGTCCAACACCACCTGGAACTGGAGTGATGTAGCTGGCCTTCTTTCTAACACCTATGGAGACATAACAAAAGTGATTAAAAAAAACAACTAGATGAGTAAACTTTGATGTAGGCTTGAGAAAGCCTTGTCTAAAAGTATAAAAACTCTGAAAAGCTTGAAGTTTAAAAGCTTCTCTGAGAAGTCAGAAAAAGTCAATGAAACCAGAGGCGTCATGCCCATTCAAAGTGAGGGGCCTCAGATTTCTGAGCCAAGTGGATTTTGAATGCAGCTTCCAAAAGACAAATAATAGCCGAATAATATTTTTTATATTTGATAGGATTACACTGGTGTGATTAGATAGTTCAGTGCAGCACAGCATCAGCTGCTAAATTCAAATCTGTTTCCGTGCTTTGGCTGGCGCCGAGCCAGAGACAGATGCGTTTGTATAGCATTGCATTATAACCAATCACACACGATTCTGTTGAGCTTATGAATGCAATAGCCAATCAGAGAGGTTCAGATGAGTAATCACTGAAGTGCGGTGTTTTGTTCACTTGCTCGCTGACTGAATTATCTGGCGAATTCTCTCATCAGAAACAACAAAGTACAGATGTGCGTACAAATGTAAGTAAGATATTCATTTCACAGTGTAAACAGCCTCAATGATTTTAATGTGAGTTTTTGAGAGTGCCTGAACTCTGGCTAGACTCTCTTTGATAATGTAAATGTTTTTTGCTCTCTGAAAAATGAAAGTATTATAATTAGTAATTTACAATAATGTTATTAAATTCACATTAAATACAAAGTCAGTCGTATTAAAAATATTTTATGGCATGACACCCATATTTGGTACCCAAGTAAAAAGTCGGGGTTTTATGTGTTGTTAATAGATTACACCATTAGTCTACTTTGCCCATCACCCATTATAGATCAAATAACAATCTATAAAGATGCAAAACTTTACATAGGCCTACACATATTTCATAATCGAGATATTTCCTGATTGAAAAAAAAAAAAAAAAAAAAAAAAAAGTAAAACATAAGCCTATATCAGTTATACAGTGCTATCGTGGCTGCTGTGTGTCACATGACAAGCATGACGAGCCCCACCCCACCCCTTTTCTTTGTTTCTTGCTAGCATGATTTTGAATTTGAACATTGCTAACATTTTTCTAACATGATTAAGCACATCATTTAACACATTGCTTGCATTATTTAGCATGTAGCAAAAAAAATTCTAGCCAGATTTAACATGCTGTTAGCAAAACCGAAACGGACTCCCAAGATGTGGTTCAGGCTAAACCAGGGGTATCAAACTCAATTCCTGGAGGGCCACAGCCCTGCAGAGTTTAGCTCCAACCCCAATTAAACACACCTGATCCAGCTAATCAAGTCCTTCAGGATCAATTGAAAACTACATGGGTATGCGTTTTGGAGCAGGGTTGGAACTAATGGTGCATTCAAGTCATGTCGGATACATCATATTTACAAGTTGAACGCACATGAACGCCACCACAAAGTCGTTATTACGAGTGGGAAACTCTAAATTTTAAAAGCCCCGAGTTTCCGAGTTGGGGGCGTGTCAGTGAAAAAACGTGTCGGATGCAATGGACACAGCCAAAGACTAAAGATATGCAGCGTCGGTAAAGTTGTTGAAATGAATAAAATGATTTTTTTTTTGTAATGTAAAATAAAACTATATAAGTTACACATACAAAATATTATATTATTGTATAATTATAATAGAATATATAATTATTCAGTTTACATCACCTTCATAAATTAAATAAAAACAGAAAAAAGAAAAAAACACAATGATGCACATTCTTCATTTTATAGATGTAGAGTTAAAAAAATCATTGAATTTTATGTAGAAAAAAGTTAAATTGCCATCTTGTTCTGACCAAAGTGACTTGAACGCACCCGACGTCGTAATAACGACTTGTCAACTCGTAAGTACGAACGTCCCAGGAGGACTTGAACGCAGCATAAACTCTGCAGGGCTGCGGCCCTCCAGGAACTGAGTTTGACACCCCTGGGCTAAAAGCAGATATTCAATGTTTAGAAATCCCAAACTAGAATGTCTTAATAATATATGGTAAAGTCTACAACAATTCTTTTAACCGAGAATCTCAGAAATGCTTTTATAACATTATTACACCAATAACAGTACTAGTTGCACTTCCTTCTTACCTTCGAAGTCCACGTCACCAACAAGTCTGTTTTTCCCAGTCAAGGGGTCCAATATTCTGTTGATTCCAACATCTATAACTGCTGCACCCTCCTTTATCATATCAGCAGTGATGAGGTTGGGAATACCTGAAGGGAGTTGACAGCGTTTGTGAATCTGGGTCTCTATGAGCAGTACCCAATGATATACATAACGGTAAACATGCATTAAATGGACATTAGATGAGGGTTTAATTAGCAAATTGAAATTTGAACCTGCAGCAGCGATGATAATGTCTGCGATCTGTGTGTGCTGACGGAGCTGTTCTTTTGGAGTGTAACGGTGGGATATGGTCACTGTGGCATCACCTGAAACAAAAAAGGCAGGAGGCTTTATAATAATTGCCTTACATGACCAAAGCTCATCAGAACTGCACACAAATGCTTCTGCTTTGTCGCTCCTCTCCTCACAGACTCACCTCCTGGCCTTTCATGTCTGCCGTCTGTGTGTAGCAGCATTGCAATGGGCATCCCAACGTTCTTGGAGCGACCAGCAACTACCACATTCTTACCCAGAGTCTGTATGCCTATGAGAAAAGACAGGTTCAGTCAGCATAAACATTCACAGCCACATTGAATAAAATATCAACTGACATCAGTACAAATACAACAAGATGGTTGTTCTCTTTGTTCTATTTCATGTTGCCATTGCAATGCTAGGTTGTTGTGGAGGTGCTCTAAAATACTTACTTGAAACACCCCTAGATTTTCAATAATTTAACAACATATTTGCATATTCACGGTTCTATGATGTTGGTCAAATGACATGCAGGTAGATAACGGATAAAATATTTAATCTTTTCTCAGTAAATGTTTTATTTTGATTGTTTTTATTTTTTTATTATTTATATATAGGGCTGCACATCTTGGCCAAAAAATATGTTGCAATTATTTAGTCATATCCACATTTTCTTGCCGTAAAAATGGGCGCGGCCATTTGTAAATTCTATGGGTCTAGCTTCTGGTCTCATCTGCGTCCAGCTATTTTTAGCTGTACAAAACAGTTCGTTTTGCTGCTTGATAGTGAAAATCGGTGTGTCTTACCGTATTATTTTAATGTATTATATTAATTATGAACACATTGGTTTGTAGTGCAAACAGTTTTACTGTTTACTGCACGTTTTTATTCTTCTCACTATTTACCTATAGCTGCAAACGAACCAGAAGTCTCACCCATAGGCTTACTTCCGCGTTGAAGAAAAAGGTGGATATAGAGATTTCAATTGCAATTTGAGATTTCATCTCAAATGAAAACGCCTCATATTGCTGCATATAAAAAGATATTAAATAATTATAAAAATAACTATTTTACACTACAGGTTACCAATGTTGATGTCTTAAATTCTTCACTTTCATACATTTCAAATCCACAAGTTAATTTGGTCAAAAAAAATTCTGTTAACATAAATTATGTACATTTGTAAATGAAGCAAATGCACATTGCATTTCTGAAATGCATGTTAAACTCACAGAGCAGAGATGGAGTTTGTGAGAAGAATTTACTGTGAACTGAACAGTTTTGAAACTCTGAAACAGCATCAAAGCTGCACAAACACACAGCAGAATGGACCATACTTAGCTAAATTGCAGCCTTTTATTTAATAACTGTGATTTGTTTCCATTGCTTTTTCATCAGTTGTTTCATCACAATCCATGTCTATGGGATTTGTTCACCGATTTTAATATCTGCATCTTATTGATTAGAAAGGTAATAGCACACAATTCCTCAACAATCCACACAGTGTGAGGTATCATTTAACCCCAAATAAAAATACAACATCCAACAGCTCCCAAACTAACTACTGGGGTTCAAATGACGCTGTATGATCCATTGGTTCAGTAATGGGTTTCCCACCTGTGCGTTTGATCATCTCCCAAACCCCCCAAGGAGTGGCAGGCAGCATAGTTGACTGATCCAGACACATGCGACCAACATTGACCACATGGAAACCATCAACATCTTTCCCTGGGCACACGGCATTGCATATACGTCGCTCATCAATGTGATCTGTGTATGAGAGGAAACCATTTAAAACAACTTGACAATCCCATATAATTGGAAATAATATTCACAGCACTGACAATGTAAAATGTCCATTAACCAACAACTGAGGGACTACATCAGCACAGCTATAGCTCTTCTGTTAACCTACCAGGAAGTGGTAGCTGTACCAACAGACCATCTACTCTGTGGTCGGAGTTGAGTTTCTCAATAAGGTCAAATAGCTCCTCTTCACTGATACTAGAAGGTTTCAGGATGGTCTCACTACTAATGCCTACAGAGAATAAGAGAGAGCAGTGATACAACAAACAAATATATGTATTACATAAAAATGTATAAATATAATATATGCCTTTATAAAAAAGCATTTATGCCAATAGGCCCCAAAGTGCCACTCTAGTCAGATTTGCTTGTGTGAGTTTGTGTAGAGCCAAAGTGTAAGGTCCTGTAAGGAGTCACATGTACACTCAAAATAGACTTACATACTGTATAAAGCCAACAGTGGAAAGCGACACCCATCGCTTACATACTACAGCAATACTGAAGACAAAAACAGACTCATGGCTGCTTTTCATTTTCATTGACTATACCTTCCAATTCATCCATTTCATAATTAAAAAAAAGGAATTAAAATTTCAATTTTGTAAAGAATTTAATATGTAGAAATTAATGTTTGTTATATCTACAAATCTCATTTCAAGCATTCAAGCTTAAAGGGATAGTTCACCCAAAAATGAATATTCTGTCATAATTTTCTCACTCTCGTGTCGTTTCAAACCAGACTTTTATCAAAACACAAATGAAGACAAAACCTGAGAAGTTTCTGTCCCTCCACTGAAAGTCCACACAACCAAAAATTTGATGAGTCAGAAAGTTCTTAAAAAGATTGCAAACGTAATCCGTATTAATTGAGCGGTTTAACGAAGAGAGACAATTGCTTTGAACAGATTTAATTTAGGGTTTTATTCAAATTTAATGTTGTTCAACACACATAGCGCACATCAAATATATGGGTTTCAGAAGTTTGTTGATCTTTCATCTTTGAAAGGCCAAATATTGGTGGAATGGGATTTCAATGGAAAGACAGAGATCTCTCAGGTTTTATTAAAAATATCTTAATTTGTTTTTGAAGAAAGCCTTGAATTACCAAGGAACAAAGGCCATGGGTTTGTAAGGACATGAGGACGAATAAACAATGACAGAATTTTCATTTATGGATGAACTAACCCATTAATCCTTTATATCAAAAGGTTACGAAAAATCAGACAAGCATGTTCAGAATTGTAACTGGTAGATTCAACTCATTTTACTTTAGTGAGCTGTGAAGAAGAAAGGCTCTTCTCTCTAAATACTATTTTACAACCGATTTTGTATGAATAGGAAATTACTCCCATCTGGCACTGGAACATATCTTACCCACTTCTGCTGCTGCTCGGGTTTTATTGAGAACGTACGAGTGACTGGCTGGATTGTCACCCACTAACACTACACTCAGGTGAGGCCGTCGATTTCCAGCAGCGACCCACTCCTCCACGTCATCACGTGCCTCGCTGCGGATCTGCCGTGCCAGTTTCCTGCCTGAGATTATCACAGCCTCTTGTCTGGAAAATAAAACATTGAGGATTGGAGGGCAAAATTTCACTGCAAATAACTACAAATCTGTTTCTGCCCTGGCTAACTTAGACTCAAATAAGTATGGAAAAATAAGTTTGAAAAATATAGTTTTTCTGTGGAATGTATCTGTTCATACAGTGTCCTCCAACAATCCAGATACCTACAATTGACACTGGGAGTCATAGCTGCTGTCTAAAGACAAGCACTGTGCTGGTGTGATAGACTACAGTCTAAATGAAGACATATGGACAATAACTGAAGATAACAGGACACTTTGAAGAATGTCAGTGCTTTGGAGAAAAGTGTCTTCTAAATTATTAAACGTAAATGTAGGAGCCTTGTTTGTATGTCAACAAAAACGTCAATTTTAAAGAGAATTCTCAATTCAGCATTCATTTACAAAAGCCTTGAGCGCCATAAAAGTGTTCATGTCCCTCCCTGTGTATTGACTTGACAATTTTCAGTAATGATGATCATGTGTTCATTTCTTGAATGCGAGGCATTAAAACTGATCTGGATATTCTCGAAACATTACAAATTTTGTGTGATTCTTCTATATAGCATGTTTTATTCAGAAGAAAGTGCATTTGAAACAGTGCTAGTCACGCGAAGGTTATGGGTTCGAATCCCAGATAATGCACGAACTGCTAAAATGCATACTCTGAATGCAATCTATGTCGATTTTGCGTAAATGTAAACAATAAATTAAATATCTTTAGCCCTAACAACAACTGCTAACTATGGAAGATTTAAAAAGCCACACATTGTTTTTCCCGTGGTCAAAGGTGTAGAAGTTGGTTAGTTTTTTCTACGTCTTTTCACCAATATATGTATACTAATACATATTTTCTTTTTTAAACTTGGTTACACAGGGAAAAACTTTAAATTAATGGCTGCTTGTATGCGGCTTAATTGAAGACGTCTCAGTCAAGTCATGTGTAGAAAATGTAGTCAGCACCGTTAAATTAATCTCATAAAATCACTGACACGCGGAGCATAAATGAAAACGGGTATGTGCTGAATTTGAGCAATCATGCACAATGATTACTCAAAAGCATGAGGAAACTCAACACATGAGCACTGTAATTAGCAGAGAGGGGTCCCTCTGTCGAAACTTGACGCCGGCTGCGTGCAAGCGGTTATGACATTACATCAGCCGGGAGCCGCTGTGAACTGAACAATTAAACCGGCGTTTGTTACATAACTAAAACATCGAGAGAGAAGTCGCAGATGACATACTTTCATAAGGAAGTGTAATATAGTAATTATATAATTAATTACAACAGATGTATTACTGACTGAGAGTTACAATTGCGCTGTACATAACCGGTTTAACGAGAGCGGATCAGAACGCAGTGACATTCGTAGCCCGTGCTTATCCGATCACAAACGACAGTAACGTTAGACAGCTCTCGGACACTTACCGTGAAGATGACAAATGAAAACTACATGCCTGATGGTGAAAATGCCGGCATAGTTTCCGCAATGCCCGGAGTGTAGCCATTGGTGGTTGATATAAATAAGAATAAAATATAAAAATATTGAAAACCGCTAAATCGCACCTATGCGACCCAAAACAGATCAGGTGGAAATAAGGCAGAAGGGTGTGCACACTAAAATGCAGTATCAGTTTATAACCCCGTTGCCCTGTGCGTGGGTATAGCGTCACTATGATCCGTGAGGATAAACTAACGTTACCGCCCCTTTACCGAAACGCGCATGCTCGGTATAACTACAAGGTTTTAGCTGCCAGGGGGCTTTTTTGGTTAAGGCTAGAATGGATACGTATGGCGCTACTGGGCATGCGCACATCGATACAGCGTAATTTTTGTCACACTGTACAACAATAATTACTATTTTTTCATTCCTGTAAGGGGTAGGTTTAGGGCTAGGGTAGATGTAGACGTTAATAAAACACATTCTAATAGGTAAAACATTCATTTCATTGTTCATTTCCGGTCGTAGCTGTATCCCTTCTAGCCACATCCGGCGTTTTTGATGTATATTTTCACTATACATGATGTATAATTGTTTAGTAAGTGTGGTCATAAGTTCCGAACAATTGTAACAATATTCGATCCGTATAAATGAGGAAGTTTGGACGTAATTTCTGTGGTTACATGGCACTCGCAGGGAACCAATCGTAGACATTTCCTGAGTCGCACTTTCTACGCCTACTTTTATCTTTCGTCTGTGAAACGAACTTCGAAGAGTGCTTTTAAATGGTGTTTAGTGGCCTTTGAGAATTAACTTTATAGCAGTAGCAGTTCGCATTGCCTTCTAAAAGTTGTTTTGAAGAGGAAAAAACCGGAGATGAGTTTCTTATTGTAAGTATTTTAGCAGCTGCAACAGTACGTTAAGCTTTTCTTTCTTGCCATAATCGTGTTTTACTGATATATTACCAAGCAGCTGTATATTCCCAGAAGAATTGGAAGCACATCCATCAAAAAAATAAAGCGAATAACATCTGCTCGCGCTGATAACGTTGAACTTTCAACATTTCCGGTTGACATGTTTGTTCCTGTGTTTAGCATGAAAACTTCGACTCAGCTTGTTTTGAATTTGACATCTATTTTTAAATTCTTACACTCGTGCTATGTGGATATATTGTTTGTAGTCAGTTTAATCTGAAAAATGTGTTTTTCTAGTAGACTTGACTGGTGTGATACAATATGTGACTTTGTGTTGTAGTGGAAGCCGTTCATCAAAGACTTTCAAGCCCAAGAAGAATATCCCAGAAGGCTCTCATCAGTATGAACTGCTGAAACATGCAGAGGCCACCCTAGGAAGCGGAAACCTTCGAGCTGCTGTGATGTTACCAGAGGGAGAGGACCTTAACGAATGGATTGCTGTCAATAGTGAGATAAACAATTGAATTAAACATTAAAAAAAAATTGAATTTACATTAACTTGCATATGGAAGCCTAAAATACATATAAATGTGTACATAATATACACATAGTTACATCTCCAGTCATATCTCTAAGTGTACGTTTACTCGTATGCTTCAAGTAGTAAAAATAAAAACATTATAAAAGAACAATAACAAAATAAGTATAAAATGCAGGTTGAAATAAAACAACACAGGCTTTTTTAAATAACATGTACTTTATCTTAAGAAGATAGAGACTTGCATCTTAAGATACATAAAAAAATTGCATTCATTTTTTAACCGCATTAAGGTGGATTTATACCACTTAAATTTATGTGTATGATATTTACCCATAATAATGATTATGTTGACCATCTTTGACATTCTTGAGAGACCATCCACATAAACCAAAATATGAAATAAATCAAACGAAGGACTTTAACGTTTAACCAGATATAAAGAACCTGCCAGAACTGCAGTGTGACTGAACCAAAAAGAAATAAACTCTTGATAGTTTCAGGCTCTTTTAACAGATTCCACAAAGATCTATTTCGAAACAAAACCTTTTTCTGTAAAATTTCAGCTGCTAGATAAACATTATTGATTTGAAACTGTATGTCCTTAATTTTTGGTAAAATTGGTCATTTAAAATGACAATATTTATTTAATAGTGAAAGTGAAGTGAAGTGTGGCCAAGTGTGGTGACCCATACTTGGAATTTGTGCTCTGCATTTAACCCATCCAAGTGCACACACAGTAGTGAGCACACACCTGGAGCAGTGTAACATTGATAACAATGTATCGCCATCAAAAACTTTTGATGGTACATTTAAATCAGAAAATAACAATACCAATTACATTACTGTTGGACTTTTTATCACCAATGAACACGTTGCCAATCTTCAACTCGGATACCTTTAAATTGTGTCAACAGTGAGTTTGTGTGTGTAAGTATTTTTGAAAACACAAATGACTACGTCAATTAATTCATATGCCTTTATTTCAGGTGTGGACTTTTTCAACCAGATCAACATGCTCTATGGCACAATCACTGAATTTTGCACAGAAACCAGCTGCTCTGTTATGTCTGCGGGGCCAAGGTAAAATAAAATAGATTATTTTCAGTGCTTTAGAATTTTCACTTAACCTTTGTGCTGAAAATCCTTCACCTGTTTTGGTGTTTAAAGATGACCAGCTTTTAAAACATTTCTTGTAAATGTCTCATTATGCTACATTATCACAGAATATTGGATTCAGTCTCAACTTGTTTTTCTTTCAAATAGTACAGGTTTTGTATTTCTTTTTGGAACCGATTGATCGTCCACCTTGTTGATATGAGTTTATGCAAGTTTTTGAGTGAACATTGCCAAAATAATCCACAAATAATGCTTTATCATTCAAAAACTGAGGTGCATAAGCTCAGATCAATGAGGCAGCCAATCAGTCAGTTCCAAAAAGAAATACACAACCTGTGCTAATTGAAAGAAAACAAGTTGATAAAAAGATTGAATCCAATATGTGGTGATAATATAGCATAACAAGAAATTGCTTATCATTTTTGTTCAGGAACACCAAAAGTGTTACAAGGCAGGAAAAAAATTATCCTGTTTTAAGGGAAGTTGTTATAAAGTCAAAGTCAGCAAGTTTTAGTCCAGTGTGATAATATTCACTAGCATTTTCAGGAAAAAGAAAATCCTCTACGGATCAGAATGACCAGAATACAACACGAGGTTTAAACAAAATATGACATTTTGAAATCGAATAGAATAGTTAATTAAAACTAGAAATGTTTATATACTGTTATTATAAAAAAAAGTGGATATTTAGTCTAAAATGTAATTGCTTTTTCCTTAAAGATATGAATATCACTGGGCAGATGGCACCAACATTAAAAAACCCATCAAGTGTTCTGCTCCCAAGTACATTGACTACTTGATGACCTGGGTTCAGGATCAGCTGGATGATGAAACTCTCTTCCCGTCTAAGATCGGTTTGTTTGATTCATTTGTTATTAATCGTTATACAGTGTAAGCTTGTCATACAGGCTTTCTCATTTATTGAACTTTTTACTCCTTCCAGGCGTTCCTTTCCCAAAGAACTTCACGTCAGTGGCAAAGACTATACTGAAGCGTCTGTTCAGGGTTTATGCTCATATTTACCATCAGCATTTTGACTCGGTCATGCAGCTTCAGGAGGAAGCTCATCTTAACACCTCCTTCAAGCATTTTATCTTCTTTGTACAGGTCAGTGCATTAACACACACGTGCAGGTCATGAGTGACAATGTCTAAATTGTTTGGTCAGTACTCTTCTTGAACTGATTACAATTGTTACTTTTTATTTTTAATTTTTTTAGGAGTTCAATCTCATTGATCGCAGAGAGCTGGCACCCCTGCAGGACCTTATTGAGAAACTAGGCAGCAAGGATAGATAGACACTGATATGAATACCATATTGGTCAGCCTTAATGCATTTTCCAGAAAGCCTTTATTTGTCCTGTCCACTTTTTGGAGTCTGAATTTGCTTTGTGCACACTGATCGTCTTCGTTGTATCTCAGCTGTGCTTCCTGAAGCTCATAGAAGTCGTCATCCTGAAAAACTCTTGATTTATGTGTGGATTTTCTCTTTGTGTTTGTTCTGTTGTCAGTATTATATTGTAGCTTTTTTAAAAAAAAAATGTATTCGCGACGGGGATATAAAACAAACATCAGAGTTTGGTTTTGATGGAAGTAAACCAGCATTTTTAGTCAGTACTTTTATAATGTGTGAGGAAAAAAGATTAAGATGTTTTGGAGGAAGGGATCGATATTATTTTTTTTTATTATTGTTTTGTACAAGTTTGAAGACCAATATTATTTTTGATGTTTTCATTTTTATGTGATTGCATATTCAACAGTGAAGATTATTACAAGACTTTTTTTTTTTGGTTGTAGGCGAATCTTGAGATTTTATATTCAGACTTTTAAGCAGTATTTCATGCATAATTTTATTTTTCCTTTATTTCATTTCTACTCACAGTAATGACTTTCTACCATGTTCATAATCAGATTTTAATCATAATTAGTCTTGTTAATGTTTAGGTTATAGCCAATGAATGTTAGTAAAAATTCCCAAATGTCATTTTTAAACAGTTTTATTTTATTAAACGTTTTATTTTATTTTTTGTTTTCATGAATTACACTGTATTTTGCATTATTTGTATTAGACAAATTATAAAAGATGCACTATAAGATTTATTGTAGTAAAATATTTTTTTATTTTGTTTTTATTTGTTATTTTTTTTAACGATGTTGTGGGGTTGATATTTTTCAAAATGGAAAAAGCGAAACTTTTATTTTGAAACTAAACTTCCTCTCCCGGAAGAACGTGTCTGCTGAGATGCTTGGTGCAAATAAAATGGTCAAAATGGTCTTATAAATACATATATGAATGATGTAAATATTATTTTTGTGTGATGTCAGGGATGAGTATGAGAACGATAAAACGCCTTTTCTCGAGCTCTGTTTTTTACCGTTTTGCCAGCAGCCACATGAGTAGAAGCAATGAAATAAAGAGAGTCTCCATCGAAGGAAACATTGGTATGTTTTGCTTATTATAGTTTTTTTTCTTTTACACATGATTCATGTTTACAAGGGTTATATGAGTGTAATGAAATTTGAAAAATAATAAAGTCATTGTTATCTAAAGTGGCCTATGCCCAGTAACAGACCGGTTCTCACGTGTAGTGTTAGTTCAAAGTTTAGTTGGTAATGTAAGTGTGTGTCTTCTGAACATCCAAAGCCGTCGGGAAGTCAACATTTGCCAAGCTGCTACAGAATGCAGGACAGGACTGGGAAGTGATAGCTGAGCCAGTCAGCAAATGGCAAAATGTGGACCAAACGACTCAGGTCAGTGTCACTAGTCATAGAAGACAAATCAACACTGAGACAGTGAAGTGATATTTCATTTCACCCTCATAAATGAAGATCATATAGTGGCCATGTATGTCAAGCTCCAAAAAGTACATAAAATAGTTATATAGAGCCTGTATGATGTCTCATAACAGTTAATTTGATTGTTTTTATACATAAAAATATCAAATGATGAGAACTTTTTGTTGTTAATTGCAACCAACTGGTTTATTTTTCTGCTATTAATCACAGGTGCATTTCATGATTTCAGTTATGTACAAAAAGCGTCCATATAGTTATTGTCTGAACTGTAAACAGTATATCTGTTGTTTTTGTCACGTAGAACCAAGTATTTGTGAAATAAAAAGTGTGGTGTCTTTAAATGCCACTTGTTTTAATGTTATTTCTGCTCAATATGCAGTGAAATAAGTCCGAATACCTTTTGTAAGCTTGACTCACACAGTATGTTATGTACACTAATGTGTGTTTTCTTTTCTGTGTAGCAGACAGTGGATAGTGCTCAGCAATCATCCAGTAACCTGTTAGATATGATGTATCATGATCCAAAGCGCTGGTCCTATACTTTCCAGACGTTCTCCTGCATGAGTCGCATGCGCACACATCTGCAGCCCCTTGCTGCCAGATTACTGCAGTCCACAGGCACGCCGGTACAGGTGTACGAGCGCTCGGTCTACAGCGACAGGTGATGGATGGTTAATTAAAAATGATCATTGAGAGTGTATAATCCATAGTTGGTCATATTGATCAGTAACTTTTTTTATTGATAATTTGCAAAAATTACTGTACTTATTTTGATTGTCTTTTTTCTTTAAATCAGATGAAATTTTGTTCCTGATTTTACATGCTAAAAATAGGTTTACCCTTGTGAAAAAGTACACTTTAGCATACTTTTAATGCAATTAGTTGAGTGCTTAAGGTTTTTTTTGACCCACTTAAAGTACTACTGAATGTACTGACAAGCAGTTGTTGTAAACTAAAATATATTTGATGTTATTTCTAATGAAAATTGTTGTTTAAATATATTTGTAATTACACATTTGTATTGATTAAATTACAATTCAGTACTTATAAAATGTATTAACTCCACGCCCTCCACTTTTTCCAAACCTGTTGAACAAAAAATAATATATATTGAAGGAAATTGGTAACCAACCAGTTGACTGCAGCCATTGACTTGCGTAGTATTATTATTTTTCAATAGCTACCGTTAACTTTAGTAAATGATGACAGAATTTTCATTTTTGAGTGAACCCTTTAAATTTAATATCAAACAACTCACTACAGTTTATAATTGTAATCAAGTACTTTACCCCCCGGTTTCACAGACAAGGCTTAAAGGGATAGTTCACTTTGAAATTAAAATTTGGTATCTATCAGCTTACCCCAAGGGCATCCAAGATGTAGGTGTCTTTTTTTCTTCAGTAGATCCAATTTTGATGTTTTTAGGTCAAACCGTTCTAGTCTGTCAGTCATATAATGGCAGGTATAGGTCACTGTCTCTATAAGAGGGAAAAAGAACATGCACAGAGAAATCCAAATTAAACAATTCCCCATCGTAACTACACATTGATGGCCTAAGACACGAAACGAGCGGTTTGTGTGAGAAAACGAACAGTATTTATATCGTTTTTTACCTCTTGTACACAACCATGTCCAAGTGATCTGAGTGCGCACACGCATCCGGTGTGTGACGTGTGTGCGCGCACGCTCTGGCTCACGCTGCATTCACACGGGGCGTCGGCGTCAACGCTTGACGGAGGGCGTGTCTGAAGCGTGGTGCTGACGCAACTTTTCAAGCGCCAACGGAGGCGTCAGCCAATCAGATCGCCTCATGCAAATACCCAATCCCGTTCATGCAACACCAGAGAAGTATGTGATTGGTTGTTGTAACTATGACGGCGCGTGTGCGTGTGCACACTCAGATCACTTGGACATGGTTGTGTACAAGAGGTAAAAAACGATATAAATACTGTTCGTTTTCTCACACAAACCGCTCGTTTCGTGTCTTAGGCCATCAATGTATAGTTACGATGGGGAATTGTTTAATTTGGATTTCTCTGTGCATGTTATTTTTCCCTCTTATAGAGACAGTGACCTATACCTGCCATTATATGACTGACAGACTAGAACGGTTTGACCTAAAAACATCAAAATTGGATCTACTGAAGAAAAAAAGACACCTACATCTTGGATGCCCTTGGGGTAAGCTGATGGATACCAAATTTTAATTTCAAAGTGAACTATCCCTTTAAGCCTAGTCCCAGACTAAAATGCAAGTCTGAGCTGTTTTAACTGAGAGAAACTTGCACGGACTGATCTTAAAATATATCAGTGCACACTAGTAATGTTTTTTCTAAGGCACATTTATTAAAAAAATACTTAAATGTCCTCCTAATTGAACTATGGCCTAATCCTGGTTTAGTCTAAGCCCTGTCTGTGAAACCAGGCCTACATGTTTTAATATGTTAGTCAACATTATGTTAAGAAACAGTCATGAAAGTGTCTCTCTTTAAAGCACACTTAAGTGGCCTTTTATTTCAGTAATATTATATTATCTGTAAGTACAGTGCTTTAAATATATACTTTTAAGATTTGAAGTAAACTGCAAATGAAAAACAATTAAGCAACATTCTTTTAGACAAGGGGATTACGATTCAATACGTTCATTTTCTTGGTTATATTTCCATTCTGAGTTTGTATATCCTCCTCTCTCAGGTACATCTTTGCTTTAAATATGTTTGAGCTTGGCTGTATAAACTCAACAGAGTGGGCTGTGTATCAGGATTGGCATTCCTTTCTTGTTGAGCAGTTTGGTCATCGAATTCAACTGGAGGGCATCATATATCTCCGAGCATCTCCACAGGTGTGCATCGTTTTCATTAATCGACTTGAGTAATTAAATATAAGTTGATGCGTTTTAATGTTATGTTCCCCAGACCTGCATGGAGAGGTTAGGCAGACGAGGTCGAATGGAGGAACAGGGAATTCAGCTTGACTACCTTGAGACACTCCAAGAGTACAAAGTGAGTGCTCACTTGTTAAACATCAACAAGAGTACAAAGTGAGTGCTCTTACTTGTTAGTTGTATGGCTCATCAACAAGAGTACAAAGTGAGTGCTCTTACTTGTTAGTTGTATCACAGGGCTCGCAAAATTTCAAAATCCCTGGTAGCCCTTCGGGCAGGTACTCTTCAGATTTTGGTAGCCAGAAAATGAATTTAACTAGCCCAAATAAGAAAAGACCATAAATGCCAATCAAAAACATTTTCAATACACAAATATCAACGAATATCAAGGAAATAGTTTTATTTTACTGTTTACAGGGTATCTGCAGAATTTTAAAAAATCTATTTATGTCTTAAGAGCTGAACAAGTAAAATGAACACCGTATGAGTGAGGTTGGACAATATCTATGGTAACATATTAATCCATAAAATGCCATGATTTATAATTCAGATACAGGTTTTCACAAAAACAAAAATCTTATAAAATGGTATTTTTTATGAAAAGGGATAAGTCAAACATATTAATTATTATATTAATTATAAAATATTAATCTAAATTGTTTAGATTTTTATAAGGCACATTAACTTTTCACATTTACAACTATGTGTTTGCTGCGTAAAAACATGGGTCGATATGTACAATGGGGCATTGATCTAAAAGATAGGCTTTTTGGAAATGCAAATTCATTCTCTGCCACGAGGTGGCGCTTTAAGATCGGCTGAAAAAAAGCAGTTCCCCCGGTAACGGCTATACACAAAGCAGCACCTGGCTCATAAACGCTGTTTTATCAGGCATTATAGGCAAGAATAAATGAAAATGCCAACGATACGTTTCTGAGGACAGTCGGTTCCCTTCAGAGACGCATTCACATAAAGACATCCATGCCGCGTTTTAACTTCAAAACGTGCAGCGCTCATATTTATTCAATGACATAATTGCCTTTTGAAGTTTAATCCAGCCATATCGAGATTCTAGCCTTTCCACCCCAACTATAAGACCTCTTCAAATTATAATTAAGACTTTTCTTATACCATTTAACATATTTAAAAAATGTTAAGGCCTTAAAAACTCTTCAATTTAGTTGTATCAAATTTAAGGACCTGTGGGAGCCCTGTATTTAAAGGGGTCATCGGATGCAAAATTCACTTTTCAAGTTGTTTGAACATAAATGTGTGTTGGAAGTGTGTGTACACATTCATCCTATAATGATAACAATCCACCCAATCCAATCCCTATTTTAAAATCCTCTTTCTCAAATCAGGCTGTTCTGAGATTCCTGTCAGAATGACGTAGTTCTGTACAGGCCGCTCCCATGATAGTTGATTGACAAGGCCGTCTTACCTTAGACACGCCCTGAGTGAGCTGAGAGCTGTCCGTCATTGTGTCAACTCCGGTGCAGGGGAAGACAAGATGTCTCAGATTAAGCGATTGAAGTGTTTAGTTGTTGGATGTAATAATGAATATAGCAGTCGTCATTTACTCCCGACATCTGAGCCGCTGAAGACGCAGAGGATTAACGTTACTTCCGTTTTGAAGGGAATGCGCCCGGCGATCTACATAAATGCGTCTATGTTCGCCCGAATCATTCGTGATCCAGCTTCATCTACAGAAGAAGTGAGTATAAGGGTTTTTATGAATCTTTGCAAATCACCTTTCCTAATAATGTGCTAGTTAGCCAGTTTTGCGGCTGAAGTTTAGTATGCTCCATAGATACCTAGATGCCTCATTATGGACTGTTTCTATGGGCCGCGATACTTAAGCCATCTGCCATTTTTGGAACGGTCTGCGAATCTTTGAGCGCATTGACTGTGTGCGTCTACAACAGCAAGTTATATTCTTGTATATCTTTGAATATTCATTGATTATTATGGTGAATTCGAGATGGCTGACGCGTCAACGTATCTGGAGCGGTCGAATAGGGAATTTACACATATCTATGGTCTGCTTGCACTCCACGGAAGAGAGGGGCGGAGTCAGCAGAGCTCACTAGCATTTAAAGCAACATGGACTAGATCAGCTTGCTGAAAACAGAGCTGATTTTGACAGGGTAAAAAAGGTGTTTTTTACACTACCATTGAGAAATTTTAACCAAAGTATGTTATAGACTTTTCATTAAGACCCTAAAGAATCATATCAACTTGTGTAAAATGGGCATCCGATGACCCCTTTAAGATAGCACGTCGGGCAGGGCGGTGATACATTTTGGTAGCCCGACTGGAAAACACAAGAGCTCCGGGACGTCGGGCTAGCGATTTTGCGAGCCCTGTATCACCATGCGCTAGCTCACCGATGGATCCTCTGCAGTGAATGGGTGCCGTCAGAATGAGAGTCCAAACATCTGATAAAAACATCTCAATAATCCACTCCAGTCCATCAATTAATGTCTTGAGAAGTGAAAAGCTCAAATCCATCAAGATGTCTTAAAAATGTTGCTTTTGACCAATAATTCATAACGCTTCCTCTAGTTAAAAAGTCCTTCCGCTGTTGTCCTCTCACATCAAAATCCACCCAAATTTTTAGCTTAGAACTGTTTTGGACTGTGTCCAAGAAATATTATATTCCTATGTGTATTCAAACAGTACCACTGCTGATACATGATTTAATAAACTACGAAAAATATTCAGTATTTGTTTATCCTTTAATAAATCAGAACTGGATGAATAATGCAAAGTACACGTTTGCATATCATTTATGCTTATGATTTTAGACCATATTTTGTGTACAAACCACCAGTGATGATGACAGCAGCTTGTGCTTGATTTGTGCTCTTCTCTCCCCATCATAGGGTTCATTTTGAGCACCTGGCGAAGGTGCCGGTGTTGGTTCTGGATGCTGAAGTAGAGTTTGAGAAGGACACTAAGGTTCAAGACGATCTCTTAACAAAGGTATGCCTTCCTCGGAACATCCCTGACAGGTTTTTATCAGGTTTTTTCTGTGCATTACCTAAACTGCGTGTTTGCATTCCTTATAAGTCACTTTGCATAAAAGTGTATGCTAAATTAATAAATGTACAAGAATTCCTTCTATTTCTATGCATGTTGACACCACATAAACAACATATTGAGTATATGTTTTTCCCCCTGATCCAGGTGAAAGATTTTTTCAGCGTATTATAAATGACACCATGGGACCGAAGCACAAGGATTATTTTGTATGGACCATTTCTTGATGACAGTGAACATCCACTGAGGATCTTGGAATGTTTGACCAAGTGGCAGAAAATAAAATAATATAAACGTTCTTTGCAGCAGAAGACAGTCATCTCTAATGCAGGTTTCTGTACATTCACAGTGGAGATGAAGTTGGTCTGTGGTTGGCAGTAGGACACACAAATCCCACCATGACCAATAACTAGCTATATAAACAGGAAGTCATTTTGTTAGTCACTGCAGTGAAGAGTATGTGAAGATTTTTTGCACTGCTGTGTAATAAAAACTGTACTGTGATGTGTATATATACTATAAATATCGTGTTATATTTAGTTTAAGACCTAACTTAATAAACAGTTACTGTTTTTAATAATTTCAATAAATCTAAATACCTCATATTTGTAGTGAAATCCACTCGATTGAAACGAGACATGAGACATGAATGTGCCGCATCGCCTTAAAAGTTAAACATACTGTAGTTCACTGGCTTTGATTCACTGGTCTTTTATTTAAAGTGTTGGCTACAATACCAAAACATATTGTTCAAATAAACATATAACTTTTTTTTTTAACAATTCCAAATTACATAGTAAAAAAAAGTATGCTATTCAACAAAATACCAAATGGGACTTTCTAAGTGCAACACACATTTATTGATGAGGTCAGTTTGCAGTTTTAACTTTTTTCTTCTTTGTTTTAGCCATCTGAGGCAGTGGCATTTTAAAGGCAGTCCTATCAACAGAAGAACACTGTGTTAAAGGTTGACTGAAAAATGGCAAACCATGTTATCAGACACAGTTCAAAACAAATGTTAAAAAGACTCACTCGCATGTTGTGCAAATTGGACTGAAGTTACAGAATACTGGTGAATGAAGAAAAGATGCAACACAGTTAAACCACACATTATAACAATCTCTCTGCTATATAGGATCTTTTGATACATTTTAAGGTCACTAAAAAAGCAAAGGAAGAGTTAAAAAGAAATAGTTTGATCAAACTGTACATTTTAAAAAGTTCAAGCTAATAAAAACTGTTTCTTAAGGGCCTTAAGACCATATTATCAGTTCACCGTGTTCAGACTGTAAACACGAGCAGTGCATAATATTAATATTAATTTTAATATTTCTATTTTAAATAAATGCTTATTTAAACTTTCTATTCTTCAAATAATACTGAAAATTTGTTTTCAACATTGATCAGAGGTGTTTGTTGAGCATCAAATCAGCATATTATAATGATTTCTGAACTTAAGGATCATGTGACACTGAAGACTGGAGTAATGATGCTGAAAATTCAGCTTTGATCACAGGAATAATTTACATTCACATAGAAAACAGTTTTAAATTGTAATAACATTTCACAAGATTACTGTTTTTACTGTATTTTGATCAAATAAATGGCCAGCAGAGGGACCTTCTTTAAAAACATTTTTAAAAATGTCACCGACCGCAAACTTTTGAACAGTTGTGTGACACACATCTGTGGTGACGCTCACATGCAGTAAACACAAGAGTCTGAAACAAGCCTAAATCTAACAAAAAAAAATTAAACACGTTTCTCCAAGCTGATAATCAAAAAAAAAAAAAAAAAGAGTAGATGGAAACATACTTGACAGGCACACTGAACAGACGTAGCCAATTTCAATCAGGTTGCGGTGGCAGAAGCAAGCGGCCCTGTAGTCTACGTGTACCGGAGGAGGCAGTAACAGCTGGGATCTCTGGTCTGCGTCTGGTAAAAATACCCACTGACACACAACCAGCAGTTACAGTCTCAGCAACAACATGAAATAACCTGTTAGGATACAGTTTGGATTGGGATAGTACCAAGTTCAAAACTGCACAAATATCTCACCAACAAATACTGTGTGAGAGCGATCTTCTGGGGAATTCTGAGATACAAGCCTCCAGTTATGTCACAAGCCTGTTGAAAGACAAACAGAAGAGTGAATTGTATCACACTTAATCAAATCAAATAATTACATAATGAAAATTCAAAGGTGCATCGTGAATGCTGCAAATAAAAATAGCCATATTTTTGACAGGAATGTAAACAAGTCTGTGAAGGATAGAAGTACAGTGTGTTCATGTTGTTTAACAACATACTGACTGTTCAGCTGACAAAATGTCTTAAAGTTGGTTTTAAAATGACATGAGCCAGGATCTTTATATATCGCATGCCATTGTAAAGACTCTTAAGTCTTTCTCTCACAGGCTCATTTTCATCCATGTTAAAATCAATATGGTTTCTAACCTAAGGTCTTTTGTCAGATACAATCTGTTTGGCAGGAAGCAAAGTTTTGTTACCAGGATGTCACAACAAGCGCTTACGAGAAAGAAACAATTAATGCACTAGCAAACATTCATCAAATGTTTGAAAGATTGTGCATGAATTTAGTTTAAAATAGAAACAAGTGCCACTATAAAGAATGACACTTGTTTCTATTTCAAGGTAAGACACTGCAGGCAAACCATTGAGATTGAGATATGAAATTCTGAACTATTTTGCCTCCATAACATCATTTCAGAATTCAGACTAGTGGAAAGAAAACATGCAAAATACACATTTAAAGGGATAGTTCACCAGATATATTTTGATGTTATTTCTAATGAAAATTGTTGTTTAAATATATTTGTAATTACACATTTAATTACCAAAAATGAAAATTACCCTATGATTTACTCCCCTTCAAGCCATCGTAGGCGTATATGACTTTGTTCTTTCAGACAAATACAATCGGAGTTATATTGAAAAAATGTCCTGGCTCTTCCAAGCTTTATAATGCCAGTGAATTGGTGTTGATATTCAATAGTTCAATAGAATGCCAATGAAGTGCATCCATTCATCATACAAACTGCTCAACATTGCTCCCCGGGGGGTACATTTTTGGGGTTTGGGGTATATTCCTCCTGAAGTGAATCGATGTGTTTGTGCTTGTACGACAGTTAGAGGAAACTAGAGATTATGGTTTATAAAGTTTTAAATATAGATATTTTTACTTACACAAACACATCGATTCGCTTCAGGAGGACTTCATTAACCCTTCAGAGTCTTGTGTAGCTCTTTTTATGATGGTTGGACGCACTTTATAAAACTTCTATTGGACTACTGAATATCAACACCCATTCACTGCCATTATAAAGCTTGGAAGAGCCAGGACATTCTTTAATATAACTCAGATTTTATTCATCTGAAAGAAGAAAATCATATTCACTTAGGATGGCTTGAGGGTGAATAAATCATGGGGGAATTTACATTTTTGGGTGAACTATACCTTTTAAGTGTTTATTTTATTATACTATCTATTTTCATCTGTAGATTTTAATTACAGCACACAGAGTTTTTTCTCATCTTCAGAAGCACTGACATCAAACTTTACAGTTTTATTCTTATCTATATTCAGCAGGATTTTATCAAGGTGTTTTTTCATATCTTTTGCACCATTTAATTAAACATTTTATTTAAAAAAATATGGATTTTTTTTCAGACTGTTGACAGTATTTTTTGATTTAAGTGATAAATAAAGAGAAATCCAAAATCCCCTCTGGAAAAACCTTTAGTATGTTGCTTTATCCAATGTTCAGGTTTCTGTTCTGGAAACGTATGCAAACTAGTGCATATTTACTTTAATAAGGCCTAATTTGCATTTCAGAAAACAACTGGTGAAAGTATGGTGATATTTATTAGTTAACATTTTCACCCAATTCAGCTGCAGTGTCTTGCCTTCAACAAAACTGCTTCTGAAATAGTCAGTGCTTAAACCTTGTAGAAAAATACATAATCTATTCGTTTTTTTGTGTGTGTTGTCTGAACAATCATTTGCACCATTATTTGAATGAGTTATCACTTTGCTACACATTGATGTATTAATTTCTGTGGTATCGTCATCTTCAGCTTTACAACTTTCAACAATCTTAATAAAACATATTTTATTTACTATGCCTTATCCACAGTGATCAAACAAAATACCTGCTGCAGTAGTCCTGAGTCAGCGTCCAACACACAGGCATCAATCAGGATATTCTTTGAGAACAGGGAGAATCGAAGTTAAATAATGGAGGCATTATCCAATATCTAAGAATACAATCTATGATGCTAGTTTGTTTTTTTATTCCCACCTTCTTCTGTGCTGCAAAGATCACATTCATGAAGTTCATGTACTGTAATGTAGAATCCTCAGCAGCTTTTATTACCTGAAAAACGGTACTGCAGTTATACAACTAAACGTTGCACGTTTCACTGTTAAACCCAACGATGTTCTTACCAAAATCCTTGATTTCACGTCCTGTCCAGCTGTAAGTAAAAGCATGAGAGTTCAGTCTAAGAGTTAAAATACTGACATCTATTTAAAACAAGCTACTTAAAACAGTTAGGAAAGGAGGAGCACCTTACTTTGCATTGCTTTACATAACTGTCACTCAAACTATGGAACTCGTGCACAATGTGCTTAGATTTTATCGTATTGTGAAACATAATCCAGAGGAAAATGTGTATACCTTGCACATCCTTTGAGACTCGTTGAATATCTGAGAGTCAAAAATTAAAGAAAATTGAAGCCTGTAGTTTAAATATCATATCTAATTCACAAAATACTTCTAGGTCTAAATTGAAATAAAAAGAGAAAATCTGAGCTGCTGATCTGCATAAACCAAAAAAAAAAAAGAGGTTGAGGATACAGCACAGAGCTTTGGCGAGTGATACGGCCAACAGGCTGTCTGTTTGACTGCCACTGACCTCTGCTGTTAATAAAGAAAATAAAAACATAATTATTCTCTTGTAATATCATCCATTAAAACAATGCAAAAAAAAAAAAAAACAGTCAAGAACGGCATTAGATATTAGGCTAGATGCATCAAACCAGCCAGCACAAGTAATACATGTATGAAACCAAGACATTTAGTTTTGTTAAAGGAATAATTCTCCCAAAAATTAAAATTTGGAGATGGATTTTTTCACCCGAGAGAGCAAAATGATGGAATAGGGACTCCTATTCTAACCAAGCAATGACGTGAAGTTAAAAAACACCTTGATGGATTTGTTTCTTGCAAACACATAGTTTTTCACTTCACATATGTTAATTGATGGACTGGACTGAGGATCCATTGGTGAGCAAGTGATGCAGTGCTACATTTCTCCAAATCTGATGAAGAAACAAACTCATCTACATCTTGGATGGTCAGAGTGTGATTACATTTTCAGCAAATCTTCATTTTTAGCTGAACTATTCCTTTAACCTGAATAATAATAATTAATTACATTAAATAACTTACTTCTGTCCATGAGATTCCTGATCTCTTCCGCAAAGATATCATTGGTAATTGACAGAAGTTCATATTTGCCATCGCTACTTGCAGATATTTCATCCCCTGATTTCCACTGCTTACTTGGATATAGAAAGTGGCTTAAAAAGACATTTTTTAAAATAGTTTTAGAATATGTTTGTTAATTTTTTCTAAGAATATATGTGAACAGTTAACTGTTTACCTATTTTGATACAGGTTTGCAATAACGGCTAGTTTGTTGGTTCTTGACATCACTAAATGGGCATTTGCTAGGACCATCAAAGAGTCCAGGCATGTTGAAAGAGTGAACTTTAAAAATAAAAATTAAGGGCAATGAGGATAATCGTAATCATGAGGAAAAACATTATGGATTATGGATCAATATTACATTCTATAAAAATGAAAGTACCTGAGGTTCCCGCTGAGCTTGCTGGCCCCACCAAATAGGGTTGACATCTAACACAATGACCAGAATATTAATTTCGTCGTCTGCAAACATTGGTGATCGTGATTAGTGATTTTCACAAATATCACACATGACATAATGTTTTACATGTCTACTTTTTTTCAATCACTCTTCCATATATTTATAAGAAACAAATAAGTTAAATGCACAATTGTTTACTTTGTAATACAAACATGGTCTATTTGATTTACAAACCAGAGGCCATTATTGCGATTCCTTTATCTCTAAATCGCCATGTAGAGGTATTTCAGTTAGTATTTTCTCCAATATGTTAAACGTTGTGTTGTTCCGACTCATAATGAGCTCTTCTTCTGTGGATTCACTGAAGGGTTTGCGAAGAAACTAAATAAGTGCACCCCGCCACCTTCTGTGCTGGAGCAAGAAATAAGTTACTCTTGTAAAATAAATAACCACCCTTACTTCTCCATATTTTCATGCTTTATTTCATATAAAACTAAATATATCTATCGAAATGTATTACACACTCACAAAAATTTAGCTTAGAGAGTATAAAAAATAATTATCCATGCTGTTTTGCTCTAGTCCTGTAGGTGGCGGTACACACCAAAGATGGTCCATCCGTCATTAAGTAAGGAAGAAGAAGAAGAAGAAGAAAGTGCAAGTCCACTTGCTTAGCGTTGATAATTCAAAATAATTTAATAAAACAAACATTATTCTGTTGACAAAGTCGCTCATTTGAAAGGAGTTAGTAGGATAAACCTTATTCTGTTGGCAAAGTCAAAATATTTCATCGGGTTCCGTCTCATAAACTGTCATGAGAGAACATTGCATCAGCAACGCGTTGTAAGAGAATATTTGCTCGTGAATCGCATCATTTGTCAAGAGACGCATTGAGCAGTTTTAATATGGAAGAAAGAGGTGAGTTTTGAGAAAGACAACGCAAAGTATATAAGAATTGCAATAATGGGTCATGCCATTTTGCTAGTGGCTGTGGTCTTCTGATCATCTTCTAGATTATGAATTAATGAATTATTTTGTTCATTCCGTTATGTTGCGAAAAACATAAGATTTTTCCATCTTTTCCATGTTGAAAAACTGGTAACACTTTACAGTAAGGTGAGGTCTCACTTAACATCAGTTAATGCATTAGCTAATATGAACAAACAATGAGCAATATGTAATATATTATATATTAATAATATATTTACATCTTCTTAGTTAATAGAAATGTAATTGTTCATTGTTTGTTAATCTTAGTTCACACGCTTCACAGTGCATTAACAAATGTTAAAAGACAACTTTTGATTTTAGGAATGTGTAAATGTTGAAATTAAGGTAATATTTATAACTGCTATAGAAGAACTGTTCGTTCATTGTTAGTTTGTGTAAACTAATGTAGGTAAATATAAGTATCACTTTGTATTTCTCCTCTTTCCTACTACTTGTTTCACTTCTGTTTCAGTTTTTTATAACCATTTCTTACTATGTGTAAGGTTGTTTTTTTTTTAGCATGTGTGTTTGGCTCAGTGTTTTAGGATTACTGATAAACTAATGTAGTTTGATTTTTATTTGTTATCTATTTTAATTTTAGTTAAAGTTGGAGTGATGTTTGTCATTTTATTCGATTTTATTATTATGTCTGTATAGGTTTTTTATTAAGTTTTAGTTTTTATTTAATTTGAGTTATTTTAGTACTTCAACAAACTACATGGAAATGAAAGAATATTGAATTTATAAATATGTATATATATGTATGTGTGTGTGGTTGTACATACACATATGTAGTTGTTTTTTGGTGTTTGGCTTAGTGTTATGTTAGAATCATTATTATACTCTTATACCTTTTGTTCTTTAATATTTTAAATTGTTTTTAGCTTTATTTTTTGTTTTCATTTAAATGTTAATGTTTTAAATTTTGTTGTATGCATTTGTCATTTTTATTTAATGTCTTTATTTTTTTTTTATGTGTATATAGTATTTATAACGTTTTAGCTTTTTGTTTTGGATCTGTTTTAGTTGTTTTAAAGGTGCTGTATGTAGGATTTTGACTCTACTAAAGCATAAAAATACCATAATATGCTTGCAGACATTTAGGAAACATGTTAAGTTAACATTTACATACATTTACATTTACGCATTTAGCAGACACTTTTATCCCAAGCGACTTACAGTGCATTCAGGCTATACATTTGTTTTATCAGTATGTGTGTTCCCTGGGAAAAGTTAACATACTTGTTTATCTGAAAAACAATGCTACAGTCAGTTATTCTACTTTGAAAATGTGCGTTCCGGCCCGGAATGTCTGTGTTTGTTATGGTTTGTGAAACCCGCCCACTGCCAGTTTACCCAATTGTATATCGGCACCCCGGGTTGCCAGTAGCCGGAAAACACAGCGTATTTAATTTAATTCATCGTCATGTGCGCTCGTTCCTGTTGGTGTCGTTAATCTGGCATCCTGCGCATGCGTCAAATCTGAGGAGGAGGGGCTGGTGAAAAAAACCGTCTCCAATATTTTGAATTTGGACTGCAATACCTAGTCAATCCTACATACAGCACCTTTAATTCTACAATTGATAGCTTCTGTTGTCCTCATTTGTAAGTCGCTTTGGATAAAAGCGTCTGCTAAATGACTAAATAATAATAATAATAAATAAATTGATTTGAATAGTTAACTAGTGGTAGCAAGTTAAACCTTACTGTAAAGTGTTACAGAAAAAATAAAAAAAAAAAAAAAACAGAAAAAGCCCAGAATGTTATTGAAGTATTTATGTTTTGTAATATGTTTTGCCTTCCCATTCTCACAATGGGAATTTAATGTTGTTTACTTGCAAGCTCCATTTGGCCAAACACGGAAATGTATTAATTTATTAATTGTTTTCCTCTCAGAACTGGTGGAATATTTCCGAGCGCAGATCAGAGAAGACCCGGATGTGGCTTCAGCGGTGGCTGCTATACGATCACTGCTTGAATTCCTCAAGAGGGATCAAAGTGAGTTTTGTCTTGTTTTCAGGAAGGTGTTCAGGGATATGAGATGCACATGTGAACCGATGCTTGTCCTTCTCTAGGTGAGACGATCCTTGGCCTGCGAGAGAACATGACAAAAGCCATACATAGACTAGAAGAGACGGATTCATCGGTGGCGGTGTCATCTGGAGGAGAGCTCTTCCTGCGCTTCATCAGCCTCACCTCACTGGAACATCCGGTCGGTCCAACATTTCAGCCAGTCTAGTTGCTCTGTTTAATACTGCAGCTGTTTAGTGAATTAAGATCACATCACATTCCAGGGTTTAGATCTCGCTGGCACTGCAGAGGTTCGAAAGAGACAAGCGTATTGAAATGTGAGGCAATACTGCCTTCATCTACTTGTCAGAAAATGCTGCTTCTCTTTTCAAATGTGCCACGCAGTGTTCAATTACAGTTACATTGATGGATTTAGCGAGCGCTTTTATCCAAAGCACTATACAAAAGAAAAACTAAACAATTTATCAAAGGGCCAGCCAAATTCATAGTATTCAGTGCTAGATTTATAAGAAAACTAAGATGCAATCGTTTTAATAAAATTTAGTAATATAGTTTATATGAATATAATTTGATTTAGTTTTTATTTTTAGATTTTCCATTTTCTTTTTAATTTTAGTTAAGGTTTTAGTAATTCTGTTGTGTTTGTAATTTTTATTAGTTTTTCTTTTTAAAAATATGTCAATATTTTTAAAATGTATTTTCTTCAGCTTTTGTTATTTTTATTATAGTATATCAATTTAAACTAATTTTAAAATGAGAAATGTTACCTTGGAAACTTGCTGAAATAAAATAAGTTAAAGTTTTTTAATATTTCAGTTAAATTTATTTCTGTTAACGTTTATTTCGACTAACAACATTTTTGGTTTTAGTTTTAGTTAATTATAATAATCCTGGTGTCACATTCAAGTGCATTGCAGTTCATGAGAATTGAAAACATGGAAGATAATAATGAAATATTATCATTAAATATCCATTGTTTTAAATGCTCTTAAATAGGGGTGTCCCCGACTAAGGATTTTCATAGTCGAATCTGAATTTTCCAATCTTGCCGATAGTCGACTGATAGTGTCATATGTTTGGGGGCGAGGACAAAATACATTACCAAGAGTCAAGTAGTCAGACATTCGACAGTCATAATTACTGACGTTAACACACAGGGAAAAGGTGTAACTGACGCCTCGCAGATACAAAAATAATGTTTTGATTAAAAGATAGTTAACCTTAAACGTCAGCGAAACCCTAAGAATTCACAATATTTTTACAATAGTGCTCTCATTATAACGTTATGTATATGACAGTAGTTATTAATGTTCTGCATTTATGTTTTGAGCTGCGTGCGCTGAAGATGACCAGTAGGCTAGAATGAAGCATATCGTAGCAGGTTTTTAATCAATGGGATTTAACTTATCATTTATCTCACATAGAATACGCTTCGTTATTTATACAACATAACGTCAATATTACGACTTATAGGCTATGTGCACAAAATGTCCCGAATGCATGAACGTGTCTGCGCGGCTCTGAATGAACTCGGACACGTTCTTCACGCAACAACGTGCAGAAACACGGCAACTAAACTCTAAAAATTCTCAGCGTTTTATTATAATAGTGTTCTCATTATAATGTTATGTATAATCCCAGTCATAGTTATTAATATTCTGCATTGTTTGTGCTGCTCGCGCTGCGGACTGACGAGATATCAACGTAGTACTACAATGAAGTGAAAAATCCAGTCTTTCTCTCTGCCTGTGTCAGTTTGAGTCTTGTTAAAGATTGAAATCCCTGCCGCCAAGATGCTCCTCTGTCGGTCACGGATTATGGAAAGTGAAACTTAAATCTATAGGGGTGGTTGGATTTATTCATGCACGTTAAAATATTTATCTAAAGCTTCTTTCTTTTCAGATTCTTATTTACAGCATTATTTTAATAGGCTGTATGTTAACTTATTGTGAGAAAACCGGTAGTTCTATGTGAAATCAGACATTTGAGCACCCCCATATAGCCAAAATGGGACGACTGTAACACCCCGCGAATATTCGACTGTGAGATTGGGAGTCGAATCAGGCTCCTCCTATCGAAGCATGGAATCGTCGACTATTCTGGGTCACCCCTACTCTTAAATCACTGTAGTTATTTTTGTTTTATTTTAAGGTGTTACTATGCACAGTTGGAACTTCTGTTTTTCTTCTATCATGGCATGATCAACCTTGTTATGGTGATGGTTGCTGTTTCTTCCTTTTTCACAGGATCTCTCACAATGTAAGAATGTGATGATAGAGCGAGGTGAACTCTTCCTGAAGAAAATATCCCTGTCTAGGGGCAAAGTGGGTAAACTGTGCCACACCTTTATCAAAGATGGAGCTGTAAGTATAGTAGTAGAGGAATTGGGGCATGTATTTTTGTCATTCTTTTGGTGACGTTCCGCTCATTTCTACCTTCCATCTGCAGAAAATCCTGACACACTCATCGTCCCGAGTGGTTTTAAAGGTTCTGGAAAATGCAGCAGCTGATAACAAACGCTTCACAGTATATGTCACTGAATCACAGCCGGATTCAGCAGGGTGAGTCTTTACAACACTGCTAGAGTTTCTCTTGCTGTCTGCTATTCTGCCCTACAAAGATAACATGCAGTAATACTGGAACTAAGCACAATGGCTTCAGTTTTTTTTTTTTTTTTGACCAAGTTTAAATTTAATTAGTTTTTGCATACATTTTTAGCCTAGTAGTATTCTATTAATCTACAACTATAGAGGAAGACCTTTAAGAGTCGTTATTGATACTTAACGGCAGTTTCTTCAAGACTGTAAAAGCTTAAAAATCGTGAGGAGGATTCACATAAACAGTCTATGTCATGCGTGAACATAAACAGTGTATAAGAAAGTATTAGATCCATGCATTCTTTCTTAAAGGGGTCATATGATGCTTTTTTAAAGATCATTATTTTGTGTATTTGGTGTAACAGAATATGTTGACATGTTTTATTGTTCAAAAAACACATTATTTTTCAAATACTGTACATTATTGTAGGTCCTCTATGCCCCGCCTCTCTCAAACGCTTTGTTTTCTACAAAGTCCCTCCTTCCGACAAGCGCAGTCTGCTCTGATTGGCCAGCTGACACAGTGCATTGTGATTGGCCGACCACCACAAGCTGCGTCGGAAATGTAACGCCCCTTTCCATAATCGTGAGCTTCAGCTTTCAAAATTATAGTAAAGACAGTAAATAATGTCCTTAGTTTTACCATCAGTTCAAGCCCGAAAGAGGAACAGAGTCACGTGGCAGACACAGTGATGAAGCTCGTATGTGTTTGCACACAAGCCGCGGTTGTGTGACCATTTCTCCCTCTCTCACACACGCGAGCACACACACACACACACACACACACACACACACGACGCTGTGATGTGACTCTCTCTCTCTCTCTCTCTCTCACACACACACACACACACACACACGTGCACACACACACATTTACACACACACGACACGCAAAATTCCACATTTGAACAGTCAATAGCAAATACTTAAACTAATAACAAAACATACAGTCGCTGATTCAGAAGCGCCAGATTGTCACAGCAAAGTCAGAATTACCTCTTCTCCTAGGTTCACGAAACGGTCGTCCATAAAATGCGTTGCTGTTCTGTTGTAAGTAATCTTAATTATTCCTAATTGCATCTACTTTCGGAAGGCCAAATTTCACCTAGAAACACACAGCTTCTCTCTGACACAGCTGCATCAACAAACCAAGCCTTCTTTCTTTGCGTGAACATTTGGGCGGCATTACATCGTGACGTACACATGTGGGGGCGTGTTTGAATGAGCCGTTTTAGGTTGGAGTGGCAGAGTCTTAACTTTGATAAAGAATATCTCTTTGGTTTTGAGACTTTAGTCTTTGCAACTTCAGGGATCTTATCTATGCACAATCAGCTTTAGGGCTGCAACAAACGATTATTTTGATAATCGATTAATCTACCGATTATTAGAACGATTAATCGACTAATCGTCGATTATTTCACTGATTAATCAGTAGACTTTGATTGATTATTCAGTTTTTGCAATTAGTTAGAATATTAAGTTATACATATTCTAACATAAATAAAGGTCACTTCAGCTTTAGAAAAGCATATTATGTAATTACAATTATTACACAATTAATTGGTAACACTTTACATTAAGGTTCATTAGTTAACATTAGTTAACATGACTGCACTGTATTTTATGTATAATCATTTTCTATTCGTAACGGTTTTAAATTAATTTTAAATACATTTTTATATAATTTCCATCAATTCCTTGTTTTTATTGTTGTGATTATTATTTTTAATGTCTATTTCACTTCCTTTTATGTAAAGCACTTTTGTGTTTTTGATTTTTTTTTGTGTATGAAATGTGCTATATAAATAAACTTGCCTTGCCTAACATGAATTAATAATGAACAATACTTCTATAGCATTTGTTAATCTTAATGTTAATTTCAGCATTTACTAATGCATTATTAAAATCACAAGTTGTTTTTTTTACATTGATAAATGCATTGTGAACTAACATGAACAACTGTATTTTTATTAACCGACATTAACAAAGATTAATACTTAAATGTAATAAATGTATTGTTCATTCATGTTAATTAATACATTAACTAATGTTAGCAAATGATACCTTATTGTAATGTTACCAATTCATTATAAAAATAGATGGCACACAAAATGAGATGACAGACAGAGACTCTCTCTCACCATTTAATTAGCTACATGAAAAAGTAACTGAATGACACATTGTGCACATTCTGCCTAACATCTCCTTTTGTAAGTCATATAGATAAGAAACAAAATAAAGGTAAGTGATAAGATGCTTTGGATAAACTATTTTATTCACAACATAATGTCTTAAAATACCTTATAGGGTTATGATAATCAAAACAGCCCTGAGCTAGATCAAGCTTTGATCTCTGCAAACCAAACTGTCACTTTAATGAAATTATTATTTTTTCCCACTAATAAAAATATTTTATCATTAGCTAGCTCACACTGGAGAGCTGCTTTATAACAGAAAATCAAGTTGTAATTCTAACTGAAAGCGACACTGACTTTCATGTTTTTCATGTTTAATACCGTAAAGCTGCTTCAATTAAGGCTATCTATTGCATAAAGTACTATATAAATAAACATATGTAACCGAACTCTACTGGAGTAATGTTACGTTACTGAACTGCAGATCATGCAAACATCCACATCGTTGTAATCAGATGCATTTTTAACTGTTGCTTTCACACTGCTGTCAGTTTTTGTTGTTTATTTCGTTACTGAGAGGAAAGCGGCAATATATATTTACATATTCATCCAAACGCCGCTCAAGTTTGGATGCATTTGCTCTGAAGTGCTGTGTGTGTTCTTCTTGATCTGCATCCAGGAGGGCTGAACTAGAGTCTTGCGCTACAGCGCCACACTGGTCAAACCGCAGTATTGCAGGCTCTTACATTAGGTCATATGAGATCAAACGACTACTCGACAACAAAAATATTTGTCGACAATTTTTTATTGTCGACGTTGTCGATAATGTCGACTAATCGTTGCAGCCCTAATCAGCTTGTAACACTCCAAAGAGAAAGGAAAACTTGAAATCGCATCATATGACCCCCTTTAAAGGGACAGCAGCCTAATAAACTGTTGCTGTCTGTTACAATAATGTTAATAATAAAAATAAAAATAAATCACTTTTGTATTTTCATTATGAATCAATTTATATGTAATTCATACTGTAAAGACTATGCAGTGTTTTATTTTTTACATTTGATTATTCAATTTCATAATTTATTCAATTTGATTCGAAATCTAGAATCGATTTTGTATCAAATCATGACCTCAAGAATCAATATGTTGCCTAAGCTTGCTTTGAAAATATGTGTGCATTTGTATGTTTACATAGTATTTTTTTTATGTTAGTCTTTTCTGAATGTTTTTTCCCCCTTTTGCTCCTTAGTAAACTTATGGCTAAAAAATTACGCAACCTCAATATACCCGTCACAGTGGTGCTTGACGCAGCAGTCGGGTAAGTTTCTACTTTTTTAAAATTGTTTTTATGCCAAAATACTAATGCTTTAATTCTTGTACTACTCAAATCAGCGTTCAAATTCAATAATTGGTCATTCCAAAAACTATTAATCAGAAATATCAGCAATATAAACATTTCTGTTGATGTACCGTTTTAAGGTGAGCTTCAGTAACAAACTTGGGTTATCGTGTTGTGGCTATAAAAATTAAAATTACTGAAGTTTTTGGTTGCATATAAACATTTGCTGCTTATTTTGTGATTTTTTTTCAGGTACATAATGGAGAAGGTTGACCTGGTAATTGTCGGTGCTGAGGGCGTTGTGGAAAGTGGAGGTGTTATAAACAAGGTCTGAAACATACACACTTTTGCTTAGTGTCTTGTTTAAAAAAAAATGCATTTAGCTGTTATTTTATTATTATTGTTGCATTCATTTAATAGATTGTTCAAATTATTTCATTTATATTGTAGATTGGTACCTATCAGATGGCTGTGTGCTCCAAGGCACACAACAAACCATTTTATGTGGTGGCAGAAAGTTTTAAGTTTGTGCGACTCTACCCTCTTAACCAGCAAGACGTACCTGACAGATTCAAGGTAAGCTAATTGAAGCACTTGTTCAGTTGCACATATTATACATAATATATGCATAATATCGCTCTTGTTTCTTGTCTTTCAGTATAAAGCAGATATCTTGAAAACAGTGAAAGATCTGAACCAAGAGCATCCCATGATCGACTACACCCCTCCATCCCTCATCACATTACTCTTTACTGACCTCGGTGTGCTGACGCCCTCTGCTGTCAGTGATGAGCTCATCAAACTTTACTTATGATGATGATGATGACTGGTCTTCATAAAGCATTTGTATCATTGACACCAATCTGTATATGACCACAAATGCACCATTAACTGAGAGACCTTGTATTGGGAAAGTATGTCACAATCCTGAAGTTAAGATTAAATTATCTGGAAAAAAATAACGGAATGGACAATTGATTATTTTCATGCATCTGTCTTTACACAGAAAACTATTTAAAGAATTGCCCATATTTACATATCAGTAATGGATACTGATTATTTAGAAACTTGTAATTACTAATAGTTATATGTAAATAATAGAGATAATAAACAGGTTAGGTTCAGATTCAGAATTATTCAGTGCATGTATGCACTTTTGATGAGGCTTCATCAACAATGGATGATATTATGAACAGCACACTATATTATAATTATAAAGAATTATTAAAGAAATTATAAGGATTAAGGAAAATAAAAAAAAACGAAGTTTAAGGATAATTGTTTAACTTATGCTTAAAGTTAATAATGTACAACTAGTTAATTTAGCTTGATGCGTATTTATTCATTCTTATAACTATTTTGCAACAAATGTGTTTTATAGCAAGTTAAAGCTAGGGTATGTAATGTTTTTACATTAACATTTTTGTTATACTGGTTGAAAGTGTCAGTGCAATCAATATTTTGCACCATGCTGCGCCATGCTATAAGCGCAGAACAAAAAGTGGTCCTGTGAGCCCAGCACTACAGCACCCGGGGTGAGGACCCTAAAGTAACATGGGCCAGTAAGGGCCTAAGTAACCCAGGCCAGGGTCCTCAGACAAATTGCCCTGATCATCAGCAGGGTCACGAGACGGTTAGGCAGACAAAATCCATGCCTGACGGACAGGCGTCCAGGTTGTAAAACCTAGCAAAGTTAGACGGCGAAGACCAGCCAGCTGTGGCACAGCTGTCTCCAATGGAGACTCCACTGGACCAAGCCCAGGAAGGAAGTCATTCCCTCGGAGGCCTGACTCCAATAGGGCACCATAAGCCCACTGAGGCATAAGCCAGTGCTATGGCATACACTATACAGTGGGATAATCTCTGCTTTGTAACTGGCAGCCCTTTAGAGCAGCCTCTAAATCACACAAAGAGCTGCTCTGATTGCCAAAACCGGCTAGAGTACTCGATATAAACTCTAAAGGCTCTGACTGGGCTGAGAAAACTAGCCCCCTTATACAGCACCAGTCAGAGAATACAGACCATTTGAGGGCATGGAGGCATCTCGTAGACGGGGTTCTAGCCTCTGAGATGGTTTTGGCAACCCTCATGGGGAGCTGCAAAGGCTCCCATCGAGGGCCCACAGGTATAGTCTCCACAATTTGGTTTGGGGGTGCCAAATTGTCCCTCTCGCTGAATAAAGAAGGTCCTTCCTTAGTGAAAATAACCAAGGGGCTTCAGACAGCAGCTGAATCAACTCGGGGAACCATGATTGGATCCGCCAGTGTGGGGCCACTAGAAGTACTGAGCATCTGACCTTGACTTTTCTGATGACCAGAGGTAGCATAGCAATCGGGAAAAATCATATAGGTGTGCATTGGGCCATTTGTGGGCCAGTGTGTCTCGCTCCTTTGAGAAAAATACTGGCCAATGAGAGTTGTCTTCTGAGTCGAAGTGGTCTACCTCTGCCTTCCAGAAGACATCCCAAATCATCTGAATCATTTGGGGGTGGGGTCTCCATTCCCCTAGAGGCACACTGCCCTGGGACAACATGTCCGCTCAATTTGCCTAGCACATGTACAGCTCTCAGGGAGTGCAGGCTGCATTGTACCCATAGAAGGAGGCGTCTCACCATTCTGTATATGTCTATGACCTGAGATTTATGAAGGCCACCACTGTCATGCTGTCCAACCAGACGAGGATGTGGTGTCCCTTCAGGGCTGGTAGTAAGGTTTTTAGGATCAGAAAAAACGTTATCATTTCCAGGCAGCTGATAAAAAGGCATTTCTCCAGGCTGGACTAGGAGCTGAACGCTGGTCTGCCCTCGCACAGTGCCCCCCAACCTGAGTTGGAGACGTCTGTCGTAATTACCTTCCGTCTGAAGGTCAGTCCCAGTCCCTGTCTCAGGTGAGGGGCCTTCCAAGGGGCTACAGTTCTGACACAATGGTGGTCATCTTGAGGCTGAGGCATCCCAGACGCCAAGCACAGGACAGGACACAGGATTTTAGCTAATATTGTAGGGGCTAAATGCGGAGCAGGCCCAACAGAACCACAGAGGTGGTGGCCGCCATCAGGCACAGCATCCTCTGGAATACTCTGAGAGGAAAAGAAACCCTTACTTTGAATGACACTGCTAGCTGCTGAATTTTCATTGAGTACACCAGTGCAAGCCAGGCCCGCATCTGGGCCAAGTCGAGAATTATACCCAGAAAAGCAACTCACTGGCTAGGAGACAGGGAGCTCTTGGCCAAATTGATTCTGAGCCAAAGGTGCTCCAAATGAGTGAGGAGTAGAGATCTGTAGGCACAGGCTGTGACTAACCAGTTGTCGAGGTACTTCATGACACGCACTCTCTTCTGTCTCAGAAGGGAGAGGACAATGTCCATCCACTGGTGCCAGAGACAGTCCGAATAGGAGGACTGTATACTGGTAAGCCACCCCTTCGAACACGAATCTCAAGAACAGTCTGTGCTGGGGGCTATCTGGATATGAAAGTAAGCATCTTTTATATCCACCAATAAAATCCAGTCCCATTGGAAAACCTGCGTGAGGATCTGTTTCACAGTCAACAACCTGAATGACTGAGCACTGGCGTTACCATTTCTATGGCGCCCTTTGCCAGCAGATACTTTACTTCGGATCGGAGAACATGAGCTTTGTCGTCCTGAACCAAAGTTTGGATCACATGCCTGAAATGGGGAGGTCTGTGAGCAAATTAGAGGGAGTAGCCTCATTCTTAAGTCAGCATAAACCAACTCGATACACCAGGGATGGCTTCCCAGGCCCGAAGCCAGGCGGCGAGGGGTTTAAGTCTCTTGAATGGCATTTGTGTCATAGCGAAGAGAAAAAGTGCTATTTTTTGTGATTTGGACTGCTATAACAGTGGTATTTTGCATGGGTGTGTGCAAAGTAGGTGGGATGGGGCAAGCATTTACAGTGAGAACAGCGCCTCCAGCACCCACAGCTGAACGGGGGATTGGAAGGCAAGCACGAGACTTCTTGGATGGAGGTCTGGCCACGGCTGAGGCTGAGTGGGCGATGGAGTAAGCTTAGCAGGTTTTGAGTCAGTGGAGCCTTCGGAGCTGGAGCATTTGGGCAGGAAGTGTAGCATAGCTTGCAACAACTGCGCTGCAGTGAAGTGCTCTGTGAAAACACTTCCACAGTGGGGCCAAAGAGCCCGATGGGGGAGACTAGGGAGTCGAGAAAGGCGACCTTGTCAGCGTGAAGTTTAAATTGAACATGCTATGGAGCAGCATCCACATCTCCCAGTCCTGGATACATGCATACTCACGCTACCACACACACACGTTTATGTACCCAACTATTTTGAGTATTACAGGCTTTCTTTTTCACAGAGATGAACTTTATCATCAGATCAGTGAGGCCTATGAGAATAAATAGTTTTATTACCTTAGAAAGTCTATTGTTACATTAAGTCTATTGTTACATTACAAGACACTGAAAGTCCCTAGAGACACAGCTGGCACTTTTTTAAAGTTATCTTTATGGGCTTTTGCCTTTTTTTGATAGGACAGTAGAGAACACTGAGCAGACAGAAAAGCATTGGGTGAAGAGATGGGGGTGGGATCGGCAAAGGACCTCGAGACAGGAATTTAACTCGGGTCACTGCAGGCACAGTTGCGCTATATATTGGCACACTAACCACGAGAATATCGGTGCCAACCAGACCTGGCAATTAAAATTAAACATAATTTTAAAATGTGTTGTACCATGAAACATTTCAGGGTGTTGAAGAAAAAGCACAATATCATAAAATGTTTGATTAGAGCAACTAAAAAACCTCAATTTACTGCCAAAAGCCCAATTCGGACGGTAATTGTTTCTCATATGGACGTCTGTAAAAAATACATTTACATATCACCTTAGTGATAAAACTCCATGGATACGGAGGCGATTTATTCACAGTGGAGGAGTGAGTTCTGTGATCCTACGAACCCGGGAACGCGCTGCTCACGTGGCCAGTCACATGATTGTCTGTAAATATATATATATATTTTCATTATTATTGTGTAAAATGTAGGCTATTTAAAACTACTTATTATTATGTCAAATGTATTCTTATTATTCCAAGCATATTTTATAATATATAATCCTATTTATTATTTGATTATTTAAATCTCCCGTTTAAAAATAGTAAAATAGACACAGTATATAATTATACGCGATATACTGTATATATTGGTTTATAAAATACATTTTAAAATTGTATTGCATTCCTGCTGCTGCCATAATAAAAACCCATTTCAAATGTTTATGTGTTTTTCTTCTCTTTCTGCTCTCACTCGCTGTGGTGGAGCAATTATGAAATAGGCTATTGTTCTTTTAAATACTTTCCAGCATTTCAGAAATAAATATGCAAATTACACCGAAGTACAACGTTACCTTACGGCAGGGTTCCTCAAATCTTTCCCTGGAGGGCCAATCTGCTGCAGAGTTTAGCTCCAACCCTGGTCAAACTCACCTACCTGTGAATTTCTAACGATCTTGAAGACTCTGATTAGCATGCTCAGGAGTGTTTGATTAGGGTTGGAGCTAAACTCTGCAGGAGTGGGCCAGATTTGAGGATGCCTGCCTTACGGTGTTCGGGAGTGCTCAAAAAGGGTTTAAACACTGAATTTTGAATCGATTTCTTCTCGTAAACTCAGAGATGTGGATTCGGATGGCAATTAAATTACCACACGACCTTGGTGTTTGTCAAAAAACAGTAGGTAATTCGGCCAGGGATTTTTACGGGGGTGGTGAGAGAAAAACACTGACATCCTGGATTCGGACGGCATTAAAATCACCAACTACCCCCTGTAAATGGTGAAAATCGCTTACGTCCCCCTGGGAAACAATTACTGTCCGAATAGGGCTAAAGATTTGCAAGATGACCCGATGAAAGGAGGAAAAAAACATTTCAATGCAGAGTGTAAGAGGAGCACTAAACAAGCATGTCAAACTACTTTGCTGGACTCCACTCTTGACCAGGAAGAACATAAATGGCTTGAATATGCTAAAATTAAGCAGAATAGACCTGTGACCTGTGGTTTATGGAGTAATGAGAATATGTAGTCACATTAATATGTTATTGCACACTGTTTCATAATGTACTACAATACACTGAGGTGCAAAAAGTTTCTGCCAATTATAAATAGAACTGAACACGATTTACACTTATTGTAAAGAAAATACTATTTTCATTTAGCATAAAAATAGCATTTTAAACAGTATATGCATTTAATGCAAATAGCCTCTGCATTTATAATTTGGAAGAAAATATTTTGCAAACAGTTTCTGCTAATTATAAATAGAACTAAACACTATTTACACAGTGTAAAGAAAATACTATTTTCAGTTAGCGTAAATAGCATTTTAACAGTATATGCATTTAATGCAAATAGCCTCCACATTTATAATTTGGAAGATAAATATATTTCTCTTCAAATCCTATAATAATAATTCTTCAAATCCTATAATAATAATTAATTACATGTATTTTCTTAAAATAATACAGAGAATAAGATGGAGTATAAAATGTCAGCACAAAGTAATGCTATGCAAGTTTGAAGATTTTAATTGTTTAGTATTTTTTTGTTATTTAGACAGACAAAAATGGTATATTAGTTGGCATAAAAGACAGCACCACACTTAAAACTAGATGCATATATATGTTAAAAAAGACAAGACTCTATGGTCATTTACATTTCCCAGGCACTACAAAAAATATAGCAATATCCCTAAAATTCATTTAGAAGATTGTACATTCAGTTAGAAAATGACAAATTAACAAAAACAGCTTTTATCTGTAGTATCAACCTGCAGTCACAATTTATAATAAGCTTTACAGTAACTAATTAATATTACATTACAAAAATTACTAATTCACAGTACAATATCAACAATAAACTCCTAAAAGTTACACTCAATTAAAACATAGCAAATTAACAAAACATTCTCCATTAGCAGAGTGGACTTGCAGTTACACTTAATAAATCTAAAAAACATACCACACAGCTCAACTACTATCAGTTAAAATAAAGAAGTGTGTAAAGTGTACTACAGCTGTGGCATTTCAGAAGCTCTCTTTAACAGTTTGTCAACAGATGGACATAAGAGAGCCACATCTTCCAAAGCGTCTTTGGAAAGTATGGCAATATCCACATAATTTGCAGCTATGGCAGTGTCACGGTGTTCATGTTCCCATAAAAAGTGATCAGCAAAAGCTGCTCCAGCAGAGAGACGCTGGAAGACGTTTTTACCTCTTGTGTCCAGGCACAGATTAACCTTGCCAATTAATATCAAGTACATTCCAGTGGCAATGTCTCCCTTTTTATAAATAAATTCTCCTTAAAAAAACAACAACAATATTACATCAAAATGTAAGAACAGTTCTTCAGTAAAGCTGGCTGTAAGCTTGGGACTGATCGAAGATTTAACAAATGCTCACCAACAGGGAAACACTGGAAGAGAATTCTTGTGGAAAGCTCCCTCATGACAGGTTCTCTTAGGTGGGAGAATAAATGATGCTTCTTTAAATGCTGCATGCAGATTCTAAATGAAACACAAAATAGTAACAATGTGTGCAACATTAACACCACACGAGTACACAACATGGCCTTTGGACTACTGACTAGGAACATCTGTCTACTAGCAGATAGGACAGATAGGTTTCACCTTATAACCTTGCAACCTGAGTTTTAAAGGGGTGGTTGACTGTTTTTTTTATTCTAGGCTTGATTGTGTTTATGGGGTGCAATCTAACATGTGTTAATGCTTACTTAAAAAAACGCTCTGTCCCTTCTCCTACAAGCACTGATGATTTCCTGTTTTCATGAAGTCCCTCCCTCAGAAATACGCAATGGGCTCAGATTAGTTAGCTGGCCCAGTGTGTTGTGATTCGCTAAACCGCCTATAGTGCACGTTCAGAAATGTCACGCCCCTCACCTCAGTGGCATGCGCTCTGGTTGTATTGCAAACAATGAAGTCGTCAATATTGCTTATCAATTTGAGCCTGAATGAGACCCAGAGAATATTAATGAAGAGGATCGCGCAGAACCTGTGCAAGCACACGGCTCTTAATGGTATGTTTTTTGTTTGTTGTTGTCTCATGCTTTTAGATTTGTTGTTATTTGTAAATGCTACTGCTTATGTTATGCTGCATTCATGCCATTTCGTAATTACCGTAATTCCAAGATAACAACACGTGCTGTTCCATTTCTATGGCGACACTCAACAAAATGAACCCGTGTGAAAGAATGTTGAGAACAACAACAAATTAATAACAGTATGACCACTTACAGAATGTTTTTTTTTTTATTATAGTACATTATAGTATCTATATATGCATCCATTTTCCTATTTTTTAGAGCAGTAATAGCTTTCTTTGAAAGCGCCGACATTTTTCTCTGGTTCCGCGTGAGGTGCAGCGGATACGTGGAAAAATATTCTGCCCAAAAAAAACTAGGTATGCTTGTTTACCTTGACACAATGTCCATTTTCAGACAGCGGGGGACACCTTTGAACAAAACCTCAGCGCATGTCCCTTTAGTGCGATTCCACTGATAACTGTAGAACTGCGTCACTCGATTTTGTAATGTAGATGGGATTCTCTCATGCATCAGATGTGCCTGAATAGTCTGGAACAGATGACAAGTTTATTGAGAAATACATCATTACAATAAATCAAACACTCTACAAAGTCATACACATGTTAAATACAGTAACACTGTTCTCAAAGATGCAGTGTTTACAATAACCTGCAATTTTTCCTCAAAGGCTTCCTGCAGTGTCATCTTGTTGGTTTGTGTAGCGACGAGAAGTCCCATTTTATAAATCACTTGAATTTTAGATAGAATCATTATCATGACACATGCAATCATTTCTACAAGGTTTGATGCAGTTATATCACCATAACCTGTTGTTGTATAAATCTGTAATATCCAGTAGGTGGCGTATCTATACATTTCAGTGAAGTCATAGACCTCTGTAAAGGAAAAAAAAAATGTGCAGGCATATTATTATTTTGATTGTAAAATATAGGTTAGAAAACAATTAAACACAATTCACTACAACGGAGTCAGTTTGCAGCTTTTTCCATTAAGCAACGAGTAATGAAAGACGGTGTTAAAATTTTAAATATACTGTGGCGAGTTGCCAGCAGCTCATCATGTGTTGCCCCTGGTAACGCACACAAACCAGCTGAGGAGCAATCACCAAGCCCTGCTGATGGCAATTAGTCAATCTCCTAGACAAGGATTTAATCCTCAGTGGAAACAGAAGAGGGAGAATTTTTTTTCTGGACTGAAGTGGCTTTTGTTTTCTTTGCCAGAGAGTGACTGAAAGCTGTTGGGTGTTATGGATCATCCACAGGTAGATCACTGCATATACTAATTCCTGCCTGCCCAGAAGACTCTTACCCACTCTTACCTGGGCCACAAACACAATCTCCACTGGGAATACCCAAAAACAGTAAGGAGATATTCAAATTATTTATTAATAAACCAGTGTTTTCTGAGTCAATGTCACAAAGATGAAGTTGATGATCCTGACTTGCCATCTCCTGATTGGACATGCCTTTAGAGAGAAATGCATCTTTACGGATTACATAATGAAAGAGTTTTAGAGTTAGATTTGAATTATTTCATTTTAAAGTAGTAATTTAAAGGGCACCTATTATGCAAAATTCACATTTACATGTTTGAACATAAATGTGTGTTGGAAGTATATGTACACAACCACCCTATAATTATAAAAATCCATTTGCTCCTTTTTTTTTAATCTCCATAAATCATAAGCAGTGTCTCAAAGCTTACTGATCACAGAAACCGTAAAATATGACATCACATTTTACAAGCCCCACCAACGACTGTTGACGGACACTGCCGAATTAGCAGATTAGCCCCTTTCACACAATAATACCAGTAAATTGCCATAAAATTACCAGTGTTGTGCCCATTTTCGACCCCCTGCCAAATTATTACCCCTCTCGTTGAAATCGCTATATGATTGCCTAATCCTAACCCCACCCCTAATCCTAACCCCTCCCCCACACCTAACCCTAAACCTACCAATACTAGGGGGGTAATAAGCTTGCAGGGGTCAATAATGATGACAAAATATAAATATAATGCTACATTTCCCATGGATCAAATCGGGGCAAATACATTAAAGAGAACTACCAAATATGATTAAAATATGCAAGCAGACACTGTCAAAACGGCAATCAAGAAATTAACCGATACCCTCGAAAAACACATACATAATTTTCAGTGTCAACAGAATTTAAATGCAAAAAAGTGCCCAATATAAGTGATCGGAATAAGCAACGTAATTATAGGTATACACTCGTTCGTGTACACACCATGACAGTCAAAACTGTGTCATTCTGTATGATAATCCGACAATAAAAAAAAAAAAAAAACAACAACAATAATGCTCTTACCTTCGTGTCGCTCTATAATTTCACACAGAACTAAGTCTTTCGTGAAGTTCATGTTGAACATAATGTACAACCCCAAATCAGAAAAAGTTGGGACAGTATGGAAAACGCAAATAAAAAAGAAAGTAGTGATTTCTAAATTTACTTTGACTTGTATTTCATTGCAGACAATATGAACACAAAATATTTCATGTTTTGTCTGGTCAACTTCATGTCATTTGTAAATATACATCCTTTCCTGTCATTCAGACCTGCAACACATTCCAAAAAAAGTTGGGACAGGAGCAATTTAGGGCTAGTAATGAGGTAAATTGGTTAAATAATGATGTGATTTGAAACCGTTGATGTCAACAGGTGATTGTAATTATGATTTGGTACAAAAGCAGCATCCAAGAAAGGTCTAGTCCTTTAGGAGCAAAGATGGGCCGAGGATCACCAGTTTGCCAACAAATAGTTGTTTTTCACCTACCAAATCTGACCACAGAAGACTACGGAGGGTAGTCCGGACTGCTGAGCGAATCATTGGTACAACCCTCCCCACTCTCCAAGAACTGTACTTATCCAGAGTGAGCAAAAGGGCTGGCAAAATCACTCTGGACCCCTCACATTCAGCACACTCCCTCTTTGAACTGTTACCGTCTGGTCGACACTACAGAGCTCTGAGCACCAGAACGACCAGACACAGGAACAGTTTCTTCCCCCAAGCAATCCATCACATGAACACTTGACAATAATTATGGTACACACACTATTTATACACTTATTTATCTAACACACATTAATCTACATTTCAATTGCACATAATATACCTGTACATACAAAACTGTCTACTGTTATATACCTGTACATACAATTGTCAATTTGTATATTATTACTTATTTACTTGTTCTTTATAATTCTTTTTATTATCTGTGTTTTTTGTTCTGTCACTGTCATTCTGTTGCGCTGCAGTAGCTTCTGTCATGAAAACAAATTCCTCGTATGTGTAAACATACCTGGCAATAAAGCTCATTCTGATTCTGATATTCTATTTGATGGGCGCTTTCTGTGTGTGTGCACTTAAACTGATATGGCTTTAAAATGCATGATTTCAGCATGATAGACATAATTATCAAAACCAAACAGATGTTTGTGAGTATGTGAGTTACAAGCTGTAAAGGCACATCCCTATTCTGGAAAAGGGGGTGGGGAGCAGCAGCTAATCCCTTGCCTCTGCCCCCTGTCGCCGTCGTGCCGTGGGAGGAAAGGCATGCAGTAGGCCCCTCTGATGAACGCATGTCGACTCAGTTCCTGCATGCTCATCGCTCAAGAGAGCCACTTGTTTCCTATACCAAGCCCAGCCTCCGCCCCTCGGATGACGCGCGGGACCTGGGGCCTCATTTATAACCATTGCGCATGCATAAAATCTGCCCTGAAAGAGGCGTGCGCCACTTTCTACTAAAAAGGTGAGATTTATAAAAACAAAATTGAAGGGAAAATTTGCACACATCCACGCAAACACTGACCCATGCGTACAAATTCTTTTTCCTGGAGTGAGAAAATTAATGATGTAAACAATGATTTTAAAATCTGTTTTCATGTCGATATACAAATTTTTATTCCACTCATTAATTGAAATGAGGACTGAAATTACAAAGTCATTATGTCGAAGTTAAATCAAAATTATATGAATTTAGACATTTGTAGTGGATGCGCTTGATCGCTTTTCTGTGGCATGCTGTTTTAATGACAGCGAGGAGTGCTATAGGTGCACAATTCATCTTTAAACTAAACTGCAGATCTCATGTTATGAGAAAATATTTTCAGCGAGAACAATGATCAGTGATGTGCACTTACTTCGATATTATGGCAGACACTGCTGGATTCGGTGGTCAAACAGTCCATTGTCTGGTTTGAATCGGTCTAATGATAATAGCTTACTGTACAACCACAACTGCAAGGAGGTGCATGTCATGTAAAGGCATCTCTGCAACATTATGAAAAATAGGCTACCACTGTATTTGAAGGATACAACTTGAAGAAAATGGCAAGATTGCATGTTTCCTTTTTAAAATAATTTGTCAGTGCAATTGTAGACAATTGTATTTACACTGCAATAAATATAGGCCTATCTGTTTCCACTAAAAATAGCAAAACTACATCAATTTCATTTGATTTGAATTGTTTAAAACAAGTGGCCAGTGGAAAGAATGAGATCAACTCTATTCTAAAATATTTATCTGAGAACTATTTTAAACAGTTTTGTTTTTATGGATATTTTGATATATCTATTCTAAAACATAAGAATACTGGATGATTTTTAGCAATAAAAATTAATGTGTATGGCACAAATGTCATTTGTAGTCCGTATCTCATATTAATGTCTTGTACCTTTGACGGTGTTAAACATGGTGTCACGTGTATGGGAGTATGCATGGAAATGATATGCAGATGAGGTTATGCATAGTAAAACTAAGCTTTGTAAGCTCCATATATGGTGATTTCGGGGAGGAGACGGGGTGGAGATGCACGTACGCACAATCTTCCCCTGACTGGGATTTATAAAGGGATTTTTGCGCAGGTTCTGGTGTACGCATGGTTTTACAAATCTGAAAACTTTTGTGCATATACAAAATATAGCTTTATCTTTTTAGGGGGGCTTTTTATGCCTTTTATTATTAGATAGGACAGTGGAGTGCAGAGAGGAAAGTATTGGGTGGAAAGAGGGGGGCGGGATCAGCAAAGGACCTAGAGACGGGAATCGAACTTGGGTCGCCGTGAGCACAGTTGTGCTATATGTCGGCGCACTAACCACTAGGCTATCAGCGCCGACTCAAAATATAGCTTTTGTGCGCATGTACACTTTTAGGATTAAATCTACAGAGAGTCTTATAAATGAGACCCCTGGTCTCTTTTGGTGCTACAGTGGATGAAGTGGACGAAGACGACGACGCAATGTCAACTGCAGCCTCTGGTTCGTGTGGCTGGTCAGCCTGCAAGGAGTCTGAGGCCTTCCACCGTGAGGTGCGCGAGCCCCCGGCACCAATTGATGAAGAGCTGGTGAAGAACCTGTCTGAGGCTGTACAGGATTTGGTCAGTCTTCAGTCTTTGGTCAGCGCTCTCACCTCGTTCAAACCGGGGACAGTGGTGATTCTGGAATGCTTTCTGAGACTGTTAGGGCGTATGGCGGTAGCAGCAGCTGTAATGTGCCAGCTCAGGCTTCTGCATATGAGACCACTTCAGATGTGGCTGAAATCTCGAGTGCCACGCAGAGCATGGAAGAATGGCCAGTTGTGCGTCTTGGTGACTCGCAGATGCATGAGGACACTAACTCCCTGGTTTAACACGAGGATGTTCGAGCAGGGTGTCTCGATGGGCAGAGTGGTCAGTAGATAAATTGTCACTACGGATACATCATTGATGGGCAGGGGAGCCCTTTGCGACGGCAGATCGGCTTATGGCAATTGGATAAGTGCACAAGCGAAGTGGCATATAAATTGCCTAGAGTTGAAGGCAGTATATTTAGCTTCGCAAGGCTTTCTTCCACTGGTAAAGGATCGGCACGTCCTGGTTCGGACAGACAACACGACGGTGGTATCCTATATCAAAAGAGATCTTTATCTCAGGCAAAGGGCTCGGTGTGCCACCCCAGGCCGGCTAAGGAACCTGCATGCTTGGCAGGTCAGTGCGAAGGGCGGATGCTAAACGTATCTCAGCGAGTCTTGGATACAATTGCAGAAGCGAGAGCTCCATCTACCAGACACCTGTATGGTCTGAAATGGAAAGTTTTCTCTTCATGATGTGCGATGAAAGACAAGGATCCAGCCAGCTGTGATGTGTCTTCCATTATATAATTTCTTCAGGAAAGCTTGGATGCTGGACGCACGCCATCTACTCTAAAAGTTTGTGGCTGCTATTTCGGCTTTCCACTTGCCTATCGGTGATCGTTTGGTTGGAAAGCATCATCTGGTGATGGGCTTTTTAAGAGGAGCACAGAGGTTGCGTCCCTTTCGCCCTAATATGGTACCAGTGTGGGATCTGTCCTTGGTGCGCAGTGCACTCTCTGAGCCACTCTTTGTGCCCCTGCTCTCAGCAGAGTTGAAGGTGTTCTCGTTCAAGATGGCGCTTTTACTCGCTTTGGCATGTGGTAAGAGGGTGGGTGACTTACACGCACTGTTTACGAGAACTGTGTGTATGGAGTTCAGTAAAGATGACTATATGGTTAGACTGCAGGCTAGATGGGGGTATGTGCCTAAAATGCTTTCTACGTCGTTTAGAGCGCAGGTCATAACGCTACATGCGTTTGCTCCTCAGGATTCGGAGCCAGTGACACACCCACTATGCCCAGTCCGTGCTCTGCAAGCTTATCTGGAGAGGACTAGTCATTTCAGACTAGCGGAGCAGCTGTTTATATGTTTCAGGGGCTGTATCAAAGGATTGCCAGTGTTGAAACAGCGGATGTCACATTGGATTGTGGAAGCGATCGCATTGGCGTATGCTTCTAAGAACGAGGCCTGTCAGTGGGGAGTACACGCCCACTCCACGAGAAAAATGGCTTCGTCATAGGCTTGGGCTAAAGGTACAGTATGTCGATTCATGATATTTATCTGGCAGCAAGATGGTCTTCACAGGACACCTTTGCCAGATTTTACAACCTGGAGATTCCGTCATTCGCACCACTCGTTCAGTCTGTGCAGTGAGGCAGCGTTAGAATGTTACAACTACTGTAGATATTTAGCAACAGACACTCAGCAGCTTGCCTCAGATTCACATGCTTTGTACAGTCACACAAACACTGTGTGTTGTATAAACAGCAGTTTCTGCATTTGAGGAAAAAAAATGTCAAATGGTGATAGAAAAAAAAACTGGAATTGGAGTACTTGATAGTACAGTTTGTAATATGCAGATGCACAATACTAGATCCTTTATGTAAACACTTTGCATGCTGTAATCATCCAATCAATAACACACTGCAAATATGCAAGTAAGAGCATTAACCCAGGGTTTAGGAATGTACAATGTTAATAATCAGTTTATGAATACCCAGGATTAACTGTTAGCCCCAGGTAAATTATGAACAATGTGAAATGTTAAACAAGATAAGCCAGGATTTAATTTATCCAGGGTATAGAATAGGCCTGGTTTAACTATTTAAAAAGTGAAAAGCACATTATGTATTCTTAAAAAAAAAATACCAATGGTATTCTGGTGGTGATCTGAGAAGTAATGTAACAACCTACAGTATTACAAAAGGCCCAGGCATGGGAGATGGGCGTAAATCTGGGAAGATGATTGCAATTCCCCCAAGTAGACCTGACAAGCCATACGTGATGTGGCTCTGTGGTCTGACGATGCAAAGAAGATTATATTGATCAAACTTACAGTCCAATGGGAAGAAAGATGCCACCAAGACCTTGAAAATATCAAGATCCTTTTTCAAAACTGTCAGGAGAATGGGTGGCAGCCATGGCTGTTCCCATTAGAGCAGTGGTTTTCAAACCTGTCCTGCAAGCACCCCTGCCCTGCACATTTTGTATGTCTCCCTTATCAGACACACCTGATTCAACTCATCAGCTCGTTAGTAGAGACTGCAAGACCTGAACTGGGTGTGTTTGACAAGGGAGACATACAAAATATGCAGGGCAGGGGTGCTTGCAGGACAGGTTTGAAAACCACTGCATTAGAGGTTGACTGCAGAGGATTCCTGGCCCAGTAGGTATGGACAATGCACAGCAATTGGACTAACAGGAAAGGAGAAAAAGGTAACAATCCACAGGATGGGGTAGGCAACAGAAAGAGCCTCTAGTTGGCTATGGAATAGGAAAGAGTTATGTTAAAAGGAGAGAATTGGTTATGGAATTGGAGCGAGAAGCAAAACTGGAATCCAGGAGAAGATGGGCAGAGATTTGGCTGTGATCCCTGCCGACCCAACAACGGTGTTTCAATTCAGGGTCGAAATGCACAAGGACTCCTTCTGGCCAAGGCTACATACATGCAAGGTGAATGTAAGAGAAGCATCACTCAGATTTAAGTATTCTTATGAATTTCTGGGCAACCAACGACCTCCAAGGAAGTCTGGATGGTAAGCGAGGATGTTTGGTGACACTGGAAAGACAGAGGATCTCCAGGAAAGATTGACGTAAGTGTATGAGGCCAGCTACCTTATGCACAGCACTCGCAAGAGGGCAACATGCAATGACTGTGGCAACTTTAACATTTGAAAGGATACTATGGCAAATTTATCGCTTTTTTTTCATGAACATCTGGTTGACCTGAAGAATGAAAGCTATATCATACACTTGGACAATTATGAGCTATATTACTGCTTATTGACACTAGGGGTGTGATAAGACACTTAAAGGGGTGGTTGAATGTTTTTTTTCTAGGCTTGATTGTGTTTATGGGGTGCAGTCTAGCATGTGTTCATGCTTGTTTTTTTTTAAAAATGCATTATTTTTCACATAATTTACCTTTATTCCACACCTCTCTGTCCCTTCTCTGACAAACGCCTCGATTTATTTCCTGGTTTATGAAGCCCCTCCCTCGATGGGCTGAGATTGGTTAGCTGGCTCAGTGTGTTGTGATTGGCTAAACCGCCTCTAGAGCACATCTAAACGTCCCGCCCCTCTCCTCAGCGGCATGCGCTCCGGTTGAATTGTAAACAGTGGCGTTGTCTATAATGCTTATCAATTTGAGCCCGATTGAGACCCAGAGGATATTAGTGAAGAGGATCGTGCAGAACCTGTGCAAGCACGGCTCTTAATGGTATGTTTGGTTGTTGTTGTCTCATACTTTTAAATACGCTGCTATTTGTAAGTGCTACTGCTTCTGTTAGCTTTTAATATACGGTTTTATCCTGATTAAAGCTTTAATACAGCACAGCAACCGCACGCGTGTCCATTTATAATGCTTCTCATTGCTGTGTGAAAATAAGTCTATAATTGGAACAGTTTGTTGGAGCTTATTTGTCGATCTGAATGAGAGAGAGAGAGAGAGAGAGAGAGAGAGAGAGAGAGAGAGAGAGAGAGAGAGATGCAGAGCAGGGCGACACGAGTAACAGTATTAAGAACCGCTGCTTTAATGATTTTGAAACTTGTGAATCCATTAGAATCGTTAGAAGACAGAATCGAGATTCATATGAATAGATTGTTACGTGCACCCCTAGTTTTCTCTTCCTCTTCTCTAAAGCAGCGCAGCATGGCCTCGCCCCCTTTGCTGCGTGTTCCCGGGGGCGGGGTTTATCTGGGTCTGTGATGTATCAAACCCGGGAAGTAACTCGTTGTAGTCCCTTACCAGTCGTTTTTGTAGGCATTAAACTGCCAGAATTTTAAAAGACGATATCTCCATTTGCATTGAACTTTCAGTGCCGCAAGTCTGCAGATATTGTTTATGCTCAAACAGCAACATTACACACTAACTAATGTTAAAAAAGTGAAATCGCAATCAACCACCCCTTTAAATCACGAGATGAGACTAAAGTTGGTTCACTAGAACGAGACTGTCACGAATCCGGTGAATGAACTTCCGTTCACTCACCACCAGTGGTCACTCGCTCACCACATTGACTTTTGCACTACACTAACTGTTGCACATCACCTCGGACTACAATTCCCGTCATCCATTGCACTGATGACACACACAGCTGATTGCACTGATCACACAGCTGATTCCAATCACATGCCTTACTTAAGCCATGGACTTCCTCAGTCAGATCGCCGAGTATTGTTCTAGCGTTTAGCACTCTCCTAGTGTTAGCTGCCTTACAGAGCCATGCTGTGTTTCTGTCTAGTCTCTAGTAATGTTCTACATTTATCACTCTCCTAGTGTTAGCTGCCTTACCGAGCCATTCTGTGTTTTTGTCTAGTCTCTAGTACAGGTGCATCTCAATAAATTAGAATGTCATGAAAAAGTTAATTTTTTCTTGTAACTTATTTCAAAAAGTGAAACTTTCATATATTTTAGATTCATTACATGTAAAGTAAAACTTTTTAAAGTAAAAAAAGTAAGTTTTTTTTTTGTTTTAATTTAGATGATTAGAGCTTACAGCTCATGAAAGTCAAAGATCAGTGTCTCAAAATATTAGAATATTTACATTTGAGTTTCAATAAATGACCATCCATACAGTATAAATGTATACTTGTTCTTTGAAACCACAATAATGGGGAAGACTGCTGACTTGGCAATGATCCAGAAGACGAACATTGACACCCTCCACAAAGAGGGTAAGTCACAGAAAGTCATTACTGAAAGGTGTGGCTGTTTACAGAGTGCTGTATCAAAGCATATTAAATGCAAAGTTGACTGGAAGGAAGAATTTGGGTAGGGAAAGGTGCACAAGCAACAGGGATGGCTGCAAGCTTGAGAATACAGTCAAGCAAAGCTGATTCAAACATTTGGGAGAGCTTCAAAAGGAGTGGACTGAAGCTGGAGTCAGGGCATCAAGAGTCACCACGCTCAGACGTCGTCAGGAAAAGGGCTACCAAGCCACTTCTGAACCAGAGACAACGTCAGAAGCATCTTACCTGGGCTGTGGAGAAAAAAGAACTGGACTGTTGCTCAGTGGTCCAAAGTCCTCTTTTCAGATCAAAATAAATTTTGCATTTCATTTGGAAATCAAGGTCCCAGAGTCTGGAGGAAGAGTGGAGAGGCACATAATCCATGTTGCTTGAAGTCCAGTGTGAAGTTTCCACAGTCAGTGATGATTTGGGCTGCCATGTCATCTGCTGGTGTTGGTCCACTGTGTTTTCTGAAGTCCACAGTCAACGCAGCCATCTACCATTAAATTTTTAGAGCACTTCATGCTTCCTTCTGCTGACAAGCTTTATGGAGATGCTGATTTCATTTTCCAGCAGGACTTGGCACCTGCCCACACTGCCAAAGGTACCAAAAGCTGGTTCAATGACCATGGTGTTACTGTGCTTGATTGGCCAGAAAACTCGCCTGACCTGAACCAAATAGAGAATCTATGGGGTATTGTCAAAAGGAAGATGAGAGACACCAGACCCAACAATGCAGATGAGCTGAAGGCCACGGTCAAAGAAACCTAGGCTTCCATACCACCTCAGCAGTGCCACAAACTGATCACCTCCATGCCACGCCGAATTGAGGCAGTAATTAAAGCAAAAGGAGCCCCTACCAAGTATTGAGTACATATACAGTAAATTAACATACTTTCCAGAAGGCCAACAATTCACTAAAAAAATTTTTTTTATTGGTCTTATGAAGTATTCTAATTTGTTGAGACAGTGAATTGGTGGGTTTTTGTTAAATGTGAGCCTAAATCATCACAATTAAAAGAACCAAAGACTTAAAACTACTTCAGTCTGTGTGCATTGAATTTATTTAATACACGAGTTTCACAATTTGAGTTGAATTACTGAAATAAATGAACTTTTCCACGACATTCTAATTTATTGAGATACCTGTATTGTTCTGCGTTTATCACTCCCCTAGTGATAGCTGCCTTACTGAGTCTAGTTTCCCGTTCTAGTTAGTCTAGTCTTGTCGTGTTGCCTTGTTCCCTGTTTTCTGATTCCTGCCTGTGTATCTTGGATTAACCCTTGTCTCGCCGTTCAGACTCTGTTTGTACCTCGTTTGGACTATTGCTCATGTTATTGGACTACCCCTCTTCTCAAGCCCTCTGGATATTGTTCGCCGATCAAAGACCCACGCTTGCCCTAGGATTACTCTTGTGTCTTGCCTGTGTTATACCTGTTTGCTGATGTTTTGACCCTGCCTGTGTTTTTGACCATGTCTTGCAATAAAGGTTGCAAATGGATCTGCACGTCTCACATCTTGTTCACCCCGTTACAGAGACAATATTTTAATACTATTTTTAAGAAATGTTCAATTACAAAATATTTGTCTTTTAATTACAAAAAGTAAAACAATATGCAGTTGTATTTTGAAATATTTTAACTAATCTGGACGGTAACTAATGATTAATTTGGTAATTAAGTAATCTACTGATTATTTTGACAATTGAGTAATCTGATATTTTTTAGTAACACAAGTAGACCTAAGTGAAAACCAGGCTTTAGTATGACTATTTATATATAAACTAATGATGAGGCAATAATAATTAAAAATAAAATATCAAAACCAAGTACACTGCCCTCCAAAACTTTGGAAACGCCCTAGAAAAGTGGGGTTTTGGACAATATTGAATGAATGAATGAATGAGGCATTTATATAGCGCTTTATTGTGTATGGTTGTACACCCAAAGCGCTTTACAATCATGTGGGGGGGGGGGGTCTCTCCTCAACCACCACCAGTGTGCAGCATCCACTTGGATGATGCGACGGCAGCCACAGGACAACGGCGCCAGTGCGCTCACCACACACCAGCTACAGGTGGAGAGGAGAGAGAGATCGAGCCAATCAAGTGGATGGGGATTACTAGGAGGCCATGATTGACAAGGGCCAGTGGAGGGAATTTTGGCCAGGACACCGGGGTTACACCCCTACTCTTTACGAGAAGTGCCATGGGATTTTTAATGACCACAGAGAATCAGGACCTCGGTTTAACGTCTCATCCGAAAGACGGTGCTCTTTTGACAGTATAGTGTCCCCGTCACTATACTGGGGCATTAGGACCCACACAGACTGCAGGGTGAGCACCCCCTGCTAGCCTCCCTAACACCTCTACCAACAGCAACCTAGATTTCCCAGGAGGTCTCCCATCCAGGTACTGACCAAGCTCAACCCTGCTTAGCTTCCGTGGGCAACCGGTCTTGGGCTGCAGGGTGATATGGCTGTGGATATTGGCATGAATCCTTTTTAATTTGTGATAATTTTTCACTGATATGGGACAACACAAACTACGAAAACATATTTTATTACATAAAGTTTATCAGGGCTCCAGACTGCGACTAAAACGGTCGCATTTGCGACCAAAAATACTAATTTGCGAGTGAAGTCTTTGCTGAGGTCGCCATTGGCGACTATATTTACATGTTATGACTTAAAAATTTGTAGGTAATGCCTTTTTTCCTGATTGTTTTGCGATCACATCTTTTGTTATATTCACGTATTAAACAAGATGCACATCAAAGTTTTAGTGGAAAAAAAAGAGTTTCAAACAGTCCTCGTCTCTGCAGCACAGCAGCATTGACGCACAGCTGCTAAACACAGCTCAGTTGTGCAGCGCGAGAGAGATCGACGTGCAAGTAAAAGTGCACAAAAGCAGTGTTTATTTCGTGCAAAATTTGAACAAACTGCAACAGGTAAAGCTGCCAGCTGTGTGGATATTGGCAATATCCTTAACAATTCTCATTTATAATCATTACTAATATGGCTTCTTCTTATCAAGATCTTAGTCTATATGCTGCTCTGTTAATGCGTGAACTTCATATTACTTTTAAAGCCTTACTTTTTAATAAACAAAGTATCAGCTTTAAAATCATGCCAAATTCACAATGAAATTCAAACAATAAATACGTTTTTGGCGCTCTTTAATGCGGCAGGTGCGATCGCTTTAGCGCCTCAGTTCAAGCGACACGTGAACCCATCATCTTTCTCTTTACTACTGAAGTACATAATGAACATGAATTAACATCAAAAGGTAGGCTATTTTATAAGAGAGCCTACAGTACTGTCACGAATCCTGGCCATGAACTTCTGGTTTTTCACCACCAGTGGTCACTCACCCATCACATTGACTTTCACACCACACAGTCAGCCACAGATCACTCAAGGAACCACAGAATACTCGGCCCACTAGGATCCAGCAGCTTCTCAGATGGTCATTCAGAAGGTATGGACACGACACGAATTCTGTTTGCCCTTAAACAGGGTCCTCGATCACTGGAGCAACATATCAGAGAGTTTTTAGCCATCGCGAACTATTCAGATTTGCCGGACATTATGCTGATTGAGATTTTTTGCGATGGCATTCATCAACCACTGAGATCGGAGTTTAGACGCGAGGGTACGCGTGCTTCACTCGCTCAGTTTTTGGACTATGCTTTACTGACTGTTGGGTCAACGTTCACTGTGGGAGTCGTGGAGGAACGAGACACCGCACCCAATTGTGTGAACACAGCCACTCTAGAGCACGCTCACCAAATGGCGGCAACAACAACACCCCGTAGCGTCATTGCTGCCAATCACAAGCCAGGTCAAGTCCCAGCTAATGTTAAAGAGCCAAGTCAAGTCCCAGCTGAGGTTAAAGAGCCAAGTCAAGTCCCAGCTGATGTTAAAGATCCAAGTCAAGTCCCAGCTGATGTTAAAGAGCCAAGTCAAGTCCCAGCTGATGTTAAAGAGCCAAGTCAAGTCCCAGCTGATGTTAAAGAGCCAAGTCAAGTCGCCGCTGATGTTAAAGAACCAAGTCAAGTCACAGCCTATGTTAAAAGGTCAAGTCATGCTACAGTTGATCGTCACGAGTCCAACCAAAGCACAGTTGATCGTCACAAGTCAAGCCAAGCCACCATTGATCTCCGTGAGTCAAGCCAAGCCACAGTTGATCGTCACGAGTCAAGCCAAGCCACAGTTGATCGTTACGAGTTAGGCCAAGTCACCGTTGACCGTCAGGAATCAACCCCTCTTTCAGCTCATCAGCCAGAACCACACCACGCCTCAGCTCAACAGCCAGATCCACAACACGCCTCAGCTCAACAGCCAGAGCTACAACACGTCTCAGCTCATCAGCCAGAGCCACATCACGCCTCAGTTCAACAACCAGAGCTACAACACGTCACAGCTGACCAGCCAGAGTCAGACCACGTCACAGCTGACCTGCCAGAGTCAGACCACGTCACAGCTGACCAGCCAGAGTCAGACCACGTCACAGCTGACCAGCCAGAGTCAGACCACGTCACAGCTGACCAGCCAGAGTCAGACCACGTCACAGCTGACCAGCCAGAGTCAGACCACGTCACAGCTGACCAGCCAGAGTCAGACCACGTCACAGCTGACCAGCCAGAGTCAGACCACGTCACAGCTGACCAGCCAGAGTCAGACCACGTCACAGCCGAACTGCCAGAGTCTCTTCAAGTCTCCGCCGAACTGCCAGAGTCTCTTCAAGTCTCCGCCGAACTGCCAGAGTCTCTTCACGTCTCAGCGGAACTGCCAGAGTCTCCTCACGTCTCAGCGGAACTGCCAGAGTCTCCTCACATCTCAGCGGAACTGCCAGAGTCTCGTCAAGTCTCAGCCGAACTGCCAGAGTCTCGTCAAGTCTCAGCCGAACTGCCAGAATCTCCTCACGTCTCAGCGGAACTGCCAGAATCTGTCACACCGAGAGATTTAAGGTCAGTCCTTCGAGTTCTCCGGTTGATATCCAGCTTGAGGGATGCACCGCTGGTGTCCGTACGCACTGCTGGTATCCCCAAATCCACTCACTTTGACCCTCCTGTCCATGAACTGATTACCCTGTCTGTAGCGCTTCCCAGGGTGGGGATCGCACTATGTTGCATTTGGGCCACATACACCACCACTGTACTGCCCCAGGGGAAGGCATCGGCTGCTGAACCTCCCCAAGCGGTGGTGCTCGCCTCAGCCCCTTGCAAGGTGGTGGCGCCCAGCAATATACTCTCACCCGGTCATGTTACCACCGTAGAACCTCCAGAGGTGGCGGCGTTAGCTGCAGAACCTCCAGAGGTGTTGGTGGTATCCTCCTGTGAACTCTCGCCCTGTCCTGTCACGGCTATGGAGGCCGTCTATGAACTCTCATCCTGTCCTGTCACGGCTAAGGAGGCCGTCTATGAACTCTCACCCTGTCCTGTCACGGCTAGGAAGGCCGTCTGTGAGCTCTCACCCTGTCCTGTCACGGCTATGGAGGCCGTCTGCGAGCTCTCACCCTGTCCTGTCACGGCTAAGGAGGCCGTCTATGAACTCTCGCCCTGTCCTGTCACGGCTAAGGAGGCCGTCTATGAACTCTCGCCCTGTCCTGTCACGGCTAAGGTGGCCGCCTGTGATTCCCAGACCTGCTCTGCCACGGCCCTGAGACCAGGAAGGCTCTCCCTGTGTTGTCTGTCTCTGCTCTCCCTGTGTTGTCTGTCTCTGCTCTCCCTGTGTTGTCTGTCTCTGCTCTCTCTGTGTTGTCTGTCTCTGTTTTCCCCCAGATCTCAGACTCAGACATGGTTTCCTGCCTGGTCTACGGTCCTACTCCGGTCTGGTGGTCTCTGGTCCTGTCTGCTCCACCCTGGGGGGCTCCTGTCACGCCTGCTCCGCCCTGGGGGGCTCCAGTCCCATCCGCTCTGCCCTGGGGGGCTCCAGTCCCGTCCGCTCCGCCCTGGGGGGCTCCAGTCTCCGTCTGCTCCGCCCTGGGGGGCTCCAGTCCTGTCTGCTCTGCCCTGGTGGGCTCCAGTTCTGTCTGCTCCGCCCTGGTGGGCTCCGGGTCCATCTGCTCCGCCCTGGTGGGCTCCAGCTCCGCCCTGGTGGGTTCCAGTTCCATCCTCTCCGCCCTGGCTTCCACATGGACCTGGCCCTCTGTCCCTCCCCCTGTTCCACCTCCGCTCCACCGCCCTCCTAGGATTGTTTAGGAGCGTCTGGAAGGGGGGGGGGGGGGCTATGTCACGAATCCTGGCCATGAACTTCTGGTTATTCACCACCAGAGGTCACTCACCCATCACATTGACTTTCACACCACACAGTCAGCCACAGATCACTCAAGGACTGCATTTCCCATCATCCACTGCACCAACACAGCTGTTCACACTGATTACGCTTGCACCTGATTACCATCTCACAATCACCATCACCCAATCACACACACTATTTAAGCTCTGGACTTTCCCTTGCTCTCTGCCGAGTATTGTTTAGCCTAGCTACCTTACCAAGTGTTTCCCAGTTTTCCCTGTTAGATTTCTTGTGTTCTGATTCCTGCCCGTGCTCCTGGATTATTCTCTCTGCCTAGCCCTCTGGATTAAGTTCGCCGATCGCCGACCCACGCTTGCCTAAGGACTACTCTTGTGTCTTGCCCATGCCATACCTGTTTGCTACTGCCCGACCCTGCCTGTATTGACCATGTTTTGTAATAAAAAGCTTGCACTTGGATCCGCATGTCTCACGTCTCGTCAGCCCCGTCACAAGTACAACTTACTGAAATGTTTCATGTAAAAGCTCATTCAGTGTTTCAAACTGAGGAAAACATGTAAAGCTTATAAACATTCCAACGTAATAATATATTTACCTCAGAATAACCATAAGCTCATCAGTCAGCTAGAATAATAACTATAAAGAGGAGCATTTTGCTATATTTATGCGCTACTGCATATTAATATCTTTACTTAACCTGTTGTCTTAATCTGCTGTCTACATGATTCAACTCCTATAAAATTGCATTTTACTAATGAAGAAAAAAAGACAATGTGTGAAAGATATATGACAACATTTATAGGATGCATTGAAGAGGAGCCCAAACTACAATCAGTGGCCAAGTGATGCTTATGGTCCATGATATTGGCACAGATTCTGTGTAATGAACAATTCTTTGTGACTGTATATTTCAAGTTGGAAAAGACATTTACAATAGTTCCCACTTTAAGTGAACCTTAGTTCCCAGGTCATCTACAAGATGGATTAAAATGCTGATAAAGTCAAGGAAAGATGAGACATAACACATGACAGTATGATTGAAATGTTTTAAAAATAAATAAATAAAACACGTTTATTCTGTGGCACCTAAAAAAATAATTTGGCGCCTAAGTTTGTTTCTGATAGGAGCCAATGGCTCCTTACTCGATTTTTTTGTCTGGAGCCCTGTTTATACATACAAAAAACTTAAATTTTAAATATAATATTTGTAAACTATCTGACCTAAATTGTGTTCTAATTGGTTCATTATATTCTATATAACTTTTTTATCAATTATAACTTAATTGGCAATCAATTGTTGAAGCTATTAAGGTGTGCTGACCCAAAAATCTTTTAAAAACCTGGGCCAAGTTTAAACCAGTAACCAGGCATCACAGCTGGCAAAGGGGCATGTCTGACTTTGACATGTATATATTGCCATTATTATGTAATCAAAATGAAAATTATTATTGCTGGTCTTCAATGATAATGTCAAGTTACTTTAATTTACAGTATTTGCACCAAAAACTTATAAGGATTTATGCTGATATCGTCCAAAACCACACTTTGCCAGGGGTGTTTCCAAACTTTTGGAGGGCAGTGTAATTACATGGTTTTATTAAACAACACTGTTAAAATATATAATGTAATATGCCTATACATAATATGAACAAAACCAACTTAAGTACATTATGTATTATAACAAATACCTGCAGAGGGCGCCAACGACCTGGTGACGTTTCACTTTACAGTGTGATTAAATGATGTTTAAATCCGTTTAATTTTAATATTTGGCCACATGCAAACTTTTATTTTGAAATCGCGATGTACAATAAATGGCATATTTAGAAATAGGTTGATGTATTCTCCTGTGTTGGCAAAGGTTTATAAATGCTTTACGTTACAAATTTAGTGAGATAATGCACACTGTTTTCCCAGATGAACGTTAAGCAATTCAAATTCACAGCATATGCAGAGGAAGAGATTGGCCCCTTTCACACAAAGTCTTTACTGGTAAATTACCGGTAAGTTACCATTAAGAGATCATGTGCGAACAGGACCTTTTCAAAAATCCCTGTAAATTTGTTCTGGCAATCATATCATTCTTATGGAGATGACATGATTAACTCTGAGCTGTTTACAAAGCTCTGTTGCATTTTAATTAGTTTTTCTATGTAAATATGCACTAGATGGACATCTTTGACCATTGTGCCTCGCAGCTTTTTGTTGCACTTCTGCATTCATCAGGGCTGCGACTCTGTAATTGGATACTTTATGCATGTTTCGTGTTTATAAGAGCAAAACATTCTGATTGACTAATAATGTTAGTTTGGTTGAGAGTGAAAGCAGTGCTCCTCTCATACCATTGGTAGGCGAACTCATGAACTCGAAAGTGATATCACCAAGTTTCTTTTAAATGTAGTACTATTTTTTTTTTTCGCAGCCAAACCCTGCACGCCAGAGATCTGGCATGGTGCCGGAGAACTTTAAGCCCTGCTTTTGTCTGTAGAAGAAAAAATATTATCTTCAGTGTTGACTAAAATGATTAGCTCTTTTATGATAGAGAATGATACATCGACACCTTTATCCAGAAAGGTGGGATCCCAGGATTTTCTTGGTGTCTGGGGCAGCACCGGAGTCCTCAATCAGATGATCCGGCAGGCTAAAGAAAACAAAGGTGACCTGACAGTGGTCTGGTTATATTTGGCCAACGCATACAGATTAGTCCCTCATGCCCCCATATATGAAGCATTGGACCACTACCATATCCCACTGTCCGTCAAGGGAATGATCACCAGCTATTTCAGAGGCATCCAGTTATGGTTCAAAACAGCACAGTTTACAACCCAGCAGCAAGACCTGGAAAAGGGAATTGTGACTGGATGCACAATCTCCTCCATCCTCTTCATTATGGGAATGAATCTCCTTGTAACAGCTGCTGGGAAAGAGACCTGAGGACCAAGAATGGAATCGGGAATCTGCCAACCCCCAATAAGAGGTTTAATGGATGATCTTACCATATCAACCACAACCTATGTGGAGGCAAGGTGGGTATTGACAGGTCTTGACCATATGGCAACGTGGGCCAGAATGAGGTGTAAAGGGGTCATCGGATACTAAATTCACTTTTACATGTTGTTTGAACATAAATGTGTGTTGGCAGTGTGTGTACACATCCACACTATAATGATAAAAATCCACCCAGTGCTTTTTTTAAATCCCCCAATAATAATGATCACTTTCTCAGATCAGGCATTTTGCAGAATGACATAGTTCTGCACAGGCCCCTCGCACGATTGAGAGTTCATTAGCATTTAAAGGGATATGCACTGAAGTGAAGGGAAGTGTGGCCAAGTATGGTGATCCATACTTGGAATTTGTGCTCTGCATTTAACCAATCCAAGTGCACACAGTTGGGGGGTTGGTGCCTTGCTCAAGGGTCTCACCTCAGTCGTGGTATTGAGGGTGGAGAGAGTGCTGGTTATTCACTCCCCCCACCGACAATTCCTGCCAGACCTAAGACTCGAACCTGCGACACGTTTGGGTTACACGTCCAACTCTCTATCCATTAGGCCACGACTGCCCCCAAAAGATTGAAACGGCTTGCTGTGAACAGAGCTGGTTTTGAGAAGGTAAAATGGGTGTTGTTTTTCACTACCATTGATAAATTTTGACCAACGTATGTTATAGACTTTTAATTAAGACCTTAAAGAATCATATCAACTTTTGGAAAATGGGCATCCGATGACCCCTTTAAGCTAAAGAAATCCTGGTGTATGGTAATCAGGAAATAACCTCACCCACACTGAAAAGCATACAGAGGAATGGCTGAGGGTTTGAAAAATCAGGAATTCCACAGGGAAGTTCAAAGTATGGATCCACCAACACAGACTGCTGTCGAGACTTATGTGGCTGCTGACTGTGTATGAGATCCCTATGACAAGTGTGGAAGGAGTGGAGAGGAGGATCAACAAGTACCTCTGAAGGTGGCTGGGAATTCCTCCAAGTTTGACTTCAGTAGGCTTGTACATAAGGTCAGGACAGCTTCAACTACCCCTGTCCATGGTGGAGGAATACAAAGTAGCTAAATGCAAAGTAGTAATGATATACAGAGACTCTCAGGATGAACAAGCCAGACATGTAGGCATTACAACAAGTTTAGGACGTAAGTGGGTAGCCAACACCACTGTCACTCAAGCTGAAAGTATGCTCAATCTACGTGACATGATTGGAAGGCCATGCACAGGGAGAGAGGACCTAGAAACGTCCTGTTTCCAGCAATAGGGGAAGATAAACACTAAGGAGAGGAGAGCCATGATCCATGAGGAAGCAGGCACGTGCACACATCAAAGGGGGCTTGAGCACCTGCCCCTTTTCTTCCTCGAGAGAAAGTGCCATTTTTTCTAGGGAGTTTTTATTTTTATTTTTTATAAATGAATATATGTATATATGTGCATGTGTGTGTGTTTCTGTTTGCGCACAGCTTTCCCTGTCAAACAAATAAAAAATCAAAATATCTGGTCGGGTCGGGAAATGTTGAGACTTTGTCGAGTTACGATGCCTTTCTCCCCTCTGCGTCTCCAGGCAGCACAGCAGTGTAGCACACATTGATCAGCTGCACATCATACCACAGGCAGGCAGAGAGCTGCATAAGTGAAGCCCTCCCTCCCTTTCCAGTTGTGTTTGTCTTGGTGTGGAGGTGAGTGGTGATGAACAAAAGACTAAGCTACCTGTGCCTCGAATTTACAGCTAATTATCCTATCCATGACTCCTGAGAGCTACCAAGGGGGCAGAAATATATATATTTATATAATTTCATATAGTTAATCAGTATCACGTGAAGACTGACGTTTTTCCCACCAAAAAGCAGCATGATTACAAATGTGATATTGATTTTATACAGCAGTTTAATAAAAAATAATTTAATATTAAGACACTTACATTTTAGACACACTACTGACTGTTTTTGCTCTATTTCGCCAAAAAAATTCTAATTTGCGTCTCTGAGCAACATGATGCTGTTTTGTTCCTGAATGAATCAACCGTTAAATGATTTGGCTCAGTCGCAATGACTCACTTATTAACAGTGACTTGCTGCCGCCTACTGGCAGTTTTAATTTCACATTTAAAGTATCTTTTCATTTTTTTTTTATTATTTCAAATATCAGTATTTAACGTTTTGTTTAAAATATAAAAACAGTATTAATGTATTCGTAACTGCAGGTTAAATACATTCATGTCCTGCATTAAACAGTGTGTAAATGCATCTAAATGCCATTTCTAATGCAGCTCCTGTGTTTTCTCTGCATTGCAAAGATTAATTTTGTCAATACTGATTTTATTTGCTTGGTAACAGCCCAAATGACTTATATTATTGACTGATTCAATTTAAGAATTTGACTGAAAAGATGATGCACACTTTTAGAAAAAAGGCTTTATAAAGTAAAAATGCCCATAAAAGGTAAAAATCAATTTAAACTTATTGGAAAGGATTAATTTCCATCACTGCTGTGAACTGATCACAACACAGAATATGCAGAATATCAAAAACTAGTCAGCTGTCCACGGTAGTCCTTAAGATATCAGCACAATAACACACTCAGCAAAATATTATCTAATTATCGTTATCGATAAAATCCCAGAAAATATTGAGATATATTTGAGTCAATATTGCACACCCCTAATATATTTAAAGTTTTGTTTATAAAAAAAATGTAAATAAAAAATTGCCCTTTTTTCCACTTGAGCCCCTGCCCCTCAAAATGTCTGTGCATGTCCCTGTGAGGAAGTACAGAACCTGGAAGAGGAAGGACAACGATCAAGAGCTGTGAAGCTAGCATCTCAGGGAGCCTGGACCATATGGGATCTTCAAAAGAGGAAAATCACATGGGCAGACCTATGGAGGCTCAAACCTTTCTGCATCTTTTTCTGGCACACTTTCAACCCTAACAAATTTGCATAAATGAGGATTGAGGGTGGACCCACTATGTAAGCTTTGTGAAGAGCGGGGCACCATGGCACACATCTTGTCAGGGTGTAAAACAGAACTTTTCCAAGGACGATAAAGATGGCACCATGAAAAGGTGCTCAGGACACTGGCTAATACCCTGGGACAAGAAAGATGCAAAAAAACGGCAAACAAATCAGAAACCAACATCAGTTATTAAGTTTGTGAGAGAAGGTGAAAAACCTTCTCTCAAGATCTTTTTCAAAACTGTTAGGAGAAAAGGTGAAAGCCATGGCTGTTCCCAGTCAAGGTTGGCTGTAGAGGATTCCTGGCCCAGTTGATCTGGAGAATCTTAATTGGACTAACAGGAATAGAAATGAAGGTATCAGTTCACAGGATTCGGGAGGCAGCTGAAAAAAGCCTCTTGTTGGTTATGTAATAGGAGAGAAAAGCAAAGCTGGAAACCTGGAGGAGATGATGGGCAGTGATTTGGCCACCATTGCCAACCCACCAACATGAGAGTGTTACAGTTCAGGGTCGAAATGCCCAAGGGGTATTGAAAACCAAGATGACATTAGCTCCTTCTGGCCAAGGCTACATTCACGCAAGGTGAATGTAAGAGAAACATCTCTCAGATGTAAGTATTCTTCTCATTGATGGAAATGTAAAGACATTGTTCTAACTGTGTGCTTTAAGGTCGTTTCACATTGAGCGTGATGCGAATAAATGACAAAAGGTGCTTTCACACAGTGTGAAACAAGCACGAAACAAAAACATTTGCACCAAATTTTCTCAATCAGTGTGAAAGGGCCTTTAGATTATTAAAATCAGTTCCACAGGGGAAAGAGGGGTGGGCCACACTGTTTGCCACCTCTGATGCCAACAGTCAGTCATAGCACTGGAATGAAGAAGCACCAAATTGCAATCTCCTCCTCATTGGAAATGGATAAATGTACCCTTAAACAGACACTCCTTGTTCTTTGTCTCCAGCCTGTGCAGTGGGACAGTAATGGACACACCATGATCTGAATCTCTGGCCTGAGTAGTGAGATACAACAGCAGATACAGCACATCCCAAGTAATTTAGTTCTTATGAGCATATTTCACATTTGAGTTCAGTATGTTTTTAAACTGTGATTCCTCATGAGCTGACTCCTTTAAATCATCTTATGTTTTTATATATATTTTTCCTCACCTGTTTCATCAAGCCATGACATTATTCCATGACTCTCAACAAATGAAATACAGACAACTGCTGCACAGTGGATAAAGAGGAAGAAATGTACAAAGTACTTGATCATCCTAATCCACAGAAGACTGAAAACACACACAAAAAAGAAAAAGGGCAAATGTGACTCTGTTTTGCAAATGAAAAATGTACTATAATGCAATATTTAAGGAAAATGCAAGTAATTAAATGTAAATCAGGTTAATGGACAAATATCACTAAAATACATACTTCTTTGTTAATGATTGTTCTTCTCTCCACATAAACACTAATAGTGAAATAATGCGTGGCAAGTGAGCAATCCGGACATAAATAATCATAGGCAAGAATGTTGCCGGCTCCTTTTTCATCTGGTGAAAAATTATAAGGCCATATGGAAATGAAAAGACCATATCAAAGACAAATCCTACTTTGCTCTTCATGTAGTTACGGGACGTTGATCTGTATTCTGAAATATAGGTTCCACTATCATCATAATAACACATGCGAAACTTCAGGATGATCTGAAAGAAATGTGGGAGAATTAAATTCCATGAGGCCTACATCCTTATAGTATCTCAGCTGTGATGTATGTGTGTTATGTTAGGGGAATAATCTTAAATTGAATGTAAATCAGTTATAATCTTTGGCTCACCTCAATTATCTGAAGGAACTCAACAACCATTGTGAGCAAATATAAATAATAGTCAACATCAAACACAGTGGGCTACAGAGAGAGAGAGAAAGAGATGAGAGGCTTTTTTATATTTAGCGTTTGTGTCAGTAATTGATGTTTAACAGAGGATCCTCTGGAGTAAGGAACTGTACAACAGACAACGTAACTGTATGTAATAATTAGCTTGAAATAAACACCAATTCAAAAAAGTTGGAAGAGTTTTGAATGAACCAATATAGGGCTTTTCACACTGTGCTTACCTAGGGTTATCATTGTTCTAAACTCACTTTTAACCCTTGGTAAATACACGTTTCACACTTGTAATTTTACATTTGCTCCGGATCAAGGTTTGCAGTCCTTTTTGCAGTGTTACCCTTGCATTGCGGTGCCAAATGTGTACAGTGTAAATTCATTACAATGTGTTACAATGTTCTGACTAGATGCTTAGCAACCGACAGCAAACCAATCGCGTACCTCATATTCACATGCACTGGACAGTCACAGAAACACCACTTATTGTATAAAAAGTTGTTTCAGTGTTTGTGGGCAAAAATATCAAATGGTGACATAAAACACGTCAATCAGACCTTTTATAGTCCGAAAAGTCCATTCAGAAAAAACTTGATCGTATAGTCAGTCAATATAGCCTATTGAGGATGCACAATGCTAGAGCCTATAAAGAGGTCATGTGTTGCTTTCATCCAATCAATGATACTGGCAACACAAAAATGTATATAAGAACATTAACCCAGGGTTTAGGAATGTATAGTGTGAAACATCAGTTCATGAATACCCAGGATTAATTGTTAACTCCACATAGATTATGAACCGTGTGAAATGTGAAGCAACATAACCCAGGATTCTGTTTTCCCGGGTTTAGAATGGCCCTGAGTTAACTATTTCAAGTGTGAAAAGCCCTTGTGTTTCATACACAGAGTTAAAAGTTTGTTCATATCCCTAATCCTAAAGGCCGCTTCACACCAAGAATGAAAACCAAAACACATTTAATATATGTTCCATACACATAAGTGCAATACATGTGTTAAAGTAGGAATGATTTTGATTGGTTGTCAATGTTTTTATCATTCATCAGCTAGAAAACAAATTCCAAAAAGATTGTTTCTCTGTGTTGTCATCATTTTAAACTTCATATTCATATAGTTCTCAGTGTGAATGAGCCTTACGAATTAGCAATAGTAATATGTTTAATGACTGAAGTGCAGCTTTGATTGGAAAAAAATCCCTATCCCTATCTGTCATATAGTGGCCTCAAAAAGTATCTGGACACTTTTGTATTTCACTGTATTACCTCTAACTAAGAGAACTGCTAAAATGCACAAGAGATACCATACACACCATGAATGTTATTGCCCAGAAAAAAACTGTAATCAGCAGACAGGATGTGTACTGATAGATCACTCGAAAATTGTTCTCAGGATCAATGGTTTTGCTGTGCATTCTTCTCATGGTGTTGAAAATCTTCAGGAAGAATTGGATGAGCATGGATGAGATTGATGTGCATAGTCTAATGCCCAAAGAACGAGAACGAAGTTCAGCTCTGTGCTCTTCCTCAGCCATGTGTTCCCTATAAAGTTTTACACCTATAAGGACAGAAACACCATATTACATGTTGTGTTCATCAGATGAATGCAGATCATGCAGTCAATAGAAATTTACTACTGGGATGTTACAGCATACTCATGATCTCAAGACACCTCTCTCCACATCGGTGCTTCCTGGTCTATGTTACTACTATTCTGCAGAAATATTTTCATGTACAAGATCTGCCTCCTTTCTGTTTTTTTTCTAACATTTGCGATTCAGTCAGTGAGCAACAATTTATCACTCTTAAGGCATCAAAAACTGAAGCATGACAAGTGGACACAATGCACCAGACAACACTAAAACATATACAAGTATATGATGCTTCTGCTCCTTTTGCAACTGGCTCTGCATGAACTGTCGTATATTTGCTCAAGTGTCCATCTCCTAGCTCTAAAGAAATGTTTGTTTTAGTGCCAAATTATTAGAGACTATGATAAACTGACAAGAGAACGAGTGGTAACCAGTGTGCTTTTAAGATTTCATTGATGAGCAAAGTGCCATTTTTCCAGATTTTACTCTGCACAAGATCAATTTTCAGCCTACAAAACATTTAAGAGGAGAGCATAACTGAAGAAAAGCGTACATTACAGAAATTTCCATGACTTTTCCAATCATTCAGGTTTCCAGGAAAAATTCCCTGATATTTTCAAGTTCTCCATGACCATAATTTAAAATAGTTTTACTGTTGGTTGAGGTTATCTAAGCCAAACGATCTAATGAGATTATAAAAGATTAACGCTATGTATTTATTGTGAGCAGTAAAGAAATTCTGGTAGTTTGCATGTCATGAATTGTGTGCCTGATCTTACATAAATTAAATGCATCAGTTCAACATTAAACAACTTACATCCAGTCCGAAGGAAAGTCTCTCCTGCAGAGCCAGGCTTTGTAAATGTGTTTATCTGAAGGTCTCCTTTGTGTAACTGGTATTTCATCTCATCAACTGCACTTTGCATTTGCTCAAAAATGCTAGGGTAATACTTCAATGCTTCATCAAGGCTTTTCTTCGATAACACATACAACTCACAGTTTGTTGCAGCTCTGAAAAAGAAATGGGACAAATCAACAAACTACAAATACAGCATATTTGCTAAATATTTCATTACACTTCTATGGCATCTAGGGGTGTAAGGAATTAACAATGTGTATAAATAATGTGGACCCAAGCCATGTAATTCTTTGTATGGCAGCATCATCATTTTAAAATCAACATGAAACTTGACTTCAAAGACTTCAAAATAGGAGCAATATGCATATCCTGGTTCCAGTCAGGATCCTGGCAGCCAAGTAGTAAGTATTGTAGCTTCAACTTCACAGCTACAGAGAAATGTAGCATAGGATGCAGTCAGGGAACCAGCTTTTAATATTTGACGGCAGGAAACAAATAAGCATGAATTCGGGTTGACCACTATTCAGGAAAAGGAAATTATTCTTCATCCATGTTTTTACCTCAGAAATACAGTAAGAAAGATAACAGACCTCAAGGTTTTCACCAGGTTTTGAATACAGATATACTGTATATAGATGAGAGTATCATCAGCATAGAAATTATCATCAGCACAGAAATACCATAAGTGTAGACCGAGCGATCAGAACAGATGTCTAAGGGGTGACAAATAAATATTTAAATTTGAATTTTGAAAAGTAAAGGGCCTAAAACTGAGCCCTGAGGAACACCATTACATACAGAGCTAATCTCAGACCTGTAACCACCCAAAGAAATAAACTGCGAACAGTCAGTAAAATAGGATTTAAACCACTTTAAAGCTGTTCCAGACACACCAGACAGTCTTTCAAGGCAACTGAGCGCTCGCAAAGATGGGCAGCCACCCTTACTTACTGTTAAAATGGGAGGAGCTATCTCCAACAAACAATGCCGCTCTCACACTACACATCATGTTCTCACGCAAACAACATTTGTGTTTAAGGCTAGAAGGGATACAGCTGCGGCTACTGGGCATGCAAACATAAATACAGCGAAATGTTTGTCATACTGTACAACAATAAATACTGGTTTTGCATTATTGTTTAGGGTTGGGGTAGGTGTAGATGTTAATAAAACACAATCTAATCCACCTTTTTCTGAACGCTGGAGTCTCACCCGAATGGAACGGTGCTTTACATTTCCGGTCTCTGGTGTTTCTAGTCACATTTACATATTTCCGAGCAGATAATATAATGTGAAACCTATGAAAATGGTTTAAAAAAGCATGGCACCATAGTTTCATCTCTTTACAGTGTCACAATGACTGTCTTTTTGCAGTAAATTAAAAAGGTTTAATGAGTGGGAAGATGACATGAAGCGATGCGAAGTTAGACAGATTTTCTGGTACACAAAACAAGTACTTTAAAGGGGTCATCGGATGCAAAACTCACTTTTACATGTTGTTTGAACATAAATGTGTGTTGGCAGTGTGTGTACACAACCACCCTATAATGATAAAAATCCACCCAGTGGTATTTTTTTTATCTTTATAAGTAATATCTCCTTTTTCAAATCAGGCCATTCTCAGCTTCTTGTCGGTGAGACATCACACCGACAAAGGCCGCTCCCACGACAGTTGATTGACACGGCCGTCTTACCTTAGACCCGCCCTAAATGAGCTGAGTGAGCTGTAAACAATCCGACCGCCATTGTGTCGACTCCAGTGCAGGGGAAGACAAGAATGCCTCCTAAGCGACTGAGGTGTTCTGTTGGATGTAATAATGAACATAGCAGTCGTCATTTACTCCCGACATCTGAGCTGCTGAAGATGCAGAGGATTAACATTACTTTCATTTTTGAAGGAAATGCACCCGGCGATCTACATAAATGCATCTATGTTCGTGCGAATCATTCGTGATCCAGCTTCACCTACAGCAGAAGTGAGTATAAGGTTTTTTTATGCAACTTTGCAAATCGCCTTTCTTAATAATTTGGTAGTTAGCAACTTTCGCCGCTAAATGGGGGCTCTTCCAAGATGGCGGTCAGAGCAGACGTTCTTTTTTTAAGTGGAGTTAACTTTCCCGGCCTTGTCCCTTCTAACATTATTTTTATTATGAACTGACAACAAGATTTATATTATATGAACTTTGTGTCGAATCGCTGAATAATATTAACTTCTAGGCCGTGATTTTATTTCTCAAGAAAGGAAAGAATTGTGCAGAGTTCGGTCTTCAATGTTACCACTGCCATGGCGGGGAAAGGAGAAAAGAGCATACAAAGTGAAGTACATTGCTACGTGAAGGATACTAATGCTGAGAAGAGTAAGAGAGACGGAACAAGTAGCCCTTAGAGAAAGAAAAAAAAAGAGTTCTCCTTGATTGATTTCTATAATTTAATTAACGAAAGGTCCGACAGAATTGAAGCAAGGTGTCTGAAAATGCTGTGCTCATCGAAGATCTGTGGAGTAAAGTTGAATGCATTTACAACGAAACTGGCGGTGTTCGCATTGAAATGGATGATCTCAAACAGAAACATGAGGCTTATGAACCAAAAATTGGGTTCAAAGTTTGAAGTTAGAAGAACGGCTGTCTGACGTGGAGCGCTATGGAAGGAGATGGAATTTACGGCTCTATGGGTTATCGGAGAACAGCAAAGAGGATGTCAAGGCCAGAGTCAAGGAGGTGTGTCGGGCTGTAGTTCCAACCTTCAACACGAGCACAGTTGATGGGCAGGATCAACAGTGAGAACCAGTGAGCGAGGCCTGTGATAATTCGTTTAATTTTGCATTCTGAGAAAGAAATTCTCTGAAGGGCAGCAAAAACATAGAGTACTTGAAAACTAGCAAGTTGCAGTCAGGGGCGGACTTACCCATTAAGCAAAGGTAGGCGACTGCCTTGGGCCCCCAAAAGCCAAGGGCCCCCCAAAAAGCTTTTCATATACGAGATATGCGCATTAAGCGTGGACACGCGAACGGTTGCTGTTTACGCTGTTTATTACCACGAAAACCGTCTGTGTGTCCGAGTTGAACGTGCTTATTGTGTATCCTGCTTGTAGCAAATTAAAATATTATGCATCTGAAGCTGACTGCTGCATGAGCATGAGGTCTCTCTTTCCCAGCGCGCAGACACCTCTCTCTCTCTCTCTCTAGCGAGCGGCTGAAAGGAGCTGCGCTTTTAGTTAAAACACAGATATGTTGCTAATCTAATTTTACATGCAAGTATAGCCGAAATCACAGCACAGCTATTGTCTTTATCTTATGTGTAGCCTATTTGATTTTATCAAACAACGGCATGATTTTAAATCAGGATTTTTGTGCAGATTAACATCTTGGAAGGGAGAGCTGATTAAGTAGTCTTAATGGGTCATGTTTCAGTCACTATTTCATATTCATCCTGTTGTCTGACAACAGAAACAGAAAACATATACCAATGAAAACAGTTTTATTGAGAATTTAGCTGCATCAAAATACACTATGTGGCACAGAGAGGCAAACAAATGTAATAATAAATAATATGTATATTTTGCATGTTCAGAAGTGAGCTGCCCTGTCCTGTGAAAATGTAAACAGGTTTGTGTCAGTAAATTGCTCAGTTCTTTACATTTAGGGGACGTTACCGATTTTTTCCAGGATATTTCCTTCGAAAATGAAAAACTCCTGTAATGGCGGACCGCATCTTCTCTCTCAGGGCTGTGTTTATGCTAATAGGGCAGAGAGTGTCACAAATGGGCGGGACTTTTTCCCCTCAGTGACGTGAACAGAGGGATAATCTGAAACAGCTCGTTTGGAGAGACTGTTTATGATTTATTTGTTTTTATAAAAAAATTAGTTGGAGGATTTTTAACATTATAGGCTGGTTGTTTTCACACACTGCGGCCATACAACTGTGTTCAAACACCTTATAAAAGTGATTTTTGCATAATAGGTCCCCTTTAAAAGCTTATTTAGAATCTATAAAGTCTGTAAAAAATCGTAAAGCCCAAAGACTGTCTCTGCTAAATGAATTTAAAATATGCTTGTGATGCCCTTTTATTTTTTTCTCTAATTTTATTTTATTTTTCATTATTATTATTTTTATATTAACAATGTATTGTTTTTTATTTTATTAAAATTTTCTCAATAATATTGTCTGGTCAGCCCACAGAAGAGAGGGGCGGGGTGAGCAGAGCTCATTAGCATTTAAAGGCAAATGCAACAGAATGGCTTGCTCTAAAAAGGAGATGGTCCTCACTGCAGAACACAAGATCCAGGGGGCGGAGTTGGATCTAGATCCAACTCCTCCCACCTTACATAGACCTAAACCTACCCGTCTCCACCCCCTGATCCCTAAACCCACCCATCCCCACCCCTAAACCTACCCATCTCCACCCCTAAACCTACCAATCTCCACCCCCTGGATGTGGATCCAACCCCGCCCCCTGGATCTTTGTTCTGCAGTGAGGGGCTACTGCTAAAAAGGGCTGATTTTGACAAGGTAAAAAGGGTGTTTTTTACACTACCACTGAGAAATTTTAACCAAAGTATGTTATAGACTTCTCATTAAGACCCTACAGAATCATATCAACTTGTGGAAAATGGGCATCCGATGACCCCTTTAAAGGAACTCCTTTAGCTTATTACCATTACTGTGGCAGCCAACAACAGTAGAGCCCTGCATTTCGGCCCGACGGGCCCCGACTTTTTTACGTCCCTAGGGCTGGGCTTCGGGCCAATTTTCACGTCATAGTTCAGACGCGGGCCGGGCCTCGGGCCTATTTTAGGTTTTTCCTTATTTTTATATTTTAGACATCCATCAATTAGTGATGAAAAAAATTGCCGCGCTGATGGAAACAACACGACACCGTGCTGCCGCGACTGAGAGCGGCTCGACGGTGTTTAGAGTCCCACAGCAGCAGCGAGCGCAAGTGACTTCAGCGCAGCTGAATAGTTCTGTGTTCAAATGCACGCAATAGGTAAAAGCTTGCCACAAAGCACCGGCAAACATAATAACCATGAATGTGTCCGCGGGAAATAGTAAGGAGATATTTGAATTATTTACTAATAAACTAATGTTTTCTGAGTCCGTGTCGCAAGGATGAAGTTGCTGATCCTGACTCGCCGTCTCCTCATTAGAAGCGCCTTTAGAGAGAAATGCATCTTTATTGATTATGATCAAGATTATAATAAAATAGTTTTTGTTTACAATTTTTTTTTATTTCGTTAAGTGATAATTTAAAGCTTTCTATAAATATATTTATCATGTCTGTGAGGCATGTATTCGCTGAGTTTCGGTTCATTTTTGTGAAGCGCTCCTGTTCAAGACGAGACGCAGAAAGCTCATCATGTTTGTTTTCTTTGTTTTATAAAAGCATGTTTTGTTGATAATGTGAGTGCACACAAACAAAAGTAGACCCTTTACAGTTCCGAATGATGTATTACTCTTACCTTTATCAGAAAAAAATGATGTCGTAGGCTATATTAAGTTGTTTCCACTGAAAAAAAAATAGTGTCTCCATGTCCTGCAGAGCGCGCTTTAGCTTCCACTCTCAGCACAAACTTGGATATAGGCTAGCGCACATTATTATTATAGTGCAGGTTTAACGTTTAAACATTGTTATATGCTTGAACTGTTTTAGTATATCTATAGATTTTATTTTAGGCAAGTCGTGATGATTTGAGAAGGCTAAATTGATCAAACATAGGCTATGATTAGCTCACTGTCTGCCGCTGGCCGCTTGGTTGTTACTTTAAAAAAACTAAAACTTTGGACTTATTACTATATTTAATGAACAAGAATGCTCCAAACGTTTCTCTAAATTAAAAACGAAACGAAATATAATCATTTTGCCATTACATTCAAAACTGAAGTATTTTAATAGCTGAAACAGTAGTATAAGCTGTTTTGGGAGAAGGGGGAAAAAAAGACGGGCTCGGGTCGGACTCGGGCCGGTAATTCTGATAAGCTGTCGGACACGGGCCGGGCTAGGGCCTGAGTGTCTCGGGCCAGGGCCGGCCTAGGGCCTACATTTTAGGCCCGTGCAGGGCTCTAAACAACAGCACAGCTTAACCCTGTGCGCATTTTATATTTAGTTATATTGAAAAAGTTTCAATTCAGTCAATCTTTTTTGCCCCGTTTTAATATGAATTTCTATGGATACCGGCCATAACTGTCGGGCAAGATGGCGGATAGCAACGGCGGCACATAATATCCGCGTTCTGATTGGTCAGATCACCTGTAAATTAAGTAAATTACAATTAAGTAAAAGACTATGATCAACAGTATCGAAAGTGGCTCTAAGGTCAAGAAGGATGAAAATGGAAATTGCACCAGAATCAGAAGCCAGCCACAGATCACTTAACTTTGATAACTTGATGACTGAAAGAGTTCAAAGAGGTTACTGATGGTAAAATGATTACGCAAATGAGAGGCAACAACACGCTGAAGTATTTTTGCCAAAAATGGAAGATTTTAAATTGTCTATGGCATCAATTTCTTTTTTCAGAATAGGAGTTACAGCATTTCTTAATGCTGCTGGAACAACCCCAGTCTGCAATTAATCATTTAAAATACGAAAATAGTAAGTATAGTTGTTACGTGTCTGTTCCTGTTGAGTTCCTGTTTTGCCTTATTTGGTTTTGTTCCGGTTCTCATTAGTTTATCATCATTCAATCTTATCACTTGTGTTAATTAATATTCTTGTTTGCTCCTTCGTTCCCTGCCTTTATAAGTCCTCAGTTCTCCCCTAGTCTTTGTCTTGGATTGATGTTAATTTATTGTAAATCGTGTGTTGATGCTCATTAAAGACTCCTTTCGTTTACTCCTGCGTTGGACGCTCCTTTCTTTTGGAGTGACCTACTTTTCTCATGCTCTAGAATGGTTAAGGAACTGAACTGTTGGCATCTTATACAACTTCTTCCATAAGGAAACGCAAAGGCACCTTTAAAAAAAATTAAAAGCAATACTAACCTTACTGTGGCAGCTCTTGGTTCTCCCAACAGCAAACTTTGCTCACCAAAATACTGTCCAGCTTTTAGTTTGAAAAGAACTGCTGTATTATCCTTTGATAAAACCTCCACTTCTCCCTTGTGGATAAAATACATCTAGGAAAACAAAGCATAATTTTTTAACATAATTAGGATTCAAACTGAAGAAAGGACATAAAAAAATTATTTGGGGGATGGGAGGCTTTAATTGTAAATATACACTATATTGCCAAATGTATTAGGTCGCCCCCTTCTAATGAACATGTTTGGCTACTTTAGTAATTTCTATGAGTACAAATCTTAATGTTAAAGCATATAATGATATTCTAGGAAATTGTGTGCTTCTAATATTATAGCAACAGTTTGGACAGGACCCTTTTCTATTCTAACATGACAATGTCTCTGTGTATAAGGCAAGGTTCAAAAAGAAAATGATTGATTCAGTCAGTGTGGAATAACTTGACTGGTCTGCATAAAACCAAGTCCTAATTCTAGTTTAACACCTCTGGTGTGACTGTAAATGCAGACCTTGAGCCAAAAACTCATCACCAAACACCAATGACTTGTACATACACTATATAGACAAAAGTATTGGGACACCCCCTTCTTTAGAACAGAAAAATGCACTTCCAAATCTGTGGCAACAACGATGGGAACTTAATTCATGTATTTAAAAATTGTATTTCCATCTCTGTTGCAACAGTTTTGGAAGTGTCTAAAATGACTGAACCCATATGTACAAGTCATTGGTGTTTGGTGATGAGTTTTTGGCTCAAGGTCTGCATTTACAGTCACACCAGAGGTGTTAAACTGGGATTAGGACTTGGTTTTATGCAGACCAGTCAAGTTCTTCCACACTGACTGAATCAATAAATTTATTTTGAACCTTGCCTTATACCCAGAGGCATTGTCATGTTAGAATAGAAAAGGGTCCTGTCCAAACTGTTGCTATAATATTAGAAGCACACAATTTCCTAGAATATCATTATATGCTTTAACATTAAGATTTGTACTCATAGAAATTACTAAAGTAGTCAAACCTGTTCATTAGAAGGGGGTGACCCAATACTTTTGGCAATATAGTGTATATCTATAGCTCTGACTTATTCTAAATTGTAATGCATACCCAACATTATGCAAGAACATTATGTAAGTGTCTCTATAAATTGCACCCTGAACATAAACATTAACATGCTGTTACCCTTTCAGGCTTAAATGGCCATTAAAAATTTTCAAATTTTTCAAAAATCAGTTGCACAATATGTTTCCAGTGTTCTTGAAATAATAACCTCTGATCCATAGTCATTTTTCTTATATATGAGATCATTGGTTCTGAACAGGGATTGGGAAATTCTTCTGGCTAATAAGCGAATGAAGCATCCATCAGTTTCTAACTCCTCCAGACACTCCTTTGTTAACATCGTCTCAAAAAATGGTCCCTGCAAACAACACCTTGTAAGTCTGAGAGTGACGGATCATTATTTTCAGATCATTAAAATAATTTCAACATATTTAATTCCAAAAAAAAAAAGGAAAAATAGCAACACAAGCACTGTCTACTGCGCAAGATCAAGCAAATTAAGTTGTCATTCAAGTTATTACACTGAGTTTCCCTGCTTTGGTTATTGCCGCAGGAGACAAAGGACGTGTCCCAGATTCGAGTGTTTTCTTGATCTGGATATTAAGACCAAACACCTAGGAAAAGAAATGATAAATTTACATAATTAACGTGCCATTCTATAGTAATCTTTGCATTAATAATAGTACATTTTACCTTTGCTATAAAATCAGCATAAAGAACTGTTGATATATCACCAACTAGTGAAGATGGCAAATACTCAGTGAGTTTATCCTGGTCAAATCCTTTTGTGAGTTTCCATCGAAATACGTAAAATCTAACTAGACTGTCATATAAAGCTCCAGTTATTTTGTGGCTCTTACAAAAAAATAGAGAAAATAAAAATTAGTTAATACAATACATACAATACACAGAAACATTCCAATCATTCCAACATGAATACATTATTTTGAAGAATTTCATTGATCAAAAGTTAGAAAGAAATTTATAATGTTACTAATAACTATTTCCATTTCAAGTTAATGTTGTATTCAGGCTCTCGGTCCTTAAAAGAATCCTGTGCAGCATTGACAGCATTTGCAATCTAGCAGTCAGACATTCAGTTTAATCTCAGGCTTTTTTGCCCAGTAGTATCCATCTGCAGTCATGCAGTGCCAGACGTTTCAGGACACATGAGCCAGGCCACCCATCTAAAGGCCTGTTCACACCAAGGATGATAACTATAAAGATAATGATAAAGATATAGATTTAAAATCATTCTTAATATTAAAGAATAGCAAAGCCCACACCACAGCTAAAGGCACAGATAAACGATATCGTTGGAATCACTTTCAGAACATTTTTTTTTCCAGCTGATGAACGATAAAAACACTGACACCCGATCAGAATCAATACTGCTATAACGAGACTGAAAATAAAGCAGCAGATACACATGAGCTTAGAATAAACAGATTATATCGTCTGCTGATGTGGAAGCTAATATAGTTATCTTTATAGTTATTGTTCTTGGTGTGAATGGGCCTTTAACCTGGAAGTGAGGGGCAGAGTTATTAAACACAACATTGCCACTTTATGTTTTAAATGTATTTATTATATATTTAATGCTTTGTTCTAATTCTATTACATTTATTGCTTGTGGGTTTACGTTACGGTACTCCAGAGCACTTTATGTTTGTTACTGACTTTGTCAAAGTTGAGATAATGTGTGTTATGCATTTTTCATTTTACCTCTTGTAGGAACACACTACAAAATCTCATCGAAAATGTGCAAGATTCCAGAAACCCTTTTACATTTAAATTTGTATATGGGGAACACACAGAGACTTTTTTGATCAAATGCAATGAAAAAAAGGGGACTAAAAGTGAACGCTTCTTTTCATGTGTGATAATTATAATAATTTCAAAAGTTGATAATTATTTGCTGTTTATTATTTCTTGTACAGTTTAGTTTAAAAGTCATAATTGTAGTGATATTTGTGTAGTTGAAATGTCTTTTTATTTAAGAAGTAGGTTACAGTTTTTTAATGTTTATTTTGAATTTCAAAATAAAAAGTATACTTGACATTAAATGTCCATTCTCTGTTTCTTTAAAGGAATAGTTCACCCAAAAATGAAAATTCTGTTATTAATTACTCACGTTCATGCCGTTCCAAATCTGTAAGACCTTTGTTCATCTTCGGAACACAAATTAAGATATTTTTGATGAAATCCGAGAGCTCTCAGACCCTGCATAGACAGCAACACAACTGAAATGTTCCCAGGTCCAGAAACATAGCATCCCGTCTGCTGTGGCGCGCCGCAGGACATCGCTTCCACTTCATGTAAAATAGTCCATATGAAATCAGGGGTCATCCCGTATGATTTCATAAAAATATCTCTGTGGCGCGCCATGAGGGTGAGTAATTAATGCAGGATCACAATGCATGTGCTTGCTTCCACTAAATGAGTTTAAATAATTATTTTTCATGTAAACAATGCATGCACATGCATAAAAATTAACTATAAAATACATTTTATTATTAAGCACTGCACATTAATCTAACTGCAAATTTAAAATATATAATTAAACAAATTATTAAAAACTTACGTTAACACGCACATTAAATATAATGTTTAAAATGCGTCAGCATACATTTTACCAAGTCCTTGTTACCCTAACACAATCCCCCTCTAAAAAACTAAGACACATTTTCAACATAATATTTCTGGACCTGGGAACTGTATATTTGATGATATTGTAATTGCAGTTACCTAAATTATTTCTTGTGTTGCTGTCTATACAGGGTCTGAGAGCTCTCAGATTTCATAAAAATATCTCAATTTGTGTTCTAAAGATGAACAAATGTCTTACAGGTTTGGAACGACATGAGGGTGAGTAATTAATGACAGAATTAATTTTTTTGGGGGTAAACAATCCAAACAAGTATTTGTTACAAAAAATATTATCTCGTAATAGCCTACAGTCAAATGGAATTCAGTATGCTAGATGATGCTTGTGTAGATAAATAGTGATTTTTATGATACATTTATTAACTGCATTGATATATTTTTAAACATCTAAATGAGAAAAATACATCCATCTTTTAAATAATTATTTTCAATATAGATTTTGAATAGTTAAATATGTGTAAAATCCATGTGAGAATAGCTTGTATTACGTCTATCAAAAGAAAGTTACACTACAAAACTGGAGGTGGTGTGACTCTAATATTACTAAATCTGTCCTGAACCATATGGTTCGCCGCACTTCCAGTTTGAGACAGGTGGCCTGGTGTGTGTGTCCTGAAACATGTGGCGCTGTGGGGCTGCAGCTGGATGTATCTCCCTTCTGCAGCATTTGTCCATTAATTGATAAAACTCTTTTCTAAAGTCCAGCTGCATCTTTGAGTCTTCTCTTCACTGTTTAAGAGACTCTGTACTCCCCATCTTGTTGTGGCACTTCTGGAGTGCCCAGTTCTCTCCCTGTCCATTATAAACCAAAATACTCAATACTTCAGCAACTGAAAAAAGACATTTTTCCACCCTTCATTAAGCAGCATAATCACTTTCAGCCTTGCTAATAATAAGAAAGATTAAATAACACAAGGTATTCTAAGTAGATTGGCGTAATAGTTTCTGAAAATGAGGCTTTGCCATTAAATAAAAACTATTTCAAACAGTACTAATTTACAATATTACTGTTTTTGATTGTGGAAATTAATCAAATGATACATTGGTTATCAGTAAGATGAAACAGATTCTGTATGAAAATAAATACCTTCAAGAACAGTTTCATGCTCTCAGTTTTCTCTGTATAAGCAGCTCTCATAGCATCTGTGTTTGCCAGCATAGCAGTAACAGTGCCTGATAACCAGCCAGTAAACAGCATCGCAGCAATCATAATGAAACTCATGCCAGCTTTCTAAAAATGTGGTTTATGCACAAAGAAAAGTCAGTGGCTGGAGATGCATAAAGCAAGCAGGGAGTCTCTATACATGCATAGAACATAGAAACATTGTGTGATTTATGGAAAAATAGGCTTTGTTTTGTCAGTTAAATAGAAAAGGCATAAAACCTAAACTGTAAAGTAGAAAATTGCAAAACATATAGTCAAAAACATGCTATGCACTATTTTATCTCAAATCGAAGGAAAAATAGAAAAGGTATGAATTATTTTCATGACAAATAACTATCCCGATTCTAATGACCATAAAGTAAAAAGCTTTGATATTTTTAGTTAAATTCATCCAAAATTTTCCTGATTTAATACTTACCATTGCAGTTAGAGATGGATGTATGTCCCCAAATCCAACAAAACATACAGTTGTGGTTGTAAAATACAAGCTCATTAAATACAACTGCTGGAAATGAAGACTGCCTGAAAGAACAAAAATCATCTGCTATTTTATTTTTATTTTTAAAACATTTTTAATCTATTAGATATATGAAATAGGATCAAACATATTCAATGGTCAAATCTCTGAAGAAAAATACGTACCAAAATCGACATCAAATGTTCTGTCCAAGTGTCTCACCCAGGACAATAATGTACAATTGTGCTTTGTCACTGGTAATAAATAGTCACTTATGTTTCCATAAAGGTCTGCAGCAGGGCATGCGCTTGCAAAGACAATACAAGTAGCGAAGTGCAAGAAAAGAGCAGCATATACCAACAACTTCAAAACAGTAATGGCATTCCTTTCAGCAGCAATGTCAATTTGCAAGAATGAAAATGCAAAGGGAATGCGATATAACTGGAAAATATGTGGAATCCTAAAGTATGCATAAATATGCAACGCTTCATTATTGGCATAAAATCCATTCTCATCAAATGGTGAAATCACAATCCAACCCACAAGTTCCCAAGGAAAGCAGGTTATGAAATCTACAAGGAAACCGGTTTTGACATAATGATGTGCTGTTTCCAAGGTGTCAACTTTGAGATCATTGTCTTCATAGAAAGCAACATGCATGCGGATATAAATGTCCACCCAACAACACAATCCAAGTATGTAACAAACAATCCACAGCTCCATTCTGAAGTGTAAAAATGCAGCAAGCAACGAGGTAATGATGCTGACAGCGATTGCTAAAATGCTCCGGAAAAATTCCCATCTTACATAAAATGCACTGTTGGGCAAAATGGCTTTCCTGCAAAAGTATATGAAGAAACAAATCATATTACTCAATAGGTAAGTACTTGGATACTTACAATATTAGGGTGCTCAATTCATTTACAATTCAGTATGCTAAAGCTTCCAATTTAGTGGAACAAGCAAATTTTATGATGTGAGGTACTGACATCTTTAACAATATCAGTAGTATTAAAACACCACAGTAGCACTGCATTTACCTCATTAGGAAAGGTGATGGGCATGACCACAAGAAGAAATATGCAATGTGTCCCATTAAAGTCCTATGAAATCAAAAACAATAATGTACACTTAAAGGAATAGTTCACCCACATTACTTATTCACTCTCATTTTAAAATTTCATTTTTGTATGAACTATTGCTTTAGTTTATCAGTTTAATGCAAAAAAAAGTGCAGACTGCTTTTTTATGGAGAGCTTGGTTAACCCGGCCAATAAGAGACCATTAACTACAATTATTCCTTTTTATTATACAGATGTTTTATTAAACACTGACCCAATATCAGGTAAAAACTATAGAGACACAGGTTCATGGGTTCTCAGAGATCACCCCCTAGCAGAGGAATTTCATGTTTTGAAACAGTTATGACGTAACGAAACCTTGTTTCACTTGGCAGTTTGATACATGCTCTGAATCACTGGTTCTAAACAAAGGATTTGCAAAGGTTTCAAAGCTTCATGAAGCAGTGCTTTTAATAGTGCCCATCACTACAAAACCTCTTTCTATTAAAACTATTTGGAATAGGGAATTATCTGACCTTAATTTATCTGTCGACTGGGAGAGAGTGTGGTCTAATCTCAGCTTAACATCTAAAAATCTGTCTCATCCTCTTATTCACTTTAAAGTCATTCACAGAGCATACATAACTCCTCCTTACAAAAGATTTAAAATGAAACTACAGTCAAATTTGAACTGCCATATATGTAACACTACATCATCAGGCACTTTTCTGCATATGTTTTGGGAATGTCCTGTCATCATCAGTCTATGGACACATGTAAACCTGGTTTTGTCATCATTACTGCGAATTGATTGGTCTGTTAACCCAAGTTTGTGTCTTCTTAATGATGATTCAGGTCTCTGTATCAGTTCAATGCAAAAGAGAATGTTGTTTGCTGGTTTTACAGCTGCGAAGAAGACAATAATCCAGAACTGGTTTACACCACACATGTGTAGAAAAACATATTGGATCCGTAGCCTCCTGCAAATAGTGACGTGTGAATGTACAACGGCGCGAGTCGGTGGGGCCAAGCCTTCAACCATTGATGCTTGGCAGTGTTTTCTTTTTGATATATGTGATTGTATAAAGGAGTGACTTGTTTTGTGTTTTTATTGTCCTTCCCTCTCTCCCTCCCTTTTGACTTTGACTTGACTTTGAGCTATTGAGTATATGTCTGTTGTTTTGTTTTGTTATATTTTGGATGTTATGTTATGTTATGTATGAAAAAATTAAATAAAAAATGTTGATAACAAAAAAAAAATAGCGCCCATCACTAGCTGAAAGTGTGAGACCAGAGTAATGCTATTATTGAGAACAGATTTTAAGAACCTTTCTGTTTTAAAAAGATATTACTATTTGTTGAAACCAGTGAGGAGGTGGGTGCCATTTTGTTTGGAAGAACAACATTTTATCTTTCACTGCGCAAGGAATTAAGGGAATTACGTTTTTTTGGTATGTGTATATAGTTAAATTATGTTTATAAAATGTATTTTTTTTAGTCCTTTGTTTATTATTTTGGCCTGACTCCCACCTTAATTATTTTGTGTTTCCGTTATTTTCTCTTATCAATGAACCTGACTTTGATTCATTTCAAATGAAAGTGTTGTTCCTAGTGCTGGGGCTGGAGATGAGATGTTTCTTGTGCATTCTTTCCACTTTTTGTTACCTCTGTCCTCTAGACAAGAGGATTAGATCATAGCAAGTCAAAGAGTGTAATTTAATATATAAGGCATATGGAGGGAATGTGCATATTTTAAAATAAAAATATTACCTGCAAATACTTCAAGTAGATTATTGTACAATAAATTCTAATTCTTTTACTATATTACTTTCTTTATCCTTCTTCCATATAAATACCGTTATTATTTATACTATTAAATTACATACACAGGAATTGGACAAATATGGGAATGCCCATTACTGTAGGGGTCAATCATTTTTGTAGGATACAGTGAAAAAACCTTGCGATTATCTTTTATTTATCTTTTTGTTCTCTATATTCCATAAGTTGTATATCAGTGTGATGTAAGTTTTGTTCAGCAGTGTTTATTATGTGAAATGGGTAACTTGTCAGACATGCAAAAGGGGCAAAAAAATATTGCCTATTTCCCAGGTGTTCACATTATTTTGTCAAACCCCTATACATGTTTAAATTTTTACATCATCAAAACAATGTTCTGCTTACTTTGGTCTCTGTCGTTTCATTCGTCCCATTGGAACAGTTTCTTCCTCGGATCCAGCATACATTGGAATGTTTCCAAAGTCCTCCACATCTAGAAAGGTATTTGTATATATATTTTATCAGTTTTTAAAATAAGCTAGGGCTTCTATTTTGGCATAATCCTTAAAGCCCTTTTACTCCAAAACCAGAAATGGACATTCATCAGTGCACGCCACTGTTGCAAAGCACATAATGTGTACACCCCCTCGTGATAATAGTTTTTCCAGTTGGCAATGGCCTCTTTCAGCAGGAAAACGCACACTGCTACAGCAAAAATTGTTCAGGAATGGTTTGAGGACCATGATATAGAGTTCAGTGTGTTGCCTTACCCTCCAAATTCCCCAGATCTCAATCCGATAGAGCATGCTTTCAGGATTTAAAGGATCTGCTGCTACTAAAGGATCTGCTAACAGAAACTGTTTTATTTGTTTTATTTTCTGTGCCAGCAGAAGACAGTGTAAATAAATACTCTTTGAGAGAAGCAGTCTATCAGCGGAAGTTAAAAGCAGCTCGTAAGTGTATTTACTTGTCTCATTAGTGTTTAGCGAAGTTGTCGTTGCTAGGAAACGCTTGTTTTGTTTACTGTGTTAAGACTTGCTGAAATTGCGTTTGGTCTCGTACTGTATCGCGCACCTTGTCAGTGTCGTGTGCTTGCTTGGCCATTTGTTGTGATAAACAGGAAAGTGTGTCCAGCTGAATTCAATTATTGTGTTGCTAGACGGGTATAAAAAGCTTAGTATACCACGGCAGCGGTCGCGGCAGCCATCGTGAGAAGACCGAAGAGTGTACAGACCATCGACTCTACCGTGCGACTCCACCGGGCAGGGACACCGCCAAGGGACATAAGTATCACTTTTTATTTGTCCTTTTTCCTACAACTTGTTTTACTTCTGTTTTAGTTTTTATAACCAATTCTTACTATGTGTTTCCAGATCCCTCCCACTCGCAAACCACGCATCACACACTGTAGGCAGCGCAATCCTAACAACCTGCGCACTTTGCCTATGTCTACTAAAACTATACTTTCTTTTTCTATTGGTCTCTGGAATTGTCAGTCTCCTGTCAACAAAGCTGATTTCATTACTTCCTTTATTAGTCATTCAAGGCTAAACCTCATGGCCCTGACAGAGACCTGGTTCAAACCAGAGGACAATGCTACACCTGCAGCACTCTCAAATAATTTCTCCTTTTCCCACACCCCCATTTGACTGTAAGAGGTGGAGGTACTGGTTTGCTCATCTCTAGTAATTGGAAATGTACTCCTTTACCATCTCTCGCTATCAACAGTTCCTTTGAATCACATTTGGTTACTATTACCAAGCCTCTTAAAATCCATTTTGTAGTTGTTTATCGACCTCCAGGACCACTAGGTAACTTCATGGAAGAATTAGATGTGTTGCTCTCAACCTTTCCTGAGGATGATACTCCCCTAGTTATACTTGGAGACTTCAACATCCATCTAGATAAACCTCAGGCTGAAGACTTCCACACTCTGCTCACTCTGTCAACTACGGCTACTCACAAATCAGGCAATCAACTGGACCTTATTTACACACGACACTGCTCCACTGATCATGTGCTGGTTACTCCACTGCACACCTCGGATCACTTTCTACTCACTCTTAACCTCAACATGATTCCTGACACAACACATACCCCTCCACATGTCACTTTTCGACGTAACCTACGCTCTCTCTCACCCTCCCGGGTATCTGCTATGGTTTCATCTTCGCTTCCTCCCCCTAAACAGTTATCATCTCTTGATGGTAACAGTGCTACTGATACTTTCTGTTCCACTCTGACATCTTGTTTAGACACTTTCTGCCCCTTATCTTCCAGGCCAGCCCGTAGCCCCCTTCTGCCCCTTGGCTATCTGATGTTCTCCACGAACATCGTTCTAAGCTCAGGGCTGCAGAAAGGGTATGGCGCAAATCACAAAATCCTACTGACCTTAATTTATATCCATCACTCCTCTCTGACTTCTCTGCTAATGTCTCCATTGCTAAAAGGACATACTATCACGACAAAATTAACAATTCGCCTAACTCTCGCATGCTCTTTAAAACATTTTCCTCCCTCCATTGTCCTCCCCCTCCTTCATCAACTGTAACAGCTGACGACTTTGCCACATTCTTCATTAATAAAATTACAAACCTCACAGCACAATTCTCCATACCACAAACTGTCAAACACACCTTACCAACAAATTTACACTCTTTCACATCCTTCTCTCCACTCTCTGAGGCAGAAGTCTCTAAACTCATCCTTTCCAGTCATCCTACTACTTGTCCGCTTGATCCTATTCCATCTCATCTCCTTCAAGCCATTTCTCCTGCAGTTGTACCTACACTCACTCACATCATTAACACATCCCTTCACATTGGAGTTTTTCCCTCAGCATTTAAACAGGCTCGTATAACCCCACATCTTAAGAAACCCACTCTTAACCCAACTCTTTTACGGAACTACAGACCGGTTTCCCTTCTGCCTTTCATTACAAAAGGTTGAATAGTTCAATACAACTATTGAACGAGTTGTGTTCAACCAAGTCTCTGCCTTTCTCACACAGAACAACCTCCTGGACAGAAACCAATCTGGCTTCAGAAGTGGACACTCAACCGAAACTGCCTTGCTCTCAGTTGTTGAAGCCCTAAGACTTGCAAGAGCGGCAGAGTCTTCATTACTTATCTTGTAAGTCTTCATTACTTATCTGGCTGGAACTGTCCGCTGCTTTTGATACGGTCAACCACCAGATCCTCCTGTCCACCCTATTGGGAAAGGGCATCTCAGGAACCGCACTCCAGGGGTTTGAGCCTTACCTCAAGGACTATTGCAATGACTGGACTATTGCAATGCTCTCTTGGCAGGTCTTCCAGCCAGTTCCATCAAACCTCTAAAATTAATCCAAAATGCGGCTGCAAGATTAATCTTTAACGAGCCGAAAAGAACGCACGTCACACCTCTGTTCATCAATTTGCACTGGCTACCAATAGCTGCTCGCATAAAATTCAAGGCATTAATGTTTGCCTACAAAACCACCACTGGCTCTGCACCCCTTTACCTAAATTCACTACTTCAGACCTATGTGCCCTCTAGAACAGTTGTTCCCAACCTGGGGGGCGTTCACAGGGGGGGGCGCGGGAGCAGATATACTTTGAGGTAGGGCTGGGCGATAAAACGATAACTATAATTATAGTGATATAATTTTCCTCGATAAAACAAGTTCGATAAATATTCAATTTAATGTTTATGCGGCAAAAGCGGAACAAAACAGCGCTACTCATTTGAACCGCGCCACACGGACCATATCCGCTCGGTTCAAACAGCGGCGCAGCTGTTGACACCTGTTGAGCGAGCTGACTCACCGATCACGCAACCACTAATCAGCGCTGTGAGATCCAGTGAGAAGCGCTTGAATTCAGCGAAGAACACAAATGACTGGTATAAACTAGTATCAGTCGATATCAGTCAACTGATATAAACTAGTTTAAATCCAGATAAAACAGCGCTGACAAACAGCAGAAAAACACTGTGTGCAACGATACAGTCAGAAGGCTTTTCAATCTACAAATCGTCATCGTTTACCATGGATTTACTGTAGTAACACTAACTGCACCATGGTATTGTGGCAGAAATGTGGGGTATTTATATCAAATTTATTATATTAATGTAGACGTGTATTAAATGTATTAAAGGAGTAATGGAATGTAATTACAGTATATTTGTGATTAAGCTATAGCTAGCGTTTGTGCATTTATAAATGTATTTAGACTACTGTTTTACATATAAATAGGCTACCTAGAAACCATATAGTTGCCTTTTTACCACAGTACTGAGGTGCTATATGTGTGGTTTTAACTCTGGTTATCATGATGTAAATGTATGCTACTAAGGAAGAACAATGGTTAATTTTAATAAAACTCAAACAGTCAGAAAAATTAACTTTCACCATATAAAAAAGGAGGTTGTTGCAATTTTTACAGATGTTACTGATTTTGATAATGAACAAATTTACATCTGCATCCTAACTCAAACTACTACTGTCAACTCAATGTCAAATGTGCATTTCTAAAAGACAAAAAAATATATATTATTATTGCATATATATATATGGGGTGTTTAAATATAATACGGGGGGGGGGGTTCAGATTACCATATGTGTACGTAGGGGGGGCCCATGAAAAGAAGGTTGGGAACCACTGCTCTAGAAGATTGCGTTCTGCAAGTGAACGACACATTATTGCACCATCACAAAGAGGCACAAAATCACTTTCACAGACTTTTTCATGAATTTTTCCCTCCTGGTGGAATGACCTGCCCAACTCAATTCGAGCAGCTGAGTCCTTCCTTAGCCATCTTCAAGAAACCACTATAAACACATCTCTTCCATCTTTATTTGACTCTCTAACTCTAGTAGGGGTGGGAGAAAAAATCGATTCTCCGATGCATCGCGATTCTCTCTTCCAACGATACTGAATCGATTCTGAGCTTGTTTTTGTTTTTTTCCCGCATATGGCACGTGTGCGCGCTAGAGACGCGGCGGGCTTCTTGCACAATTTGCGCTGTGAGACACGTGCACATTGCTTGACAGTGTGTGCTTCCACCCGCCGTGTTTTACTTTAGATATGCTTTCATTTATACCGTTTGGAATGCAGTAATATTAGATGCACGAAACTCGCACACTGACAGACTTTCACATGCGCTTTGTGTTTGTTTGTCCTGAAGCTCGATTGTGGATGTGGTTAAATGCACTTGCATTTTCGAATACTTTTATATGAAATTGATGTACACACAGTCAGTTATGTTTTCAGAGCAAGACAAAACATCTGATATATCGAAATAGATCTGTGCATTAGTCTGAATGCAGCCTGTTAAAGCTGCCACTTGTCAGTCCTGTGTCGTCTGTGTCATGTGTTTCCCTCTTGTGTCCATATTTGGTTAGTTTCCTGTCCTTGTTAAGTGTGTTTATTAGTTAATTCTGTTCAGCTGTCTGTTTGTAATTATCCTGTGTATTTAGTTCCTGCCTGTTTATTAGTTCCTTTTCGTCTGGTCTACTCATTACTCCCGGTGTTCCTGTGTGTCTGCCCTGCCTTGTCTTGCCTTGCCCGTATTAAAGACTGTTATTTTGAGTTTATTCTCGTCTAAGTGTTCCTCGATCCTCCCCGTTGTGAGCACCGTGACACCACTGTCTATGATCTCATCAGTAATAATCAAACGGCAATAACGCTGAGGAAAAAAAGAAAAACCCATAACTATTGTCTGTAAACTTTCGGATACTTAAAGAACACTTATTTTAAATACGTAATTGTTTTAAAAAGTAGCCTGCTTATATAATTTAAAAAAATAATGTCAATTTTGTACATAAATTTTATATATAATATTTATATGAAAATGTAGCCATGTGCAGTAATATTGAAAACTGAGAATGTGACGCATCGTGATATTGAGTTGATAATGATAATCGTAATTGAATTGAATCGTGAAACCAAGATTCACACCCCTACTTTTAAGATGGCAGTACTGACACACAGAGATTCCAACTATAAACAAAAAGCATAGAAACTGCAATTTTGGTTAAGATGTAATGTTGTAAAGATGTATTTGCACAGCAGAAGAATTAATTGGGGAAAAAATGTAGATCAAGAATCGTTTTGGAATCGGATCGTGACTCCCAGAATCGGAATCGGATCGGATCGTGAAGTGCCTGAAGATTCCCACCCCTAAACTCTAGCACTCTCTATTCTAATTCTGTTTTATCTATCTGTCTTTGTATTTATTAGTCTTCTTTGTATCTATCTGACCCTCTAACACTAGCTTTCTTTTTTTTATTCTATCTACTTGTTTTCTTTATAAAAAAAACAACAAAAAAAACACTTGCTACAATGAAATCCTAAAACACATTTTTTAAGATGTTAATATATATGAACAGGTTGCACATCAGTGCAAATAACAATAGCACTCATTATGTCTATTATTAAGGTAAAAGTGGTTATTTTAATTTTTTTGGAGCAATTTTGTTCTTCAGGTTCAAAAAGCAAAGTTGAACCAACATATATGCGTTAATTTCCAGTGGTGATTGGCTGCCGTGGCTGGAGAGTACGCGTCTACATAATCAGTTTTCTGACCTTTTCTGAGTATTATTCATGAGAATGAAGTCTAACGATCCAATCACTGCACTGTATTATGCATGCGGTTGTATTACAGTGGAGAATTCAAATCTCATGAAAGAGCTTCCGCACTGTCAGTTCATTTCTGTAAACATGACCGTAACAATACTTAATATGACAACACATGGAGCGTTTGATCATGAACGCGATGACAAAACGGATCATTGCACACAGCAAATGATACAGACCAAAAATTCAAAGAAGAGTAAACAAAAAGTAACTGCCTTTATTCTTTCTGTTTTAAAGGTATTTTAATATTCATTTGTCTGTGTAATGAGTGTGTTGTAGGTCTGTGTTTTAATTGGTTGTTGTCTCCCCTCTTCCCACCCTCTACCTCCCACTTTTCCACAGTTTTACACGCCCATTTCTGTCTGGAGTCTTTTTCAGATCTAAGGTGTGAAAGACCAGTGCTGAAACAGGGGGGTTTCATGACACTTTAAGTCAAAAAGGCTGAGAACCTTTATATCTTGTAAAAACCTTGTCTTTCTTTGCCTACGAGTTAATTATGTAATTAATCAGTCATTATACGGTTTAATTAATATCAGGCAGATTTTCTTTCAATGCTTACTAAATATATTTAAGCAATTTAATATATGCTATGCATTTTTACTGTATTTTTAAATCTTGTTCCCATAGTTACTTAGTTTCACTGATTCATAATGACAGGTAAATGTTGAGAATATATATAATGTATGGAGTTATGTTTCTCAAAATACTCACAGCATTTTGTCTTCTTGGAAAATCTACGTCCTTGAAATGCCAATGTGAATTTTTGTCTCTGTGCAACATCAGATTCTTTGACATGGGATTGCCTTTTCAGTATTTTCTCTGCAGTCTCCACCAATGTCGTGTAGCATTTTGGCTCTGATTGGAATTCTTCAATTTGCCTAAAAAAAATGACAGTTTCCTGATAAAATGTTCTTTATCATTAAAGAGATTTTACTCAAACATGTAATTTGTTTCTTAGTTTGTAAAACATACCTTTTAAGCAGGGGATATTTCTCAAGAAGTACTCTGATCTTGTCAAAATCAATGACTACAATTTCACAGCATGTCACAGCACGTACTGTCAATGTGGCTTGTTTTCCAAACAAAAAACCTGCCTACAGGAAAAAACAAAAACAAAGAAAAGATTATTAATTTAAAAGATGTACACAAAACTATAATATCTGGGTTAATACCAAGAAATTACAGAAATTTGCGGTATACTGTTATTGACAAAAACACTGAAATTAAAAACATTACATATTTATGTTGAGTAGGAAAGATTGTGGGTATTTGGACAGGCCCTGAAAATATGAACAAGGTGTAACACCTGTTTGTATGTTGACGACACCTCAAAGTGCCGGGCCTAAATGCCATTTGCCAATAAACTGGCATGATATTTATTCAGAGTTCCTATAGCATCAGCCACTGATGCAGTGTCAAAATGATTGATATTAAAGGGAACAATGTATGTAATTGTTACCTCTCCAAAATGCATTCCTTTCTGATAATGTCCAACAACTTCTGAAAGATTATCATTCAAAATCTATAAAATATTCAGTAAATAAATAAATAAAATACAATTCTCATAGATTATACAACAATGATTAAAATAATCAAGTTATAGGCTATAACTTATTTTGAGGTCTGCACTGAACTGCTTAATTTATGCTTTAATTTTAAAACCTAAGTGCATACAACTGAGATCAAATGTTTGTAAAGAAATACACTTTATGAAAAATGCTGACCTCACATGTTCCCCTGCGAATACAAAAGAGCTCTCTTGTGATAGTTTTACTGTACTGAATGATTTCCCCTTTAGGAAAAAAGTACATGACTGAAGTTAAAGCAAGCTCCCGTATAAATGACTGCCCAGCTTCTGCAAAGTAAGGAATCTGTAAAGAGGGAAAAAATGGAACAGTTTAGTTTATTTTGAACCAGCCCTCATCATAATATTCTTTGGCAAATGTGTAAAATGATTCTTGCCCCTCAACTTCCCAGTTCCATGGCAACCAGATACATTGCACGCAAATTACTTGTAAAGGCTGCGCTGTCTATTTCTGCTGCGCTAGCAATAAACACATTGAATAGAATGCACCATAAACATGTTTGCCAACAGAATCGCAAAGTAGATTTTAAGCAAATCAACGAGTGAATTATCCACTGCTTTAAAACAGATCTGTTGGACATTATTAAAGTTAAATGCACAAAAGCAGGCACATAAACACATTTAGTAATGTTAAATCTTACTGACAATGGCTGATTAAGCAGTTTATATTCTGAAATATATTTCTAGGTTTTGTTCTGTGTGCATTAAATTACATTTGGATGTAAATGGTCCATTTCCTGACATAAATGTAAAACACTGAGCTGCTAACGGAGCGTCCTGCGGATCACCTTTATGAGGCTGTCTGGGTCTAGAGTCGTGCATGTAGCTTCATCTGTCTTTATTTTGGTTAGGTTCAGATTCCTCTGCAGTTGTTGTATGTTGTAAAAAACGCTAAATATCCATTCATGTCACGCAACAGGCAAGCATAGGCTATTATCCGCCAAAATGCAGATTCATCATGCACCAATTTCTTATGCAAATAAGATTGGGAAAGCCATTAGTGAGTTTGATTTTATTTATTAATTTATTTACTATAAATAACAGTAAAATATATTAAAATAACTACATTATGTGCATATTTAATTTTGAGTTGAAAACATTATTAATTAACAAATATTTAGCAAAATCTTTCAATCGTTGGGGGGGGACAAGGCCCCTCCTGGCCCCCCTGCAATCTCCGCCTATGAGCAAATGCCTTTTTTTTTTTTTTTGTCAGCCACAAAAATAAATGTGTCCATGCCTTTTATATCACTACTTTTATCTTTAGTAAATACTGACAGTAGTTTTTTAACACCAAAAGAGGGTGTACTGGCCTAAATCTGGCCCTATGTCTTTAAACTAGATTATGATCAGTATTATAATTTAAATGCCAATTTCACACAAATTTCTTTACACAGACTCCTCCCAGGAGTGACAAACCCAAAGTCTGAATAGAGTTTTATGCATTAATCTTTAGACTTAAGCCCCACCAGGTTTTTGTGAATGTGCATATAACGCTGCTGGTTCAGATTTTCATGAACCAGTGAAATGGTTTTCGTATCCTTTCTCCTAAGGATTCAGGAGATCATTTATCACATGATTTGACCTTGCTCTTCTCATTCTCTCTCATGGAAGCCTTTGCGACTCAAGGAAGCACATTTAGAAGCATTTATGAACAACAGGTTAGGTGGGGCTTAAGAGACATCTACCAATATATTGATGTGGCCCTATTTGGGTCTCAGAGGTCATCACTGCTGGATGCAATTCCCACAGAATCAGTTGCTGAAACAGCATCTTGGTCCCTTATTCAGGTAACTCAAACAGTGTTTTTTTTTTTAAACCCACAGACATTTAGTGGTTTAAGACATACAATTAGGTTACTTTTTGAAATAATAATAAAAAAAACACTGACCTGTGACAGAAGCTCTCCTCTCTCTGCTACGAGGACATTCTGTTTCAGTTCAACTGGCAAATCGTGCATTAAAAAATGTCCTCCTGGAAAAGCTTCACCTCTGATATGATGAAAACAAGAATATCAACAAATAAGGCTAATCAGTGTTGTAATCAGTGCTGCTATGATTTTCCATAGTCATTGGACACATTTCAAATTTGTACCAGCTCACCAACTGCCATTGAGAGTAACTGGAATGCTAACAGATAACCATAATTCTAACCTCCTTGGCTATAACCAATGCTGCAGAGATTTACAAATATTGCAGGGGAAAAAGGCAAAATAAGTTAAATCATACTGATATTTGGCCCACAGGAGATCCATATAATTCATGACTCTGTTCTGTAGGAAAACTGTGAGGTCATGTCGCTTCATGAAGTGACGCATTTCTGAAAAAAGATTCTGGAAAGCCACCCTGTGCAGAAAAAAAGAGCATCAATATATGCACAAATTCAACTGAGAATTTAATCAATTTTCACACCACATTTTCTCTGAATTTCAGCATAGGTATCCAAATCCATATTTTTTGCCTTTGTAGGACAGAATACTATTATTATTATTCTAAATTTAATATTCTAAAATTATGATTTCCATGGACATGGACATCTTTAATCAAATCTTTAATCAGCTTAAATTTAGTATCTGCAATCAAAAACATTTACCTCTTAGCATTTTCACCAGATAGAGTGGCAGAAAGCTGGCTAATAATATAGTTAAAAACCAGCAAGGCAACAATACCAACAACTGCTGCCAGACACTGTTCTACCAAAGAGCCAGGTACAATGTCTCCATATCCTGAAAAATAAATGTTGTGTCATAATGCTTAGTCCACTTTTGTATCATCAAAAAGAAGCCTATCCCAATCTCACAGGGATCATACACCAATTCACCTATACTGCATGTCTTTTAATTGTGGGGTGCCTGGAGAAAACCTACATCACTGTCGCAGTTAACATTTTGGTTTCTTTTATAATTTTGTCTGCTTCAATCAGACAATGGCAGGTGGAGATTGAGAAAATGCTGTGCTGAAAACTGCTCAGAGTACTTCCAATCCTCAGAGTACGGCCCAATTCCAATTCTATTTTATACCCCCTCACCTACCCCTTCCCCATGTCCCTTGAAACAGAGTGTCAAGGGGTAGGGGTGAAAATATTGCCCTAGGAAATGTGACACCACTACTACACTGTTACACGTCATCATATGTCGTCTTGCTCCTACAATACACACACCTATACTGGTGTGCATTAGAGCCTTTAATTACCGTTCTATATTAATTTTACAGCAACGAGAGGATAAAATCGCTGTTTTTGAAGTAAACTCACTTAAAGAGAGACTCACAGACCCGCGTACACTCAACTTTCATCTCTCTCTGATGAGACATGAAAATATGTTGTGGCACACAGGGCCATCCTTAGCTGACGAGTTCCAGGGGGTGGGGGGGTTGTTATGGGTCCACCTCAGTCTGTTCACACCAGTTGCACCGCCCAAAGGACCAGGGTTGCCAGGTTTTCACAACAAAACCTGCCCAATTGCCACTCAAAACTAGCCCAAAAACGTTTGGAGGGGGATCCCCTGGTAAAAATAACATTCTGGGGCTTAAAATAGACGTTTTTGGTGAGGTTCCCCTGGTAATATTCGCATTGCAGGGGCTAAATATCACGTTATAGGGGTCGCTTCAACCCGAGGACATGAAAACAACGCGGCAACAGTGTTAATGTAGCCCGATTCCGCGGGGAAAACCGCATACTTGGCAACACTGCAAAGGACAGCCCTGGTGGTCCTATCGTGCAGTCAGTTATGATTTATGATTTTATTTTTTTTGCAAACATTTCTTTGAATAACATGACCATAAATATGAACACACAATTGAATGTAACATAAAACAAATGATTACTTTTAGTTCTCATACCCCTTCGTTTGAAGTGTGGTCCCGAATAATCTTCATTTGACCCTTTCCCCTACCTCTACGCCTCCAACCAAAAGAGAATCGAGACATCCCTACCCCTTCATGTGAACATGCAAAAGGGGTAGGGGTAAAGGGTAGAAATGGGATTAGGCCTTAATGTAACCTTTGTTCCCTGAAGGGAGGGAACAAGACGGGGAAATTCCTTTTTCCAAGGAAATCACTAGGGGAAATTCCTTTCTCAGAATCTTTCGACTGAGTGGGAGCTTCTCGTGAACGCCAACAGGTTTTTTTACACAGCGACTTACGCAATGCCTCGTGGTCTGTGAACGACCAGTGCTAAACCAGGGGGGTTTCATGACACTTCAAATATTTCCGAATCGTTCCCTTTCAGGTTGGTCTCTCTACATTGCATAATCTCTAGGGGAATGTGAAAAATCTCCACTGTGTAAAAAACCCCAGCCATCCCTTACCCCAGCTTAGCAGTGGGGATTTCTTTAAGACTGCAAGGGAAGCTCAGTTCCCCTATAATGTCAAAAAATTCATGGTCAAATATGTACTATTGTGTTAACATTTTATTGACTAAAAATGCGTTAGAACACGTTCATCTTGAAGACGAGTTCATTCAGAATCAGCTACATATAGCAGGTCGGCTGACTCGATTTTCTTCTTATACATTCCCGTAGCGTCACAGTGTATTTCCCTGTTGAAGCTAGCGTCCATTGACTTCAATGGGGCTTCTTTGAACAGTTTTTTTCAGTGCTTCGAAACTAGACGGTCATTGGATAAATGCTGCGATTATGTCCCGCCCACGGATGCTCAGCGTCTCTGGGGTGAATGGAGGAATGGGCTGGCCTGGACTCCGGGCTTCTGCGTGATGATTGGAGGGTCTGTCAAAAGACTGCATCTCCTTTTGATTGACAGCGATTTTGTACTATAAAAAGTCGCTGACGCTGAAGCACAGTTGCCAAGTCCACGTATTATACGCGACTTTGGGCTTCTTTTATTGTAAAGTTGCGGGAAAAAATCCCTGGTCGCGGGTTGCGATTTTTTGGGCTTATTTAAAAAAATATGGTTGCTTGTTAGGGAAATCTGACAAGCAACTTTGTTTCTTTGTTTATGTTCGCCAAGTTGTAATACTGAGTAAATACATTTGGTTCGAATAGCCTGGTATGGCAAGATGTCTTAAAAAGAATTTATTTTTTTAACATTTAAACTTAGACCACATTATTAGATTACCTTTTGACTTCATGAATACACATAAATGACAGCTTAATGATTTTTAAAAAATCTTTTTTTAATATAATATATATTATAATTTAATATAATATTTTATATATTTTTCTATAATATATATATGGCATTTAGTTTTTTTATGTCATTTATTTGATAGTTATGTATACAGGTGCATCTCAATAAATTAGAATGTCGTGAAAAAGTTCATTTTTTTCTTGCAAGTTATTTCAAAAAGTGAAACTTTCATATATTTTAGATTCACTGCATGTAAAGTAAAACATTTCAAAAGTTTTTTTTGTTTTAATTTTGATGATTAGAGCTTACAGCTCATGAAAGTCAAAAATCAGTATCTCAAATTATTAGAATATTTACATTTGAGTTTCAATTAATGACCATCCCTACAGTATAAATTCCGGGTATCTCTTGTTCTTTGAAACCACAATAATGGAGAAGACTGCTGACTTGGCAATGATCCAGAAGACGAACATTGACGCCCTCCACAAAGAGGATAAGACACAGAGGGTCATTACTGAAAGGTGTGGCTGTTTACAGAGTGCTGTATCAAAGCATATTAAATGCAAAGTTGACTGGAAGGAAGAATTTGGGTAGGGAAAGGTGCACAAGCAACAGGGATTACTGCAAGCTTGAGAATACTGTCAAGCAAAGCTGATTCAAACACTTGTGAGAGCTTCACAAGGAGTGGACTGAAGCTGGAGTCAGTGCGTCAAGAGTCACCACGCTCAGACGTCTTCAGGAAAAGGGCTACCAAGCCACTTCTGAAACAGAAACATCGTCAGAAGCATCTTACCTGGGCTGTGGAGAAAAAGAACTGGACTGTTGCTCAGTGGTCCAAAGTCCTCTTTTCAGATGAAAGTAAATTTTGCATTTCATTTGGAAATCAAGGACCCAGAGTCTGGAGGAAGAGTGGAGGGGCAAAAAATCCATGTTGCTTGAAGTCCAGTGTGAAGTTTCCACAGTCAGTGATGATTTGGGCAGCCATGTCATCTGCTGGTGTTGGTCCACTGTGTTTTCTGAAGTCCACAGTCAACGCAGCCATCTACCAGGAAATTTTAGAGCACTTCATGCTTCTTTCTGCTGACAAGCTTTATGGAGACGCTGATTTCATTTTCCAGCAGGACTTGGCACCTGCCCACACTGCCAAAGGTACCAAAAGCTGGTTCAATGACCACGGTGTTACTGATCTTGATTGGCCAGAAAACTCGCCTGACCTGAACCCCATAGGGAATCTATGGGATATTGTCAAGAGGAAGATGAGAGACACCAGACCCAACAATGCAGATGACCTGAAGGCCACTATCAAAGCAACCTGGGCTTCCATACCACCTCAGCAGTGCCACAAACTGATCACCTCCATCCCACGCCGAATTGAGGCAGTAATTAAAGCAAAAAGAGCCCCTACCAAGTATTGAGTACATATACAGTGCATTGCATTTATTTAATACACGAGTTTAACAATTTGAGTTGAATTACTGAAATAAATGAACTTTTCCACGACATTCTAATTTATTGAGATGCACCTGTACATTATTTTATTTTAAATGGTAGAAAAACCTGTTTTTGACCTCAAAATAAAGCACGTTCCCTCTGTACATTGCTGTGGGGACTAGCAGTTTTGTGGTGCTTGGAATTCTTTATAATTAATTAAAAACAAATATTGCCACATTGATGGCTCAAGAAGGTATAATTGTTCAAATAATACATCGTTTCATTTTAAAATATATAAAAAAATTGTAACCAAGTGTTTTCAAGTGTAATATTTCTGTAAAGGCTAGGGACAGAAAAATGGAAATTTCCATAGAATGACCCCCTATATATTTTAGGCTATAAATATGTGGCTCATTTATTGGTAATAAATCATTGATACTAAATAATATTATTTGAAGAATGAGGTCTGAACTTCAAGTCCTGTATTCAGATCAGGACTTGCAGGGTAACAGGGGAAAGCTGTGTGATTACTTGGTGTTCCTTAAAGACATGGAGTTGGACAGTGCAATGCCTCAGCTTTACAAACTGTTCTCATTAGTGACAACAATTGGAGCTACATCTGCAGGTGTAGAAAGGAGCTTCTCATGTTTAAAGCGGCTCAAGTCCTACACCCGTAACACAATGGGCCAAGGCCGTTTAAGCAGCCTAGCTCTGCTGGCCATTGAGAGGACACTGGTCAAGTCACTGGAAAAGACGCCTAGTTGGTACGACAGGGTCACAGAGCATTTTCTTGAAAAGGAACGTAGGGCAGAATTTACGTATAAATAGGCTAAATGGAAATTTTTATGATGTAGGCCGAAAATGAGCTTCCCCTCTTTGAAAGACCAGCAGCTTAGTTAACATGGGGAAGCAACATGGGGTTAACAAACGGGGTTAACATGGGGAACAACAAATAAGCCGCTATTGGTGGATACATTGAGGCGTGCTCGGCCCGCCCCCTTTAGGTCTGGTACCGGACCTAGTTGAAACACCCAGAGAAGTGTCTAGCAAGCTGCCAAGATGGCCCTGGTGCCTACACTCAGTCGAGCAGCACTAAACTAACCGCATATGGGCAGTAATAAAGCAGCAAGTGAATTGATCATTCGCAAAGACCCGCCCTTCTTAGTTACTGTTGGCATCCCCGACAAACAATGCCGGGGAGATTTTCTCACACTACACACATGTTCTCACGCAGTGAAAAATACATCGCAGAGCAAAGAGGAAACTGACACCACACCGACAGAGAAGACAGAGCAGGTTACTTCTGCTATGAAACAAGGTCTCAGGACCCTCAGCTTTTAAATTGTGTAATTTTTAAAGAAATTCTAACGATAAATACCATATTGTGGCTCTTTAATGTGTCATGACAGATCGCTGTATTGCCTCAGTTCCAACACGTGAACCGATTGTCTTTTCATATTTACTTAAAGCACTGAATGAACATGAATAAACAACAGAAATTATTTTATTTCAACCACAGAACACACCATTTCAAGTTTAAGTCTACAGTTAATCTACTCTCCTGCCTGATTTGTGGTTAAGGCTAGAAGGGTTACAGTTGCGGCTACTTGGCATGCGCATTTACATATTTTCCGAGCCAACAATATAACATGAAACCTATGAAATTGGTTTTAAAAAGTACATGGCATCATAGTTCCATCACTTTAGAGTGTCGCAGTGACCGTCTTTTTGCAGTAAAAGACCTGTCATCATTTAATGAGTGGGAAGATGGCATGAAGCGACCGAGGTTAGCTGCATTGGAAAACAGATGAGCGCACATGTGCATATACAGCTCCCGATCGGGGCGAAGTTCACGGGATTTTGTCCACAGAATGATAAGAGCACACATTTTAACATATTTTATTATTTAACACTCAGTATTTAACTTAAAGGGATACTCCACACCAAAATGAACATTTTGTGATTAATCACTTACCCCCATGTTGTTCCAAACCCGTAAAAACTTGGCAAGCAGCGTACGCTCTTCTGTGTCAGCCGCGCCACAAGTATACGTCTTCTACGCTTTGAATTGAATGAAAACAGTGCATCCGTGTGACACACAAGAGCGTACGCTGCTTGCATCCAGCGGATATTCTCCAAAATGGTGCTGCGCTGAACCAGAGGAGACGAATTGTTGAATAAAGTCATTGTTTTGTTTTCTTTGCGCAGAAAAAGTGTTCTCGTCGCTTCATTAAATTCAGATTGAACCACTGATGGCAGATGGACTATTCTGACGTTGCTTTTCATACTTTTATGGACCTTGACAGTGCAATTTACTATGCAGTCAATGGGACAGTCACAAGCCTCCCGGTTTTCATCCAAAATATCTTAAATTGTGTTCCGAAGACGAACGAAGCTTTTACGAGTTTGGAACGACATGGAGGTAAGTGATTAATGACCAAATTTTAATTTTGGGGTGGATTATCCCCTTAAGCTCTGCAAGCCATGCATACAGCGCCGGACATGACAGGTTTTCTGGTATGCAAAACAAGTATGGTTACACTTATGTATTGTTATAATCATGACATGACACGCCATGAATATGAAGGTTTTTTATGCATGTTTATGACAACTGTCATTAAGTGTAATTCGCTCAGTTATGACATTTTTAATGCAAAGATGACAAAAATTAGAAAAATTACATAACTGAGCGAATGACACTTAATGACAGTTGTCATAAACATGCATAAAACCTTCATATTCATGACATGTGTCATGTCATGATTATGAAGGTGTCATGTCAGTCTTATCATGCACACCCCTTCAAGTAAAGTGTTACCACAAGTACTTTAAAGGAATATAGCTTATTGCCATAAGCGGCGGCGGCACATAATATCCGCGTTCTGATTGGTCAGATCGCCTGTCAATCAAGCTCTTTGTGAACGATCAATTGGTGCATACAGTATTCGATTAGCTCACAAAAGCTGGTTATATAGACATTGTTAAAAATAGGACACAACAATGAAATGGTGCATGTACCTTAACTAGAGGTGTGTCAGAAGCAGAATACTGGAAAAACACGGATAATGGCTTCAAAACAAATAACAAATAATTATACCAAATAATATTCGGCTGAGGCTGATACAGACATTATTCGTGTTTCCTGGATAACAGGTGATCCAGGGGAGAGCACGATATCATACATAGGACTGATGAATAACTTCCACTATCCAATGCAACAGTGTCTTTCTTAGTGCCTGCAATGCAGACAAGCAACTGCATGGTCGCATGGCTGGTTCTGTCCATGTAAACCAGCAATGTCCTAACAGGAAAGAGCACACCTCTGGGTCGCCTCGCAGGTGGCCAGATCAAGTGAGCAAAATGCTTGCAGCATCACCACTTGGGCTCAGAGCGGCGTTGAGATATATAGGTATATAACCACATCTGGATGACAACCTCACCATAAAGTCTCCTGACCCAAACTGCATACAATCCCCCACACGTTTCCCGCAAGCTAACATGAGCAGCAGCTCTGTCTTGAAGGAAGCACTCCCAGCTTGCTCATTTCAGCTGGCTTGAAGGGTGGGTTTGGCAGTGCACTAAGCAGTAATGATAAGTCCCACACAGGCATAAAACAGGGGCTGGGAGGGTTCAAATGCCTTCCGCCCCTTAAGAAACTCATGACAAGGGGGTACTTACCCACCAAGCATCCCTCTAAGATGCTATGAAAAGCAGTTCTTTTAGCATAGAGGGAAAGCTACCAGGGTCCAGCCTTTCCTCTAAAAAGGCTAAAATAATGGACATGTCACAATCGGTCAGGTCCTTGTTCTTGCCAACACACCAGGCTGCAAATACATTCCATTTAAGTGAATAAAGGCACCTTGTTGATGGGGCTTTCGCGTCTGCTATTGTATTCAGCACCCATGGCGAAATAGACAGCGGGCTGACCGTGCAGCAATCTGCCAAACATGTAGTTTCTGTAACTACGGTCTGGGGTGCCAGATGGTGCCCTTCGCCCAAGATAGAAGGTTACTTCTCAACGGGATCGGCCACAGAGGGGATACTGACAGATTCACCAGCTCCGGGAACCATGGCTGATTGGGCCACTTTGGCATTATCAGCAAGAGTGTATCCTTTTCCTCCCTCATCTTCTGCAGCACTAGTGGCATTAATGTGATGTGGGAAATGTGTATTTGCATCCCACTGGCCAGCGACTCGACAGCACGTCCCCCATCGGGGGCGTGTTCACCAGAGAAAACAATAACGGGCAATGGGCATTCTCCTCCAAAGCGAAGAGGTCGATCTCCACTTCTCCAAAGAGGTTCTGACAAAATATTTGATTATCTTATAGAAAACAATTGAAGAAGTTACTTTGTATGTTTTTGAAAATTAGTTTACCTCGTATGTGAGCTGGGTGCATTCTGAAGGCCTCAAGGCCAAATTAACTGACTGCATATGCATTATGGTCTACATGACCGCGTTTATGAATAGAGAATACAGAAGGAGATGCTACAGGATGAGTGGAAATAGATAATGTGTGTAAAACTCTGACAGCTCATTAAAATCCTAAAATGTATATGCCTCTGCAACCTCGGGCCTCCGGAAAGTGGTAGATAAGAGGTTATCTTTTGAAAAACAGAAGCTGGTGGCTTTCTACAATGTAAACAAGTGTTAAAACTAATAAGCAATTGTGTAAACTACCAGGAATGACATTTCAAAGAATGGTCGTATGCTCTAGGGCTGCCCCCTAATAGTTGACTAATCGTTAGTTGACCAGAAGAGGCTTGGTCGACCAAAATGTTATTAGTTGCTTAGTAGCAGAAAAATACAAAAAAATCCACAGGCAAAGTCCGTGACAGACAGATCATTAATGGCTGGTCCATGTGGTAATACAGTACATCGGGCAGGACATCCAAACTATCATTCATCCACCACAAATATGGCTTTTCATCTGAAATATGTAAGTACTTGCATACAGGCGCATATTGGGAGATGAGTCAGTGTCGACGACTTCATCTCTTAAACCAAAAACAAAAAAGCACTAGTTTATCAAAATATTAAAATGTTAATGCAGCCTCCTTACTGTTTTTCCCTGATTCATTCATAATCATTACTTCTGTCGGTGCGCTGTGGAAAGCTTTATGTGTGTGCTTGAGCGCTTATTAGGCTATGTAGGCAATTAAAGTCTCATTATAATGATTTAAATGGTTTATTAATAAACAATTACTAGTCAACCAGAAAAATCCTTAGTCGAGGGCAGCCCTAGTATGCTCATTGGACAGTGACCGATAAAGAAATTGTACAAATATGGTAGTCAGGACAGAGACGGATTCAGATGATCTGCAGGCATCTCAGTTTTGTTGTCTTTTTGCAATAAAGTCTAATTTTGACATCAGGAACTCTGGCCCCTGAACATTATTTTGCAAGACAGAGAGTTCCAGATCAGACTCACTGTTTGGGGGTGCAACCTCCATTCCCCCCTGCACAATGCCCTCTCTGGACAGCACATCTGCTTTGCAGTTCAGTCTGTCTGGTACATGGACTGCTCAGATCAAAAGGACTGTCTGCCCAAAGAAGCACTTGCCGTGCCATTTTCTGCAGGGTATGCGAGTGAGCTCTTCCTTGGTGGTTGATGTACGCCACCACCTCTGTATTGCCTGTCCAGATGAGAACGTGGCAGTCCCTCACAGATGGCAAGAATTCCTGGAGAGCCAGGTGCACAGCCTTCATCTCCAGACAATTTATGTGCCACCGCTGCTGAACACTCATCCAAGTGTGGAACACTGGTCTGTCAGAGGGCTCCCCAGCTGGACAGTGACACGTCCGTGGTGATCAATCTCCGCCTGACCAAGTACATGCTTGTGTCGAGCCACAGTACCAGCGTGCTGATACATGCATTAGGGGTGTCGAAATTAAACGTTGCATCGATGCATTGCGATGCGGATGTGGACGATTCTGCATCGATGCAGTAATAGACCATATTCGATTATAGCCTATGACATCATTCGCATACGCGCTTGTCACAAGAGTATTAAAAATGCACTCTCTATTTTAAAATCTGAGCTTGGCTTTCTCCCGCCTATGGCACGTGTGTGCGCTAGAGACAAACGCGGCGGGCAGCTTCATTGCACAGAATATGTGCTGTGAGACAAAAAATAGAATACTCTTCTCTATAGTCTTCTGATATCTGATTTTGTGGATTTTTGAGGTTTAATTTCTTCAGCTGGCAAAGGAAGTACAGCCTTTGTTGGGCCTTCTTTGCAATGGAGTCGATGTGAGTATCCCACTTCAGATCCTGAGAGATTGTGGTTCCCAGGAATCTGAATGACTCCACTGTTGTTACAGTGCTGTCCATGATGGTGAGTGGGGGGAGAGCAGGGGGGGTTCTCCTGAAGTACATGATCATCTCCACTGTTTTGAGCGTGTTGAGCTCCAGGTTGTTAAGGCTGCACCAGACAGCCAGCTGCTCAACCTCTTGTCTGTAAGCAGACTCATCACCATCCTGTATAAGTGTGGTGTCATCTGCAAACTACAGGAGCTTGACAGAGGGGTCTTTAGAGGTGCAGTCATTGGTGTACAGGGAGAAGAGCAGTGGGGAGAGAACGCAGCACTGAGGGGCACCAGTGTTGGTGGAGCGGCAGTTTGACGTGGATTTCCCCAGTCTCACTAGCTACTGCCTATCTGTCAGAAAGCTGGTGATCCACTGACAGATAGAGCTATGGACAGAGAGATGGGTTAGTTTGGTCTGGAGGAGTGTTGGGATGATGGTGTTGAATGCCGAACTGAAATCCACAAACAGGATCATGTGGGCAGGGGAGCACCAATGCTACTACTGTAGTCGTTAAGTCCTGTTATCTTGGGTTTCTTTGGGATGGGGATGATGGTGGAGCGTTTTAAGCAGGAAGGGACTTTGCACAGCTCCAGTGATCTGTTGAAGATGGGGGCCAGCTGGTCAGCACAGGTTTTCAGAAAGGCTGGTGTCACACCATCTGGGCCTGGTTTCCTTCTTCTTTTGTTCTTTCTGAAGACCTGACGCACATCATCTTCACTGATCCGAAGTGCAGGGAGGCGGGGGGTTGCTGGAGGTGTTAACGGTTGTGTAAGGAGATGGTCAGACTGGGTGGGGGGTTTAAAATCTACAATAAAACTCATTCAGATCTTCAGCAAGTTGTTGATTCGCCTCAGTGCTGGGGGATGGTGTCTTGTAGTTGGTGATGGCTTTCAGACCTTTCCACACTGAAGCTGGGTCATTGGAAGTGAACTGATCTTCCAACTATTTAGCGTAGCTCCTCTTAGCCTCTCTAATCTCCTTATTCAGTGTGTTCATGGCCTGATTGTATAAGACCCTGTCTCCATTTTTGTAGGCATCCTCTTTGGCCTTATGAAGATGTCTGAGTTTTGCTGTAAACCATGGCTTATCATTGTTGAATGTTAAATAAGTCCTGGTAGGGATGCATATATCCTCACAGAAACTGATATATGAAGTTACAGTCTCCGTGAGCTCATCCAGATCATTGTCAGCAGCTTCAAAAACACTCCAATCAGTGAGGTCAAAACAGGCTTTTAAATCCCGCTCTGCTTCATTAGTCCATCTTTTAACAGTTCTTAATACAGGTTTATAACCATGCGATCTTAGAGCACAAGTCCAAATTCATCCCCAGGAATGCAATGGGCTGCAGTGTGCTCTTATACACATTCACTGAAAGGCCTAGGCACGCTAAATGGGTGAGGAGCTTGCGTTTGTTGTCCTCTAGCACTGTCTGGGACTGAGCAATGATGAGCCAGTCATCAAGGTATTTCATCACGAACATTCCACTCCAGTGTTTCCCATACATTGATTTATGTGTGACGGGCCACCATAATATCAAAACTGACTGCCACAAATAGATTTTTCAAAAGGCTTTGACTTTGACATGAGCACTGCACATTTCAAAATCAAACCGCGGCGCTAGTGTTTTTATATTAGTGTATATCTAAAGGAAACCAACTGTCTTCAGGAAATTTCATCATGCTTGTAATGCCTGCTAAAGCAGCGTTTGTGAGTGCAGTGCTGCTTTGTGTGCAGCCGTTACTGGGGAAACTGCTATTTTTACCGCTCCAAAAGCGGCATCTAGTGGCAAAGAATGAATCTGCATTTTCATTCAGACCAACGTGAAAATTGACTGATGGTTTTACGCAGAAAACACGCAGAGCTGTAAATGTGAACCTGTATATCCCACGGGGGAAGCCCCGCCACACATAGAGTGTAAGTCTGTGGGAAACACTGCACTCAGTCTCAGGGAGAAAGCGCTGCTTTCATGCATTTTGTGAAAGTGTGCAGTGCCAGAGCCAGGCCGAACGGAAGGAATTTGAATTGATAAGCAACTCCCTTGAAAGCAAATTTCAGAAAGCACTTGAGATGAGGGGCCATATGGATATGAAAGTAGGCATCTTCTAGGTCTGCCGCTATGAAGTAGTCTCCGGGCTGCATGTGCCTGAGGATCTGTTTCACCATGAGCATCTTGAAGACCCAGCCCACAGTTCAGTCCTCAAATCCAAGATAGGGCGCATGCCCCCATCTCTTTTCGGCACTAAGAAGTAGTGGCTGTACAGCCCACACTCTTGCTGTTTGTCAGGCACTCTCTTTACTGCTTGTTTGGCCAGGAGAGAGAGAATTTCTGCACACAGCAGTGGGATGCTCTGCTCTGGCACCTCTGACACGATCAGCCGCTGAAGCGGGGTGGCCTGCTGATCTTTATGGTATTGACAACCCACGCTGACACCACTAGGAGCACCACCAGGCAGCTTGAAAGCAGACAAAGTTACATTTTCTGCAGCGAGGACAGTGCATTGGCTGTTGCTGAATCATTGCCACTCACAGACAGGACAGGTGGCAAATCCACGGCTCGTAACGGGGGACACACACCACTGCTATTTCCGACTAAGGCGAGTTTTCATTCAGCAAAACTTCGCCTTGGTTGGAGATTATGCTGTGGACAACAATTTGAGGAGGAAAAGAGCTCTGATATTGAGTTATGTTTGATTTTTTTTTGTTTATTACAACTGTACGTAGTCATAACAAAACATTCTAACATATATTTGACTCTGCTTGAACTTGCAGGAACTTCGAGCAGGAATGGACTCTCTTGGGTTGCATCACATCTATCTCTGTGGATGCCGCAGCCTTCCTCCAAACAGAAGCATCATGAACACTGTTTCTGATCTGCTGGGTGCCTGGGCTAGCGTGGGGCTTGCGTCTTGCCGTAACAGGACTTCTTTGATGACCTCTGACGTAATGGTGGCTCAGGATCGTGCTGTGAGCTCATATTTGGGGCAGAGTGGAGGGCCGAGTGCCTGGCTCGTCGCTGTGCTGACGAAGACCTTGTTCTCATGCAGTTGGAGCATCGGCGCACTTTGGGAGGAAGTGTGACATCATCCTCGACTGCTTCTGCACCTTCACAAACTTCTCAGAGAACGCCCCCACTGTGCCACTTAAGAGGCTTTGGGGGTTCACCAGGGCATCAAGCAGCGGAGACTTATCAGTGTCATACATCTCTGTCAGCGTAAGCCACAGATGACACTGCAGTACTACCAGGCTGTCCATGCTGCGGGTGACACCTTGCGCCACCTTCTTTGCTGTGCGCAGGGCAAGGTCCGCTGCCATGTGCAGCTTATGGAAAGGCTCCAGGTCAGGGCCCTCCTTGTCCAGGGACTTCAAGAGCTTCATCTGGAAAAAGGGCAGATGCTGCATGTCCAGCTGTGATGTACGCTTTCTCAACAATGTGGGCTGTGGCCCTATGTGGCTTAGAATGCAGAGTTACAGACTTCTGTCCATGGGACAGACACAGGTTGAGCACAACAGAGAGCCTCATGCAGAGGATCTTAATCGGCAGGTCCTCGCTGGAGAAGCAATCATATCCCCTCAGTACCTCCTCAGCGAGGGTGTGGCCCAGGGAACTCCATGGGCCTGCCATACATGCAACATCCTCTATGCGACATTCTCGTCGATTCCACGTATATTCACCGAATTGCAGGAGGGGAGTGCTTGACGTGTCGTCCACTCTTCTATGCAGGTCAATGGTGAAGTAGGCTTCAATCACAATGTAAAGTGAAGGAGAACGATTTTGAGGTAAGATGATGATGGGCATCGTCAGTGATGGGATTAACAGCATTATAAATAAACGCTGTTACTAACTATTTTTTTCAGTAACAAGTAATCAAACGAATTACTGTTTCCCCCATTACAACGCCGTTACCGTTACTGACAATAAAACACAGCGTTACTATAATTTATTATAATATTATTATAATTTTATTTTTCAGTTCATCTGAATGGATGCGCAGTGTAGCTGTATTTGACGTACTGTAAACTCTAGTGTGAAGGTGCACGACTCGCTGTCGCTTTGTCTCACACACCCGCAAAGAAAGATACAGAGCGAGAGAGTCTTATATAACATGCAGAATTGATGTGCTACATGTAAACGATATTCTTTGTTGTATTTTCCTGTCAAAATAATGTAGTTCCTTTGGAATTCTTCACCTTTTAAGAACTGCCAGTTTCTCTGATAGTAGGCGGAACTAATGAGCAAACGACAATCTCATTGGTCGGCGCTCACCTACTATCGTCCCTTTTTTGATTTCAGCAAATCAATCAGAGCGAATGCAGATTACGTGATTAATATTCATGAACCCAGCAACTCATTAATCCTTAGTGCACTTTATATTGTTATTAGTAGTAGATTTCGTAATAGTTTTGTTATCTTATCTTAGTATTATTTTTATTTTTTATAGTAACACTAAATGACAAACAATATCTCAAGCACCACCACCAGTCCTAAGTTCAGTCAACATGACAAATATGCATTCATACATGGTTATTCAAATTACTAAAGTTCTATCGTCATATAATGTTAAAATTTAATGCTAAATTATCATACTATCATATTATAATGTTTGACTGACTGATGCTAAGTGTGAGATATATTTTTTTAAAAACTGTGCCATTTTACAAACATAAGCTTATGTATATATATATATATATATATACAGTATCTCACAGAAGTGAGTACACCCCTCACATTTTTGTAAATATTTTATTATATCTTTTCATGTGACAACATTGAATAAATGACATTTTGCTACAATGTAAAGTAGTGAGTGTACAGCTTGTATAACAGTGTAAATTTGTTGTCCCCTCAAAATAACTCAACACACAGCCATTCATTTCTAAACCGCTGGCCACAAACGTGAGTACACCCCTAAGTGAAAATGTCCAAATTGGGCCCAATTAGCCATTTTCTCTCCCCAGTGTCATGTGACTCGTTAGTGTTACAAGGTCTCGGGTGTGAATGGGGAGCAGGTGTGTTAAATTTGGCACTCTCTCATACTGGTCACTGGAATTACAACATGGCACCTCATGGCAAAGAACTCTCTGAGGATCTGAAAAAAAGAATTGTTGCTCTAGTTGAGGAGAGTAAGAATGTGAGGGCTGTAGATACTGCTTTGGATGTGACTAGCTCAGGGACTCCTGTACATTGTTCGGTCCCGGCATTAGCGCCTGTGCAGCAGGGCAACTGGGTGAATGTGAGGCAGCATAGTCGCGGGTCAAAACACCGCTCTTCCGTTCCGATCAGAACATCAAACAGGTTCTCCCCACACAGTGACGCACCCACTGAGAAACCTGGTGAAAGTGCTCTAGTTATTGGCGATTCTATTGTACGGAACGTGAAAATAGAGACACCAGCCACCATAGTCCATTGTTTACCGGGAGCCAGAGCGCCTGACATCTTGGCAAATTTAAAAGTGCTGGCTAATGCTAAACGTAAATTCAGTAAGATTGTTATCCACGCCGGCGCTAATGATGTTCGACTTCGCCAGTCGGAGATCACTAAAAATAATGTTAAAGAGGTGTGTGAACTTGCAAGTACGATGTCAGACACTGTAATATGCTCTGGCCCCCTCCCTGCTTACCGGGGTGATGAGATTCATAGCAGACTGTCATCACTAAATGGCTGGATGTCTAAGTGGTGCCCGCAAAACAACATAGGTTTTATAGACATTTGGACGAGTTTTTGGGGCAGACCTGACCTGTTGAAAAGAGATGGTGTTCATCCCTCCTGGGGTGGTGCCGCTATTCTCTCTAGAAATTTGGCACATAGTCTTAGAGTTCATACTTGACTAACTGGAGCCCAGGTCAGGAAGCAGACAGACTGGCTAAACCGAACGTCTGCTATCTGCCTCACGTCACAGAAGTCAGTTAATTCTCAGCACATAGAGACTCCTTCACCTAGATATCGCACTATAGAGACTGTGTCTGTTCCCCGAACTAGAAAATACAGAAAACGTCAAAACCAATTTATGAGTAACCATTTAATTGATGTTCAACAAATATTTTTTTTTTACAATACACAGAAACAATTGATAAAACTTGGCTTACTGAATATCAGGTCCCTTTCTACAAAAGCACTTTTTGTAAATGATTTGATTAATGATCATAACCTAGATTTGCTCTGTTTGACAGAAACATGGCTAAAACCAGATGAATACATTATTTTAAACGAGTCTACCCCCCAAGATTACTGTTACAAAAATGAGCCGCGTCCAAAAGGCAAAGGGGGAGGTGTTGGTTCGAGGTTCTCGAGGTTCTTTATTATTTGTCACATACACAATCATACAGGGTATAATCAGTAGTGAAATGTAGGTGTTGCTACAATTTATAACAATATTCTCAGTATTTCTCAGAAGACAGGCTTTAAGTATAACTCCTTTGAAGTAATGGTGCTTCATATAAAATTATCTAGAGAAAAAAGTATTAATGATAAATCCCCCGTGACATTTGTACTGGCTACTGTATACAGGCCACCAGGGCACCATACAGACTTTATTAAAGAATTTGCTGATTTTCTATCAGAGTTAGTGCTGGCCGCAGATAGAGTCCTAATTGTGGGTGATTTTAATATCCATGTTGATAATGAAAAAGATGCATTAGGATCAGCATTCATAGACATTCTGAACTCTATTGGGGTTAGACAACACGTTTCAGGACCTACTCATAGTCGAAATCATACTCTAGACTTAATACTGTCACATGGAATTGATGTTAATGGTGTTGAAATTCTGCAGCAAAGCGATGATATATCAGATCATTATCTAGTCTTGTGTAAACTCCATATAGTTAAAGCTGTAAATTCAACTCCTTCTTACAAATATGGTAGAACCATCACTTCTACCACAAAAGACTGCTTTGTAAGTAATCTTCCTGATTTATCTCAATTCCTCAGCATATCCAACAGCTCAGAACAACTTGATGATGTAACAGAAACTATGAACTCTCTCTTTTCTAGCACTTTAGATACAGTTGCTCCTTTACGCTTAAGGAAGATTAAGGAAAAGAGTCCAACACCGTGGTATAATGAGCACACTCGCACTCTAAAGAGAGCAGCCCGGAAAATGGAGCGCAGCTGGAGGAAAACAAAACTAGAGGTATTTCGTTTAGCTTGGCAGGAAAGTACCCTATCCTACAGAAAAGCTTTAAAAACTGCTAGATCTGATTACTTTTCATCTCTTTTAGAAGAAAACAAACATAACCCCAGGTATTTATTCAATACAGTGGCAAAATTAACAAAAAATAAAGCATCAACAGGTGTTGACATTTCCCAACAGCACAGCAGTAATGACTTTATGAACTATTTTACTTCCAAAATTGATACTATTAGAGATCAAATTGTAACCATGCAGCCGTCAGCTATATTATCACATCAAATAGTGTACTATAGATCCCCTGAGGAACAATTCCACTCATTCTCTACTGTAGGAGAGGAAGAATTGTATAAACTTGTTAATTCATCTAAACCAACAACATGTATGTTAGACCCTATTCCATCTAAACTACTAAAAGAGGTGCTTCCAGAAGTCATAGATCCTCTTTTGGCTATTATTAATTCGTCATTGTCATTAGGATATGTCCCCAAAAACTTTAAATTGGCTGTTATTAAGCCTCTCATTAAAAAACCACAACTTGACCCCAAAGATCTAGTTAATTACAGACCGATCTCGAATCTCCCTTTTCTGTCAAAGATATTAGAAAAGGTTGTATCCTCACAATTATATTCCTTCTTAGAGAAAAATTATATCTGTGAGGATTTCCAGTCAGGATTTAGACCGTATCATAGTACTGAGACTGCTCTCATTAGAGTTACAAATGACCTGCTCTTATCATCTGATCGTGGTTGTATCTCTCTATTAGTTCTACTGGATCTTAGCGCTGCGTTCGACACTATCGATCACAACATTATTTTGAATAGACTAGAAAACTTTGTTGGCATTAGTGGAAGTGCATTAGCATGGTTCAAATCGTACTTATCTGACCGCCATCAATTCGTAGCTGTGAATGAAGAGGTATCATATCGATCACAAGTGCAGTATGGAGTTCCTCAAGGCTCAGTACTAGGGCCGTTACTTTTCACGCTTTATATGTTACCCTTGGGAAATATCATTAGGAAACACGGGGTTAGCTTTCACTGTTATGCTGATGATACTCAGCTCTATATTTCTTCACGGCCTGGTGAAACACACCAAATTGAGAAACTTATGGAATGCATAGTCGATATAAAAAACTGGATGACGAGTAATTTTTTACTGCTAAATTCTGAAAAAACAGAGGTGTTAATTATCGGACCTAAAACCCCCACAAGTAATAACCTAGAACACTGTCTAACACTTGATGGCTGCTCTGTAAATTCTTCGTCATCAGTCAGGAACCTAGGTGTGCCATTTAATAGTAATCTCTCCTTTGACAGCCACGTTTCTAGCATTTGTAAAACTGAATTTTTTCATCTTAAAAATATATCTAAACTGAGACCTATGCTCTTAATGTCAAATGCAGAAATATTAATTCATGCGTTTATGACCTCAAGGTTAGATTATTGTAATGCTTTATTGGGTGGTTGTTCTGCATGCTTAATAAACAAATTACAGATGGTTCAAAATGCAGCAGCTAGAGTTCTTACTAGAACCAGGAAGTATGAGCACATTAGCCCGGTTCTGTCAACACTGCACTGGCTCCCTACTAAACATCGTATAGATTTTAAAATCTTGTTAATTACTTATAAAGCCCTGAATGGTTTAGCTCCTCAGTATTTGAGCGAGCTCTTATCGCATTATAGTCCTTCACGTCCGCTGCGTTCTCAAAACTCTGGCCATTTGATAATACCTAGAATATCAAAATCAACTGTGGGCGGCAGATCTTTTTCCTATTTAGCGCCCAAACTCTGGAACAATCTACCAAACACTGTTCGGGAGGCCGACACACTCTGTCAGTTTAAATCTAGATTAAAGACCCATCTCTTTAACCTGGCATACACATAACACACTAATACACTTCTATTATTCAAATCCGTTAAAGGATTGTTAGGCTGCATTAATTAGATCATCCAGAACCGGGAACACTTCCCATAACACATCTACGCTGACATCTACGCTAATATTAGTCTGTTTCTTTCATATTCCGAGGTCACTGCAGTCACCAGATCAGATGGTGGATCAGCACCTAGAGACGACCTCTACAGGCCTGAACATCAGCGGAGACCAGGACACCTAGATGAGCCCCAGAGACAGACCCCCAGTGAGGACCCCGTCACCTAGACAGCCATCAGGACAAGACCTCGGGAACCAGTTGAGCCCTCCAATCTGACTTTGCAGCAGTTGGAATTGAACTGCTGTGTCGTCTGGCCAGAGGAGAAATGGCCCCCCGACTGAGCCTGGTTTCTCCCAAGGTTTTTTTCTCCGTTCTGTCACCAATGGAGTTTTGGTTCCTTGCCGCTGTCGCCTCTGGCTTGCTTAGTTGGGGACACTTCATTTCCAGCAATATCGTCGACTTGGTTGAACAGAAACTTTTTGAACTGAACTGAGCTGGACGATGCAATCGCTGATTCAATAATGAAATGCCTTTAACTGAAAATTGAGTGTTTAATCTTGTCATTTTACATTATTGACACTATTTTCCCATTTTGATATTGTGCAGTTGCTTTGACACAATTTGTATTGTTAAAAGCGCTATATAAATAAAGGTGACTTGACTTGACTCTACATAAAGATGGCTTAGGCTATAAGAAGATTGCCAAGACCCTGAAACTGAGCTGCAGCACAGTGGCCAAGACCATACAGCGGTTTAACGGGACAGGTTCCACTCAGAACAGGCCTTGCCATGGTCGACCAAAGAAGTTGAGTGCACGTGCTCAGTGTCATATCCAGAGGTTGTGTTTGGGAAATAGACGTATGAGTGCTGCCAGCATTGCTGCAGAGGTTTAAGGGGTGGGGGGTCAGCCTGTCAGTGCTCAGACCATATGCCGCACACTGCATCAAATTGGTCTGCATGGCTGTCGTCCCAGAAGGAAGCCTCTTCTAAAGATGATGCACAAAAAAGCCCGCAAACAGTTTGCTGAAGACAAGCAGACTAAGGACATGGATTACTGGAACCATGTCCTGTGATCTGATGAGACCAAGATAAACTTATTTGGTTCAGATGGTGTCAAGCATGTGTGGCAGCAACCAGGTGAGGAGTACAAAGACAAGTGTGTCTTGCCTACAGTCAAGCATGGTGGTGGGAGTGTCATGGTCTGGGGCTGTATGAGTGCTGCCGGCACTGGGGAGCTACAGTTCATTGAGGGAACCATGAATGCCAACATGTACTGTGACATACTGAAGCAGACTGGGCCGCAGGACAGTATTCCAACATGATAACGACCCCAAACACACCTCCAAGATGACCACTGCCTTGCTAAAGAAGCTGAGGGTAAAGGTGATGGACTGGCCAAGCATGTCTCCAGACCTAAACCCTATTGAGCATCTGTGGGGCATCCTCAAACGGAAGATGGAGGAGCGCAAGGTCTCTAACATCCACCAGCTCCGTGATGTCGTCATGGAGGAGTGGAAGAGGACTCAAGTGGCAACCTGTGAAGCTCTGGTGAACTCCATGCCCAAGAGGGTTAAGGCAGTGCTGGAAAATAATGGTGGCCACACAAAATATTGACACTTTGGGCCCAATTTGGACATTTTCACTTAGGGGTGTACTCACTTTTGTGGCCAGCGGTTTAGACATTAATGGCTGTGTGCTGAGTTATTTTGAGGGGACAACAAATTTACACTGTTATACAAGCTGTACACTCACTACTTAACATTGAAGCAAAGTGTCATTTCTTCATTGTTGTCACATGAAAAGATATAATAAAATATTTACAAAAATGTGAGGGGTGCACTCATTTCTGTGAGATACTGTATATTAGGGTTGGGCAAAAAAATAAATTTTTCGATTAATTGTTTTTTTAAATTACGTTGATTCGATATCGATTTTCAAAAGCCGTGAATCGATCTTTCCCTGTATTTATTTCAGCAAACAAGATCTGATTAATGTGAATCTTATCATTAGTCTTCTCCACTAGATGTCACCCTCTTATTTACCTTGCGCGATGTTACAACAGAAAGCCCGTCATTCATTCAGAGCTTATCATGGTGGAGATACTTTTGACAAGAACCAAGAACAAAGCAATATGCGTGATATGCAATGTTCAGGTAAAATTCTATAGTAATACTACAAATCTGCGGAAGCATTTGACATCACGCATAAAGGCGCCATAATTTCCGCAATGAATGAATGGCGGATGGAGCAGACACACTATTTTGTTTACTACACACTTACTAAAGCGCGGACGACGCTCGTGGTGTTTTCAGCTTCTGCCGTCTCACTAATTGACGATAAAACACAAGAATATCATTTCATTAACATTTTACCATTTAATTTGAGAAATCTACCATCATATCACATACAAAGCAGCTGCAAGTTCCTCACGGCAACCCGTCAAAATAAAAGTGCAGAAACTGTCAGAAATATTACTATTTAGCAGTCTTAAGTCTCAATTTGCTACTACTACTACTAATAAATATTAATAAATATTTATTTTTAAAGAAATAATCACATTTGTTTTCTTTTTAATTTTAACAGTAAACCTCTGTTGTGCAGCACTTTGTTTGCCAAAAAATAAAGGAGTTTAATTTTTAGGATAAATTATGATCAATTTGATTAGGATAAATTAAATTAATGTTTTATGCCTTTATCTGATAACCAGAAAAATTAAGAAGAGCATTTTATAGGGACCTATTTTTGTTTTAAAAAAGCCTTGTACAAAAAAAGAATAGGTTTAAAATACATGCCTGTGGCTCTTAATTTCTTTTTATTAATTCATCATTTGTAAACTGATGTTTACTGCTCTTTTTTTTTTTTAGAAATATCAATTGCATTTATATTAAAACTATATTAACTAACTAAGAATCGAATCGAATCGAATCGAGAGCTTGCGAATCGAAATCGGATTGAATCAGGACATCTGAATCGATACCCAGCCCTACTGTATATATATATATATATATATATATATATATAAAATCAGATAATTAATATTAGTCTGGTGAGTAAACAAAAAAATTACAAGCCAATGGAGATTCTATTGCCAAGGTGTCCATAGAGGGTTGATAATATTTACAATAATCAATTGAATTTGATAGGTGTCTCTCACATTGTCCAACAGAAACATTAAAATAATGTAGATTAGTGTACAATGTTTTATAATAATAATTTATTCTATTTAGTGTCCATTTTATTCATTTAACTTATTTAATATGGGGGCATCCAAGTTATTTGACATATTTGAACATTTTTTTAAAAAGTAACATGATAGTTACTTTCCCTGGTAATTAGTTACTTTTATAATGATGTAACTCAGTTACTAACTCAGTTACTATTTGTGAGAAGTAACTAGTAACTATAACTAATTACTTTTTAAAGTAACATGCCCAACACTGGGCATCATTGCCTTTATAGCACCATTGGCTATTGCAGTAGAATAGTGGGATTCAATGAGGCTTAAGGAAAGTTCGGAGAAAGGGATTTCCCTTATGCCGAGTTCACACTGCACGATTTTCAAAGTCATCGGATCACCGTTGTTTTCACACTGCACGATTATCTGGGGTAGCATTCAGTCACTGCTGTGTTCACATTGCACGATGGATCGGCGATAGGAGGTTACACACTGCATGACTTTACAATAGGAAGAATCGCAGACAACTTTGTCTGGTCCGCAAACTACAGCCAAACGCACATTAGAAGTGACATAATAACGCAAGATCACGCTGATATTATGGTCTATAAGTCCTCCCCGAACACACAATAATTAATAAAGATGACTTGTTAACAAACATACTTCTGCTGGGAATTTTTTATATACACAAATCTAAGTAGCCTACTTGAAAGTGAAACCAACATTTTGTTTTTATTTTTTACTATAAACCTAGACAGTACAGACAAGTTTGTCTCATTCCTTAAGGTGAAAAGACGCAAATCTTGACCAGCAGTTGCTTTCCTGAATGTGTTCAGAATATCAGGTGAATATCTCTGTTGTGTTCTGATTGCAGCAACAACAAAGCAAGTTCCTGTGAGCAGGTCTTTCAGTTGTCATTCTGATTATCTGCTGACAACACAAGAGAGATATTCACCTCAAAGAAGAAAGTACATTAAGTACAAGAAAGTTTATTAATCTTGATCATTGATCTATTAATCATCTCAAAATGGTGCAACTATGTGCATATCCTGGGTGTGTCTGCGCTAAATGCTACTTGCGTAATTGTCATGAATGCATTCATGACAACAAAGGCTGTTTCTGATTGGGATTTTTTTTTTTTTTATCAAAACCAAACATAATATGCCTTCAGAACACTTGGGAACATTCTGAACAAGTCACATGGGATCATTTAAGATACTTTTTTTCCTTTCATTTTTTAAAGGTGACCTATTATGCCCCATTTTTACAAGATGTAAAATAAGTCTATGATGTGTGTATGTGATGTTTTAGCTCAAAATACCCCACAGATAATTTTTTATAGCTTGTTAAAATTGCCACTTTGGCTGCATTTACACTGCAGGTCTTGATGACCAATTCCGATTTTGTGACTATATCCGATTTTTTAGACGACGTGCTTACATTTCTTTTAAAAATGACCCGTATCCGATGTGTGCATTTTACACTGCACTTGGTGAAACAAGCCAAAAATAGCACATTAGACATCACAAATCAATTTGAATAGTACAATGAGTTTAATCTATTGACATGGAAATCAGCTGAAAGCTTGCGAGTGGAATAATAATCAGGTGGTAGATATTGTTAAGCATGTCACACTGTCTGTGTTTTTTTTGTAATTAAAAACAAATGTGTTCATCAGTGATTGTATATCAAAGGAAGAGACATGTTTGTGTGTATTTTATTTTGTGGTTTCAATGGAACGAACGGGTCTGTGCACGAGCCGTCGTCACTGACAACAGCAGCAACGAGCACTCAGCGTGATTTCAAAAGCAACACCTTTTATTTAACACAAATGAATGAAATTAATACTCTGCTACTCAACTAGAGATGTTTCATTTGGTACAGGTATGTCTGTACTGCGAAATGTTTTTTTTTTTAAAAATCACTTTTCAGTGACATAGGAGTCGCATTTACAGGGGAATATCCAATTTGTCCACTTTCACGGCATGCACAAATGCATGTATCCGATTTATATCTGATTTACTTCCACATATGAATGAGGCCTGAAACCGATCGGAGAATATCGGAATCCATGTGACTTTTTCCTGCTTACACAGTCCTGGGCCAAATCCGATCTGTGCCACATGGGAGGAAAAGAAATCGGAATTGAGTCACTTGAACCATGCAGTGTAAATGCGGCCTTTTAAGGTATGAGCCAAAATGTGCCGTTTTTGTGTTTGTCCCTTTATATGCAAATAAGCTGGTGCTCTCGGCTCACTTTTCAGAAGAGGGTGGAGCTTCAAGAGCTTATGCTCCAGCAATCAGCACTGGCCTTTGCCAATAAACATTCCACTATTAGTGCAAACCTGTTTTCTTTTCAGTAAACGTACTCGGTAAACTTTTCAGTAAACGTAGTTTAAAAGTCAGTCATCTGATTGTACTGTGCATAATTAATGAGTGTTTATGAATTACACAGACGGGGAGCACGGCATGATAAAAATAATGACATAGCTGGTCTCATGGTGCCTTCGCATGCTATCACAAACATTGTAAGTCCCACTTGTGATTATGAGCTCGACAAATTCACAAATTCATACAAATGCCAATCCTGTCGTAATTAGAAATAAATAAATAAATAATTGTACAAAGAAATATAAAAAAGCAAAAATAAATAAATATACAAAGAAAAGTAAAAAATCAAAAATAAATAATTATTTATAATTTTATTTCCTTATTTATGTATTTTTTCATTTTTTTCCACATTTAATTATTTTTTCTCTTTTTTATTTATACATTTATTTATTTCCACTTTTATTTATTTTCATATTTATGTATTTATAAATGAACAAAAACAATTTTTAAAGCTTGGGCTCCTATACATTAGGTCACTCACACCCAAAGCAGTAATTGTACATGAAATTATCACAGATAATAGTTTTTATGTACTCTGTTTGACTGAAACCTGGCTTAAACCACATGATTATATTGGTCTAAATGAGTCTACTCCACCAAGCTAATGTTATAAGCATGAATATTGAAAAATACAACACAAGGGAAGTATACATAAAATAAAATGAATAAAAAATAAGATATAAAGAATAAAATATAAAATATAAAAGAATGTGCATGACAGTATAATGTAGAATTAAATATTAAGATAAGCATGACTGTACAGAGAGGAATATGCAAACAGGTTGAACATGGTTGACATGAAGCAGCCAATCACAAAAAAATAAAATAAATATAAAAAATAAGATAACAAGATATCAAGACACAGAAAGTGTTGTGTGCAAATGTGCAAATGACACTGTCAGTATGAGGTAGAGAATAATGAGTGTGTGATTAGTGATTATGAAGTAAGTCAGATGATGTTAAGAGGCTGAGTTTGAGTTCAGGAGCCTGATGGCCTTGGGTAAGAAACTCCTCCTAAGTCTCTCAGTTTTTGCCATCAGGCTGCGGAAGCGCTTACCAGATGGCAGCAGAGTGAATAGGCAGTTTCCAGGGTGATTTGAGTCCTTGATGATTATGACAGCTCTGCTTCTGCAGCATTTGTGGTAGATGTCCTGCAGAGAGGGGAGAGCAGACCCAGAGATACGCTCAGCTAAGCGCACAACTCTCTGCAAGGCCTGGCAATCTTGGCTGGAGCTGTTTCCATACCACACTGAGATGCACTGAGTCAATACAATTTCTATGGTCCCTGCATAGAAAGTTTTCAGGATTGTTGGTGAGACCCTGAATTTCCTCAGCTGTCGCAGATGGTACAGTCTTTGCCTGGCTTTCTTAACCTGTGTTTGGATGTGTGTAGTCCAAGTCAGGTCCTCGGAGATGTTTACACCGAGGTACTTGAAGCTGCTTACTCTCTCCACAGGGGTCCCGCTGATCACAAGAGGAGTGTAGGGCAGCAGGTGTCTCTTTCTGAAGTCCACAATCAGTTCTTTAGTTTTGCTCACGTCCAGAGAGAGACAGTTGTCCTGGCACCATGATGTAAGTCTCTCCACCTCATCCAAGTATGCGGTCTCATCATTGTTGGAAATGAGGCCCAGAACCACAGTATCATCAGCAAATTTGATAATAGATGTGGATCTGTGAGAGGACACGCAGTCATGTGTGTAGAGAGAGTAGAGCAGGGGACTCAGGACACAACCCTGCGGGGCTCCTACGTTCAGGGTGATGGAGTTGGAGGTGAACTGGCCTACCTTCACCACTTGAGGTCTGCCGGTGAGGAAATCTTGAATCCAGTCGCAGAGTGAAGTGTTTAGGCCGAGGTCTGAGAGTTTGACAGCTAGCTTGGTGGGGACTATAGTATTGAAAGCTGAGCTATAGTCTATGAATAGCAGTCTTGCATAGTTCTCATTGCTGCTATCAATGTGTGTGAGGGAGGAGTGGAGAATGTGAGAGGTGGCATCATCAGTTGATCTATTGGAGCGATAAGCAAACTGAAGAGGGTCCAAAGTAACAGGGATGGAGGAGCTAATGTGGCTCTTAACAAGTCTCTCAAAAACCTTCATGACTATTGATGTGAGGGCCACTGGACGATAGTCATTCAGGCAGGAGGGTTTATTGTTCTTAGGCACAGGGATGATGATGGATTTTTTAAAGGAGGTGGGAACTACAGAGGTAGCAAGGGACTCGTTGAAGATAGAAGTGAACAAACCAGCAAGCTGATCAGCGCATGATCTCAGGACTCGGCCTGTGATCCCGTCAGGTCCAGCCGCTTTCCTGATGATCACTCCCTTTAGTGCCCTCCGAACCTCGTCCTCCGACACGGTGATCACATGATTCTCACTTCTCTGCCTGCTGCTTCCTGACGCGCTGCCGCCGTTGCAATCAAAGCGGCCGTAGAAGGTGTTTAACTCGTCGGCCAGCGACGGATCTGCACTCACCTCCGCGGAAGATTTGTTTCCAAAGGCACAGATGGTCCTTAGTCCCTGCCACATGCGTCTTGAGTCATTGAGCTGAAAATGAGACTCAATTCTCTCTTTGTAACGATGTTTGGCGGCACTTACTGCTCGTCTGAGAGCATAACACGATGCTTTGTACACGCTCATATTCCCAGACAAAAGAGCCTCGTTGTATGCGGCAGTGCGTTTGTTAACCGCATCACGGATTGTTCTGTCCACCCACGGTTTCTGATTAGGGAAAGTCCTTACAGTAATCATTTCTGTAGCTTGTTCGGTAAGTGTGTTTACAAAGCTCACTGCTACATCCGTGAACTCGCTGACGTCAGATGAGCTCGCCCTGAACATGTCCCAGTGGCTAGATTAATCACAGTGGCTAGATTAACAAATAACCAGACATCACCCTATCTAAATATTCCCTCACAGTTTAATAGTAATGACTTTATGAATTTCTTCTCTGATAAAATAGATAACATCAGAAATACAATAACAAATGTAGGTTCTACGGCATCTAGTACTTCAGCTTCATTCATCGCACCCAAAGAAAAACTGCAGTGCTTTACAACTATAGGACGGGAAGAGCTAAATAAACTTATCACTGCATCTAAACCAACAACATGCCTATTAGATCCTGTACCCACTAAATTACTGAAAGAGTTGTTACCTGTAGCAGAAGAACCACTTCTCAATATTATTAACTCATCGTTATCTTTAGGTCACGTCCCAAAACCATTCAAGCTGGCGGTTATTAAGCCTCTTATTAAGAAACCACAACTAGATCCTAGTGAACTGGCAAATTACAGACCCATTTCAAATCTTCCGTTTATGTCTAAAATTTTAGAAAAAGTTGTGTCTGCTCAATTGTGCTCATTCTTGCAAAAAAATTATCTCTGTGAAGAATTTTAGTCAGGTTTCAGGCCCCACCATAGCACAGAAACTGCACTTGTTAAGATTACAAATGACTTGCTTCTTGCATCAGACCAAGGCTGCATCTCATTGCTAGTTTTACCTGATCTTAGTGCTGCGTTCGACACTATAGATCATGACATACTCATAGATCGATTACAAAACTATACGGGTATTCAAGGGCAGGCTTTATGATGGTTTAGATCCTACCTGTCCGATCTCTACCACTTTGTTTATTTAAATGGGGAGTCATCTCAATTATCACCAGTAAAGTATGGAGTACCACAAGGATCTGTCCTAGGTCCTCTGCTATTTTCAATATACATGTTGCCCCTTGGTAATATTATTAGAAAATACGGGATTAGTTTCCATTGTTATGCTGATGATACTCAACTATATATCTCAACAAGACCAGATGAAACTTCTAAATTATCTAAGCTAACAGAGTGTGTTAAAAATTTAAAAGTTTGGATGACCAATCATTTTCTCCTATTAAATTCAGATAAGACAGAGATATTACTTATCGGACCAAAAAACAGTACACAGAATCTCTTGGATTACAATTTGCATCTTGACGGATGTACTGTTACTTTCTCTACAGTCAAAAATCTGGGTGTTATATTAGGCAGCAACTTGTTTTTTGAAAATCATATTTCCAATGTTACAAAAACAGCATTCTTCCATCTTAGAAACATTGCCAAGCTATGGAACATGCTACCTGTTTCTGATGCAGAAAAGCTAGTTCATGCATTCATGACCTCTAGACTGGACTATTGTAATGCACTGCTAGGTGGTTGTCCTGCATCTTCAATAAACAAGCTAGAGATAGTACAAAATGCAGCGGCTAGAGTCCTTATCAGGTCAAGAAAATATGATCATATTACCCCAATTTTACAGTCTCTGCACTGGCTACCTATTAAGTTCTGTATCAGTTACAAAATATTATTACTTACCTATAAGACCCTAAATGGTTTAGCTCCTGCATAGCTAACTAGTCTTCTATCACGCTACAATCCAACCTGCTCCCTAAGGTCACAAAACTCTGGACTCTAGGATAGCAAAGTCCACTAAAGGAGGTAGAGCTTTTTCATATTTGGCTCCCAAACTCTGGAATAGCCTTCCTGATAACGTTCGGGGTTCAAACACACTCTCTCTGTTTAAATCTAGATTAAAGACACATCTCTTTAGCCAAGCATTCATATAATGCATTTATATAATGCATCTCATAATTGTTACGGAACTGCCAGACACAAAAGGTAAGTGTTGAACACGGTGAGTTTATTTACAGGAATAGATGAGACAACAGTGGTGATAGTCTTTGAGAGAGGTGAGTGGCTTTTCTTGGAAGTATTGTGGATAGTGCGCTGGGATTCTGACTGTGCCTCTTGGCAGGTTCGTGGCAGACAGGAATCCTGGAGAGCCCGTGAGGCACTAGAGTCTACAGCTGTTCAGGTATCTGGATGTGAGAGGCAAGACAGGAGGTAAGTATGAGCAGGAAAGGTACACAGGTAAGTATACTCAGCTAGCTTTCTGCTGTAGCGTAGCGGTCCTTGGAGTATCCATATGTCTCAACGTCATGGCAGCTTTGTGACTTTAAGATCCGACAGTAGTGCAGGATGAGGAGTGTGCTTATATCCAGTCCTAATGACTGTGGTGATACGGAGCAGGTGTGCATGATCAGTAATCAGGTGCAGGTGAAAGTGATCAGTGATGGAGGAATACGGGCCATTCTGTGACATTACCTTCCCGGACGGCGCGTCCCGCGACGTAATAACAATACCTGAGCGCCCTGGATGTCACATGGACGGCATCCAGGGCGGAACCGGAGATTCGGGAAGCCGAAGCCCCGGATCCGCCATGGCGGGACAGGAGGTTCAGGAGGCCATGGCGGGACAGGAGGTTCGGGAAGCCATGGCGGAGCTTCGGGAGGCCATGGCGGAAGGCCATGGCGGATCGGGAGGCCATGGCGGATCCGGGGCTTCGGGAGGCCATGGCCTATTTGTTTTGGGCGGCTATGGTGGGTCAGGGATCTCCGTGGCCTTGGCTCTGGGCCCGGCCACCCGGGCAGAGGATATATAGCCCCCCCCCCAAATTTTCTTGGGGAAGCTCCCCTCTAGTGGGCATTCTGGAGGAGCGGGCTCTGGAGGAGCGGGCACCAGGGGGCGCTCTGGAAGCGCAGGCACCAGGGGGCGCTCTGGAAGCGCAGGCACTAGGGGGCGCTCTGGACGGCTGGGCAGAACCAGCGGGAACTCGGGACTGCTGGGCTGAACCAGCGCAAACTCGGGACTGCTGGGCTGAACCAGCGCGAACTCGGGACTGCTGGGCTGAACCAGCGCGAACTCGGGACTGCTGGGCTGAACCAGCGCGAACTCGGGACTGCTGGGCTGAACCAGCGCGAACTCGGGACGGCTCTTGCGTGGAGCAGCCACTGGAGGGAACTTGCGGGGGGCAGCCACTGGAGGGCACCTGCGTGGGGCAGCCACTGGAGGGCACCTGCGTGGGGCAGCCACTGGAGGGCACCTGCGTGGGGCAGCCACTGGAGGGCACCTGCGTGGGGCAGCCACTGGAGGGCACCTGCGAGGAACAGCCACTGGAGGGCACCTGCGAGGAACAGCCACTGGAGGGCACCTGCGAGGAACAGCCACTGGAGGGCACCTGCGAGGAACAGCCACTGGAGGGCACCTGCGAGGAACAGCCACTGGAGGCCACAAGCGTGGGGCAGCCACTGGAGGGCACTTGTGTGGGGCAGCCACTGGAGGGCACTTGCGTGGGGCAGCCACTGGAGGGCACTTGCGTGGGGCAGCCACTGGAGGGCACTTGCGAGGAGCGGGCTCTGGGGTGCGCTGGCGAGGAGCGAGCTCTGGAGAGCTGGACGGACCCAGCAGGGACTCAGGAGAGCTGGACAGAACCAGCAGGGACTCAGGAGAGCTCTTCGCCGTGGCTGGCGGCATCGTCGCCGCGAGTGGCGGAACCATCATCGTCGCTTCGAGAAGCGGAATTATCATCGCCATCTCGGGCGGCGGAACCATCATCGGCGCTTCAGGCGGCAGAACCATCATCGTCGCTTCGAGAGGCGGAATTATTTTCGATGAGGTAAACGGCAGGTTGCCGATCCCCGAACCTCCCTTTCGGGGAACCAAAATTAACCGCCTCCTCATCTTCGGTAAATGGTCGGATCTTCTGTTATGGAACTGCCAGACACAAAGGTAAGTGTTGAACACGGTGAGTTTATTTACAGGAATAGATGAGACAACAGTGGTGATAGTCTTTGAGTGAGGTGAGTGGCTTTTCTTGGAAATTGTGGATAGTGCGCTGGGATTCTGACTGTGCCTCTGTCTCTTGGCAGGTTCGTGGCAGACAGGAATCCTGGAGAAGGCACTAGAGTCTACAGCTGTTCAGGTATCTGGATTGAGAGGCAAGACAGGAGGTAAGTATGAGCAGGAAAGGTACACAGGTAAGTATACTCAGCTAGCTTTCTGCTGTAGCGTAGCAGTCCTTGGAGTATCCATATGTCTCAACATTATGGCAGCTTTGTGACTTTAAGATCCGACAGTAGTGCAGGATGAGGAGTGTGCTTATATCCAGTCCTAATGACTGTGGTGATACGGAGCAGGTGTGCATGATCAGTAATCAGGTGCAGGTGAAAGTGATCAGTGATGGAGGAATACGGGCCATTCTGTGACAATAATCTTGTACTGCAGTTATATTTGATCAAATGCACATTATTATTCTTTAGCTTTGGTTGAACAAATAATTTTTGCTTGGATGGAACAACAGCTACGCTAATTATGTCTCTATTTGTTTCTCTGTTTCTGCCCCGTGGTAACTAGGAATTACACAAGCTTCAGTCTGGATCCAACCCTTAAATGATCTGAGATGACCAAACACCTGAGAAGAGATGATGCCAACCCCTCAGAGGACCTCAGAGGATGCCAACCCTCAGCCAACATACATTTTGCCATAAGTTAAATATATTAAGTTTCTACAGTATATAAATATATTGTAGAAACTTAATTTCCTGTAAAGCTGCTTTGCAACGATTGTATCGTAAAAGGCGTTATACAAATAAACTTGAATTGAATTGAAAATGTATTTATTTACGTAGTTATTTCCACATTTATTTATTTCCACATTTATTTATTTCTACATTAATTTATTTTCACATTTATTTATTTCTACATTTCTTTGTCCGTAGGGTAATAAGGAGGCCGTGTTTTACCGCAGGAATAGCAATCGAGCCAGAGTAGTCGAGAGGTAAGCTTTGAGGCCACAGTGACACCTTGTGGTGCCCAAACGAAGTACAAGAAGTGTAGCCTACATGGCTATTAACAGTGTGGCCTGTTGATAGTGTGGGATGAATGACTTAGATGGGCAATATGGCCAAAATATAACGGGTTATTATTTCAGTTTCACATGGGGGGTTGTTTCGGCTGGGAAGCCTGCAATCTGTGCTGTTTTTTTAGGTTTCACTTTCAATGCATAGCCTACAAAGCATGTTTCCAAGATTCGGAATAGAAGGAGGCATCAGTTACTGTAGAAGATTTGTCACCTCGCGCCACTTCCCGTGTGGACAGTCACCGCATCAACTGATTATAATGGGTTCTCTTGGTGTAGACATGCTTTAGATTCGGATTAATCACTCGTCTTAGGCTGGAAATATCCAGAATTAGGTCAAACAAAAGGTGTCTATGGGAACGGAGCTAGTGAAACACACACGCCATACACTGAACATACAAGCATCATGCTCAAACAGCGCTTGTCGTGTGCCCTCAGCTTTTTGAGCTGCATTTTTTTTAATGTAACCAAGAACCAAAAACAACATTGACAACATCAGAAATAAACCAGTAAACTGATGTCCAGGGGCATTTTTTTTAAACCGTATTAAATGCATGCATCATGAATATGGAATGCCACGTTCTTAATTACAATTGATAAATTCAGTTAAAATAATAAAGTCCAATCAGTGTCAACAAAAGCCATCAGAGCCATCATTACTGAATGCATTTACATTGAAATTAGCCTACAAATGCATAACATTTTATGAAATTAATGTTTTAAATTTTGAAGGCAGAAATATGTCAATATGTCAATCAATTAAATGAAACGTTTAATATGAAACTAAAACAGACACTAGGTGGCGCCAAGTCACTGTCTTAACGAGTGAGTTCAATCCATTCAACTGATTCCTTCAAATAGGTTACGCTGATTACGAAAACACCACTATTTGTTGCCGCATATCAGCTGTGGATTTGTTTCTGTGATAATTATATGTGGGCCTAATGCGTTATTTAAAAAAAAAAAAATCTTTTCATGACAAAATGATCAAAAAGATGGCAGGTAGGGGACATGTTCGGGGGAACACGACTTCTTATGTTGAAAGAACGACATTTATTTCTCATGGCCATGCGTTTAATGCACGAACCTGCGTCACCATATAGCAACCTTGTATATTCAGAAATGGATATTATGAATACAATATTTTATTTTTTTGAATGTAAGAAAGTGCAGAATTAAGAATTATTATATTAACCCATACTGCACATACCATGCAGGCCAATATGTAGCCTAATATTCTTCCTTTCTTTATTATTAGGCTATATATTATTTATTATTATTATTATTAGCATATCCAAAATAAAATTAAAGTTGGGCAAGAAGTTACAGATGTTCTTGTGTCCAGTTTGGTTTTCTTTTACGTTTGCATGTCTTACTATCAGCCACGATTATTCTACTCTGTTAATTAAAAGGTGGTTTATATGCATCCACTCCGAGAAGCATACATGTAAGAGACTGACAATTAGCCAAGGGCAGTTCTAGACCCTTTTTAGGTGGGCTTCAGCCCCCCTATTTGTCGTCTCAGCCCCCCTAAAACTATAATCAGCTATCTGAATGATCAGGCCAGTGCTGCTTCCTCAAGAAAGTTTATCATTCTCGCTCGTTTATCGATCTCAATGTGATAATCACGCACTGTGATAGATCGTTAATGTGCGCACACACATTTGAATGAAGAGTGCACGCACTGAGAGGCACTGCACAGACAGCACACCAGCATGGTCTCATGAAAGTGTGTTTCATTGGCACGAATTTCTTTCTATTTGGTGTGCTTATGATACGCACCTTTCCCACAACCCATACCTAATCATTGTGTCTCATATGCACACCAAAGTCAGTTTTTGCGCATAAATAGCACACCAAATAGAAACAGAAAATAGTGCCATTGAAACGCACTTGCATGAGAATGTCATTCACTTTCGTGTACTCTCGAGCAAATAAGCAAATACACAAAATATTATGTCACAATGGCTGTCTTGACAAGTGTCCAGTAAACGCAGTCAGTTACGTCTTAAACATAAACTGTTAAGAAAATATTGGATGTGTCAGTATGCATTTCTTATATTTGGGTAATAATGTTAATCAAACAACAAAAGAAAAACATGAGAATCACTCACTAAGTAACTTCTGTAACTCTAATAGGCAGTGTTGGGCAGTAACTATTTACTGTAACTTAGTTACTGTAATAATATTACTTTTTGCAGTAACTAGTAGTGTAACTATATTACTAATAAGATTTCAGTAATATTACAGTTACCATCCATAAAACATCTTAGTTACTTAGTTACTTTTGATGCCTCAACCCCGCTGATTTAAAATCCAACAATCAAATAATTCCTAGATTTATTTTCATAATTTTCACAACTCGCACATGCATGTGATGTCCCCAGTGCTGCAGGCAAGCTTGGAATATGGAAAAGCTTACATTCTGCAGATAGAAATATTGCATTATATTGATTTTGTCAAGAAAAACGATGATCTGAACACTGTTGTGTAAGTTGTGGCTTTACTTTACTCTGGCGTTACATCCCACCCACATCCCTCTGATCAGCATGTGGTACATTATATTACTATAATTAAAAAATATTTTTGGAAAATTAAACAGCTTCTTACAAACTTATGTGATTTGATAAAATACATAATGAAATATAATCGTATGTGGGTAATGGAGAAATTACAATTAGATTCAAGGCAGACATGATAATTAATGAGATTAGTGCAACATTTCTACTTGAATGTCACTATCAATCACTATTGAGTGTTTGTAATAACTTCTGACTGCGATCCAATGTGGATTTTGGTCAAATGATGAGGCAGAAATATGTTTTTAGTAACATTCTAGACAAATTTTATGTGGAAGATACACAGTTAAAACTTCTGTGGGGCGTGAAGAAAAAGTAATGTAACTAGTAGTGTAACTAATTACTGTTGCCAGAAAGTAATAAGTAAAGTAACAATATTACTTTTGAAAGGAGTAACTAGTAATGAGTAATATATTACATTCTTTGAGTAACTAGCCCAACACTGCTAATATGTAATACAGTTTTCATAAGCACAGAAAAATACTGTTTATTTAGGTAATTTGTATCGTTGTATCTAAAGGTCTCTCTGAGGGCTAAGCTAAAGATGAAATCCTAGAACCACCCCTGCAAATTAGCTGAACATATATTTGTTTAATTAGTGACACAGCCTGCATGTTAAAATCTTTATTTGAATGTGGCAATTAACATTATTTTTAAACCTTTATTTGGATATGGCAACATAATATCGTGCTCTACAATATTTCTATGAATAAATCTCTGACAGAGACCCCTATCAGCCAATCACTGTGTGCATATTTAGTAAGCATGCTGATGTCATTCATAGCAACAAGGTCAACCCCGCCCTTACTCTTAGCTTAAGACTTCTCTCTATTCCTTAGTAAAAGTTAGTCCCAGCAGCTTTGTGAATAGGTTTTAAGAGAAAACTCTTAGCTAAAAACTTTTACTGCTATTTAGGAGAACTCTTCGTGGTAAGATAAAATGTTTTGTGAATACGGGCCCAGGTATATAAAGCGCAGGGCAGAAAGAACTGAGAGCAAGCGGGAAATAAAATAAATAGGCTAGCCTACAAAATGCAGGCTAATCCAAAATAATAGCCTACGTGTATGGATTTGAAAGACTTTGGGATGAGATTAATATTTTAGCTTAAATATTCTTTAAAAAAATTTGTTTTGAATTTAAGAAAGTGCAGAAATTAGACTATATATTAGGCTATATATTATATATTATTATTATTGTTCTTAGCATATAAACTAATTACTAGGCTATCAAAAAAAGGGGGGAAAATTAAATGTATAGCCTAGGCCTAGCCTATGTTAAATTCCTGTACAGAGAACTCGTAACTTAATTTAATTAAAGGAAGAAAGTAAGAAAGAAAGAAAGAAATGATCACTGAATGGATTTAAAAAGCTGGATGGATGGGAAAGATAGTAATGTTTTTCTAGGCATGTCACATGTCTTATTTTTCAATGTATTGATTATAACAAGGTTCATAAATGTTGTCTGTGGACTGCATATAATCTGCAACATATCACGCGCACGATGTACAGGTAGGTTAATATAATATTTTCTTAATTCTGCGCTTTATTAAATTAAAAAAATTGTATTAATGCATTCGTAATATCCTTTTCTGAATATCCAAGGTTTGGTCACGCAGGTTCGTGCATTAAACGCATGGCCACGAGAAATAAATGTCGTTCTCTCAACATAAGAAGTCGTGTTCCCCCGAACATGTCCCCTACCTGCCATCTTTTTTATCATTTTGTCATGAAAAGATTTTTTATTTTTTTAAATAACACATTAGGCCCACATATAATTATCACAGAAACAAATCCACAGCTGAACCGCGGCAACAAATAGTGGTGTTTTCGTAATCAGCGTAACCTATTTGAAGGAATCAGTTGAATGGATTGAACTCACTCGTTAAGACAGTGACTTGGCGCCACCTAGTGTCTGTTTTAGTTTCATATTAAAAATGTAATTTAATTGATTGACATATTTCTGCCTTCAAAATTTAAAACATTCATTTCATAACATTTTATGCATTTGTAGGCTAATTTGCATTCAGTAATGATGGCTCTGATGGCTTTTGTTGTCACTGATTGGACTTTTACTAGTAACAGCCCTTTATTATTTTAACTGAATTTATCGATTGGTAAGAACGTGGCATTCCATATTTATGATGCATACATTTAATACTGTTTAAAAAAAATGCCCCTGGACATCAGTTTACGGGTTTGTTTCTGATGCTGTCAATGTTGTTTTTGGTTACATTAAAAAAATGCAGTTAGCTCAAAAAGCTGAGGGCACACGACAGGCGCTGTTTGGATGAGCTTGTGTTGGCGTGTGTGTTTCACTAGCTCCGTTCCCATGGACACCTTTTGTTTGACCTAATTCTGGATATTTCCAGCCTAAGACGTGTGATTAATCCGAATCTAAAGCGTGTCTACACCAAGAGAATCCATTATAATCATTTGATGAGGTGACTGTCCATACGGGAAGTGGCGCGAGGTGACAAATCTTCTACAGTAACTGATGCCTCCTTCTATTCCGAATCTTGGAAACATGCTTTGTAGGCTATACGTTGAAAGTGAAACCTAAAAAAACAATGCGATTACAGATTGCAGGCTTCCCAGCCGAAACAACCCCCCACATGAAACTGAAATAATAACCCGTGATATTTTGGCCATATTGCCCATCTAAGTCATTCATCCCACACTATCAACAGGCCACACTGTTAATAGTCATGTAGGCTACACTTCTTGTACTTCGTTTGGGCACCACAAGGTGTCACTGTGGCCTCAAAGCTTACCCCTCGACTACTCTGGCTCGATTGCTATTCCTGCGGTAAAACACGGCCTCCTTATTACCCTACGGACAAAGAAATGTATAAATAAATAAATGTATAAATAAATAAATGTGGAAATAAATACGTAAATAAATACATAAATGTGAAAATAAATAAAAGTGGAAATAAATAAATGTATAAAATAAATAAATAAATAAATGTGGAAAAAAAAGAAAAAATACATAAATAAGGAAATAAAATTATAAATAATTATTTATTTGTGCTTTTTTACTTTTCTTTGTATATTTATTTATATATTTATTTTTGCTTTTTTACATTTCTTTATACATTTCTTTATTTATTTCTAATTATGGCAGGATTGGCATTCCATAAACTTCACATTGCTTTCTTATGCCATTTTTAACTACCACATTCCTATTCACGATCATTCTGGTAGCACATGAAGAAATAATCAGTGAAAACAGGCAAAGACATTGATAGCTTTAGCAATTAGCCTTACAGAGTGCCAAGAAATGCAATTTGGAAAACAAATGCGTGATACTTACTTTGTCTGGAGCTGACGTTTACGCACTAAGTGCTGGTATTGATTCCTAAACATATAGGGGGCTTTACCGATTCTTTTCCGGTACATTTTCTTCGAAAATGAAATTTCACATTTGAAAATGAAAACCACATTGTCCTCAGTGGCTCAGATGGAGGGAGTCTATGGAGAATCCTATGTTCATTAGTACATTCCAAAACACAACACTTGTAATGCCTCTTTGGCGCTGACATTGTATCTCCAGCAGCTACAGCAAGAATAAAGAAATGGCGGACTGCTGCTTCTCATTCAGGGCTGTGTTTATGCTAATAGGGCAGAGAGCATCACAAATGGGTGGGACATTTTTCCCTATGATGACGTGTACATAGAGAGAAATCTGGAACTGCTCCTTTGGAGAGACTGTTTATTATTTATTGGTATTATAAAAAATGAGTGGGTGGATTTTTAACATTATAGGCTGGTTGTTTTCACACACTGCGGCCATACAACTGTATTCAAACACCTTATAAAAGTGATTTTTGCATAATAGGTCCCCTTTAAAGCTTAAAAAGACAGTCAACCATTCACTGCCATTACGTGAATGAGCACTAAAACATTTGTATGTGTTTTTGGAAAAAGAAAAAAGATATACTAACACACACATCTTTAGAACAATTAATTATATTAATTATAACAACTAAAAAACTGGAACAATGTGATTTAGCCTTGTAAACAAAACAGTGCAGTCACTACCCAAATAGTAGCTTGACTACGTCAGACTTCGTACTTCCGCTCAATTTCAGTTCGCTTCTGTACTCAGTCTGATATAGAAAACCAGCTCCCAGATTATCTCCGGCTCCGAAACAGCCGTCCAACCAGCGAACAGAGGGCGGGCTGAGAGCCGTGACGTAGACGCTAAACGCCGAATCAGATTGTAGTTTAGGTTAGGGAAATCTAAAACGACAGCGGACATGGAGACACAGGATGTTTTTCACTCTGTTGTGGAGATTATTCCCGGCATTTGCCAACTGAAGCCCGAACAAGAAGAGTGTTTGGTTCACATTTTGAATGGAGGTGATGTTATGGCCCTACTCCCGACAGGTTTTGGGAAAAGTTTAATTTATCAATTGTTACCGATCGTCAGCGAGAAACTGGGGAGGCGTGTGATTGGCTTACGGGTACACCAATGATTTTAAACTTCAGACAAGCGCCCCCCCCCCCGAGAAAGTAAACGCTTGTCAATTATGCCCTTCCAGACTCTGTCTACGAAGCAAAGCGAAGTAGCAGAGTTTGGTATTACCAGGCTACCCAAATAGGTGGTGTTTTGTCAAAAAATATTTTAGAAGAGGAAAACCATTCTAGATCAGTCTGAAGATGAAAACTGACTGTAAGTAGTTTTTGTACTTTTATGTTTATAAATTTGGCCCATATATGCACAAACAGACATAAACATACATGGTACTTACCAACACTTGTCATGGTCGTAATTGACCAATATGTTGCAGATATATAATGTTCAAAGTGGGACTGAGTAGATTTAAGCCCAGTATTCCACGCCCATGACTCCTCCTGACATCTTAAAAGTAAATAAAAGAATCACAATGAGCTTTATTGCCAGGTATGTTTACACATACAACGAATTTGTTTTCGTGACAGAAGCTTCCGCAGTGCAACAGAATGACAGTGACAGGACAGATAATAAAAGAATAAAAATAGAACAAGTAAGGAATAACAATATACAAATTGACAATTGTATGTACAGGTATATTACAATAGACAGTTTTGTATGTATAGGTATATTATGTGCAAATTCGAAGTGTAAACTAAGTAGGCCTATGTGTGTTAGATAAATAAGTTTTATAAGTGTATAAATAGTGTCGTGTGTTCCACAATTATTGTCAAGTGTTCATAAGATGGATTGCCTGAGGGAAGAAACTGTCATGTGCCTTGAATAAAGGCTTGAATAAAATGGAAATGTCTATAAAATTCTATAACTACTGGTATTTTCTTCTCTGACTTACAGGCTATCACTGTTAAAACATTTATTAACACCGTGTCTACACTGGATGCGACTAAAAGTGACCGCTGCAAATCATTTGAACATTGTGTCAGTATGTCATAAATAGAATGAGGCATCAGTTTACTGTCGGGGATTTGTCGTGTCGCGCCACATCGAGTGTAGACAGCATCACTGATTATAATGAGTTCTATAGTATTTTGTCACACAGCGCCGCTCGCGTCTAGTGTAGACATGGTGTAATAAGTTGCACTTACCTTTCTTCATGGCAGGCAGACAGGTACAACAAGCCAGCACAAAAATGCACAGTGAAAATCAGGAGGAAGAGGCATTTTGTTGTCCTTTCTTCGAACAGATTTTTATATATGTCACATTCTTTTTGGCAGAAATACTGATAAATCTGAAACCACAAAACAATTGCTGTGATTAAGTATCATGATAACAACACAACTACCTAACAGAACCACAACTAATCCATACACTTGTTCTACTATCCCAACCACAAAGATAAAAGTCAGCATTACGATTATGAAAAATTAATTATTGATGAGTATTCAGTGTTGGGGAGTATTTAAATGTAATGGAATTACGTAATTTAATTACAAAATAAATGTAACTGAAATCTGTTACATTTACTGAGTAAAAATGGGTAATTAAATTACAGTTACTGAAAATGTTAACGATTACAAAGGGGTTACAGCTGAATATTTTCACACACAAAGATTTTATTGATTTCTTTCCAAAATTGCATTGACTGCTCTAAAATGACACCATTGTTTCAGGACACAAAATATAGGACACATGTTCATTGATAACTGTTTTATTTAATGTTTGGGTTTATGTACAGGTGCATCTCAATAAATTAGAATGTCGTGAAAAAGTTAATTTTTTTCTTGTAACATTTCAAAAAGTGAAACTTTCATATATTTTAGATTCATTGCATGTAAAGTAAAACATTTCAAACGTTTTTTTTTGTTTTAATTTTGATGATTAGAGCTTACAGCTCATGAAAGTCAAAAATCAGTATCTCAAAATATTAGAATATTTACATTTGAGTTTCAATAAATGACCATCCCTACAGTATAAATTCTGGGTATCTCTTGTTCTTTGAAACCACAATAATGGAGAAGACTGCTGACTTGGCAATGATCCAGAAGACGAACATTGACGCCCTCCATAAAGAGGGTAAGTCACAGAGGGTCATTACTGAAAGGTGTGGCTGTTTACAGAGTGCTGTATCAAAGCATATTAAATGCAAAGTTGACTGGAAGGAAGAATTTGGGTAGGAAAAGGTGCACAAGCAACAGGGATGACTGCAAGCTTGAAAATACTGTTAAGCAAAGCTGATTCAAACACTTGTGAGAGCTTCACAAGGAGTGAACTGAAGCTGGAGTCAGTGCATCAAGAGTCACCACGCTCAGACGTCTTCAGGAAAAGGGCTACCAAGCCACTTCTGAACCAGAGACAACGTCAGAAGCATCTTACCTGGGCTGTGGAGAAAAAGAACTGGACTGTTGCTCAGTGGTTCAAAGTCCTCTTTTCAGATGAAAGTAAATTTTCATTTCAAGGTCCCAGAGTCTGGAGGAAGAGTGGAGGGGCACATAATCCATGTTGCTTGAAGTCCAGTGTGAAGTTTCCACAGTCAGTGATGATTTGGGCTGCCATGTCATCTGCTGGTGTTGGTCCACTGTGTTTTCTGAAGTCCACAGTCAACGCAGCCATCTACCAGGAAATTTTAGAGCACTTCATGCTTCCTTCTGCTGACAAGCTTTATGGAGATGCTGATTTCATTTTCCAGCAGGACTTGGCACCTGCCCACACTGCCAAAGGTACCAAAAGCTGGTTCAATGACCATGGTGTTACTGTGCTTGATTGGCCAGCAAACTCGCCTGACCTGAACCCCATAGAGAATCTATGGGGTATTGTCAAGAGGAAGATGAGAGACACCAGACCCAACAATGCAGATGACCTGAAGGCCACTGTCAAAGAAACCTGGGCTTCCATACCACCTCAGCAGTGCCACAAACTGATCACCTCCATGCCACGCCGAATTGAGGCAGTAATTAAAGCTAAAGGAGCCCCTACCAAGTATTGAGTACATATACAGTAAATGAACATACTTTCCAGAAGGCCAACAATTCACTAAAAGTGTTTTTTTTATTGGTCTTGTGAAGTATTCTAATTTGTTGAGATAGTGAATTGGTGGGTTTTTGTTAAATGTAAGCCTAAATCATCACAATTAAAAGAACCAAAGACTTAAACTACTTCAGTCTGTGTGCATTGAAATTATTTAATACACGAGTTTCACAATTTGAATTGAATCACTGAAATAAATGAACTTTTCCACAACATTCTAATTTATTGAGATGCACCTGTATATGCTTTATTTTTTAAATTAACTGTTGTTGTTATTTTCCAAGGCATTGCTAGATGCCAGTGTTTCCTGTCGTAACCAAAGATTTCAAAAATGGTATCAGAGCTATTAAACTATATCTTGTTATGATTTAAAATCTGTATTTAACCTCAGAACAATCTCAAAGTAATAAGAGGTGCTAAAGTTTGATTTTGTAGTGGCTGTGCTTTAACATTAAATTATAACCTTAATTCAAGTGATGATGGATTCCGAAAGTCTGATAGTAATCAGTGTTGAGTCCTACTGTAAGGTTAACTATGCCTACTTTAAATGTTTGAAAATGATTAATAGTTAAGAAAAATTTCGAACAATTTCAAATTTTAGAAAAGTAATCAAAAAGTAATCAAATGTAAACAGTTACATTACTTTAATAAAGTAAATGAAATAGTTACACTATTTATTACATTTTAAATGGGGTTAACTTGTAATCTGTTACCTATTGCATTTCTAAAGTAACCTTCCCAACACTGTAAGTATTACAATATATTAACAAAAAAAAGAGAGAAAAAGGAAGGAGATAATTTGTATATAGAAATATATCTAACATACCCTGCGAATCCAAATGAGTCTATTCAGCCTGACTAGGCCTGAAATTGTCCAATGTTCTGCACCGCCGTAAGCAAAAACAATCAAATCCAAAGGTAAAATTGCAAGGACATCATAATACAATTTCCAAGACTTTCGATACACTTGAAATATTGCTGCTAAATCTGTCACGTGTCCTGGAGAACAGCGAAAAAGATGAAGGAAGTTTTAGGCATCAAACAATAACAGCAATTAATTATTAAAATGAGGTCATCATTTTCCCGTATATTACTGATTATAAAATTATAAAATGTCTATTATAGGAAATAACAAACTACTGTGAAACACTTACTATACATGTCCACTGGCACAGAGGGAGCGCAGCTAAGTGAGAGTTGCCAATACTGTACTTTCAAAAGCCATTTGGGTGCATCATTGTGACTGTGGCTGATTTAGCAAATGTGAGCGACACAAATAGTGCATGCAGCAGCATGTTAGGGTGCATCTTAATCAGCTTGTGAATCAGTATATCATGTATTCAAAATTGGGACCCTGGGTACCCTGAGACACTGATTACTAAATTTCTGATGACATGACTACATGCTTGTGTTTTAAACCCTGACCACTGATACCTTTCTGATACCTTGTTTTGTTCTGTTATATATTCCTAAAATATTTTAGCTGACTTTCATTTATAAATATTATCTATATTATGTTTAATACCAGTGTAGCAATGTGTGTTTATAAGGAAATGGATGTAAATGGATGGATTCTGCGATTGACATAACATAGCCTTTAACATAGCTCACAGTTTTAAAAACCTCTGACTCTAAGCTATATTGCAATTTCAGTTTTATTTTGATTCATTTCAACTTTGAATTTATGATTTTTTTTAATATTAATTAAAAGAAAAATCAACCAGCATGCCAAACAGAGGTCACTCTTTGTTTTTCTCATAACACCTTTGTTCTGCAATGTTGTGCTTTGTGTTGTATTTGGTGTTAAGGGTCTCTTAGTTAAGTCACAAACCATGATTTTAAATAGAGTAATAGGCAACAATGCGATTTATACTTTGATATACTCCTGCCATATACTCCATACCAGTGAACACATACGATTAGTGTTAAACATATTTTGCTGTGCACAAATGAAAATCAGTTTTAAGTTAACACATTTTTGAATAAACAATTTACCAAGATATATTAAATGTGCCTTTATTACGAAAATGAACATGTACATTAAACATTGACCTACCATCCTCTGTAAGCACTCCAGTACGAAGATTTACTAGTATGTCAAATGCTGCAGCAACGTAAATCAGGCCACTAACTAACAGGTAAAATGCACCCCAGCCTCCACTGAAAAGCCCTTAACGGGCAACAACAAAAATTACTAATATTAGACAAAACATTAAAAAGCCTAAGCACATGTCTTTGTGCCTTTAATTCACCAACAGATTAAATGTACTAGAATATTAATTGAAATATTTAATTTTTACCATAAAAAAAACTGTTATTTTTTTTACTAGTGGGTGCAGGACACTATAGTTAATTTATGTAAGTGAGTGTAAAATGTAAAATAATGTAATGTATGTAAAATAAAGTGAACTGTGACATATACCCAAGAATTCTCCATACAGTGGACTACCAATAAAATTGATTAAAAAAAATTGGGACCAAAAATTATTCAGACACTTTGACCTGACCATGTTTTGCTGAAGTGTTTTTTCTTTAATTGCTAATGCCAACTTTTTACACCACAGACTGAACTAAACTAAGCATTGCTTGGTAATTGGTTGACCTAAATTGGTTTCATCTAATTGTGTACTTATATTTAACAGCTGAATCATTTTTGGTTGATTGTAATCCATCACATACCTTTCTATCAAAATTATCTGACATTATCAAGATGAATTTGTTCTGACACAGTTTAACTCTGAGTTCTTGTCATATTTTATTACCATTTTCTAAACTATAGCGAATAAACTGTGATAATGTGAGAAATGTTGAAGGTGTCTGAATCAATTTTGGATTGACTGTACAGTTATGGCCAAAAATATCGGCACCCTTGGTAAATATGATCAAAGAAGGCTGTGAAAATTAATCTGCATTGTTAATCCTTTTGATCTTTATTTAAAAAAATTCACAACAATCTAACCTTTCATTGGATAATAAGAATTTAAAATGGGGGGAAATATCATTATGAAATTTATGTTTTTCTCTAATACACATTGGCCATAATTAACGGCACCCTTTTATTCAATACTTTTTGAAACCTCCATTTGCCAGTTTAACGGCTCTAAATTTTCTCCTATAATGCCTGATGAGGTTAGAAAACACCTGACGAGATCAGAGACCATTCCTTCATCCAGAATCTCTCCAGATCCTTCAGATTCACAGCTCCATGACGGTGCTTCTTCTCTTCAGTTCACCTCACTCATTTTCTATAGGGCTCAGGTCAGAGGACTGGAATGGACATAGCAGAAGCTTGGTTTTGTGCTCAGTGACCCATTTTTGTGTTGTTTTTGAGGTTTGTGTTTGGATTATTGTACGGTTGGAAGATCCAAACATGGCCCATTATAAGATTTCTAACAGAGTCAGTCACTTATTGATTTTTTATCTGTTGGTATTTGATAGAATCCATGATGCCATGTGTCTAAACAAAATGTCCAGGACCTCCAGCAGAAATATAGGCCCACAACATCAAAAATACAGCAGTATATTTCATTGTACACATGGGGTACTTTTTATCCCTGTGTTCACCAAACCCATCTTGAGTGTTTGCTGCTAAAAAGCTAATTTTTTTTTTTGTTTCATCTGACCATAGAAGCCAGTCCCATTTGAAGTTCCAGTCGTGTCTGATAACTGAATATGCTGGAGTTTGTTTTTGGATGAGCTAGGAGAATTTTTCTTGAAACCCTCACAAACAATAATTTCATGTTCATAATCACCCTGGAGTGCTCAAAATTGTAAATATGAATGGGAATATACTTCAGAGATATTTTACTCATAATAATTTCTAGGACTGCCAATTATTGTGTCCAGCGTGTATTAGAGAAAAACATTTATTTCATAATGATATTTCCCCCCATTTTAAACTCTTATTATCCAATGAAAGGTTAGATTTTTGTGATTTTTTTTAATAAAAGATCAAAAGGATTAACAATGCATATTAATTTTCACAGCCTTCTTTGATCATATTTACCAAGGGTGCCGATATTTTTGTACATGACTGTATGTAATGCTGTTAACCTCTCACTAAAACAACAATGCTCTAAATTAAAAAGACACATACCCTTTGATTCTGCATTGCTGGTGAAAAAAAACACCCATATCTCCAGGAAAACTGAAACAGTGATGCACCAGAAAAAAAAGTACCTCCAGACCTTTACAAAAGCACTTTCAGGGTGTAAAGTTCTCTTCCAAAAAGACTAGAGAAACAGGCAAAGCAAGTAAATATCGAATGGAATAACAATTCAAATACACATACATACATTCACAATACTCACATCAAATTGATGGGGCTGGTTTAAAACGTATTCCAAGGATGCTCCAAAAATCCTCTGGTCTTTTGTCTACAACAAATGTTTTGCAGTTTTGCAATCATACTTAGCATATCTGTACAATTATTAGAAATAAAAAACCTCTATTTCAAAAATATAGTGGGAGAACTATCACGTCAAATGTGGTTTATTAAAAATATAATTAAAGCCTGTGGTAAACATAACGTGACGATACATTGATGTTTTGTTCTACAACATAAACTGCTCACACTCATAACCTACACTTTCTCATCTAGTTACTTATTGAAAACATGTTTTCAAAAATGAACATAACTGCTTCAAAATGTGTGTTTTGGGTATGGATGTGTCAAAGTACGGCCATGTTATGTTTACCACAGGCTTCATTTTACTCATAAATTGAAAAACCCCATTATAAAACCCCATTGGAAAATCTCAAAGGAACCAGCAGCGCATTACACTTCTGGGTTCTGACGTCATAGTTCCCCTAGTCTCGCGTAGCCAGACCTTCAGACTGACAGCAGAAGGTCTGGGAACCTTGGCCGCTTTGAATGGCCAAGGCCCACCCAAGAGGCCATATGACTGACAGGTAAAGCAACCAGTCACGTTTTGTTTTGTGCCGCATCATGTTTAGGGGCGTGGAAATGTCGCCACAGACCGGTGTGTAAAACTCTCGGACACATTTTAAAGATTCTATGCTGCAAACTTAAAATTTTTCACATACTTTTGAAAATCCAGCGTCTAGTTGATCCTGATAAGCGCTCGTCGTCACAGTTGTAAACACGATGGCTTTCTTTCATTCATGAGGGGGTTTGGTGCCATGGCATTTTTGTTTCCAGGCGGAACGTTAAAGAACACGACACACACACAAGTCTCCCGGAAATCCTGTATAATCTAACCAATCTGATGACGACTTCGAAACTCCTGAAGTGTTTCTAGCTAAGGGTGCCTTATAAATCAGACGTTCAGCCAACGGTCCATGGGCATGACGTAGGGCTGGGCGGTATATCGAGTTTGTACGATATATTGATATATTTTTTATAAGCGATACGGTATGAAGCAATACCGTTAATATCGATAGACAGTAGTTTGATACAAGCGCATCTGAAAAGAATATCTATGGAGGACACAGACTGAACTGCTGCGGAGAAAGTGCATCATACAATTTGTTCTAAATGTGTGACAAGCTTTATATGAAGGGATTTAAAAAACTCGTAAGATACAGTAGCTTATAGTTTATAGTTTCAGTTTAAAGCGGCTCTGACAGAACGGCTGCGTGTGAGGCTGACAGAGATGCTACTCGCCTGTTTAATGTGTTTGAGATGTGCTGTTTTCCTTAATGCATAACTTAGATTTCACAGGTATATTCTCCATCTGTAAATGTTTAAAAAGCCATGGAAATATATCCACTTTGCTGTCAGAAGTGCATGAGCTTTTGCTTTGCGATTCTCCGCTAAACTTCACAGACTTCGTTTAGAACAAGCGCCGCAGTGCGCATGTGCGCCAAACAGACAGAGCGCAATGAAATAGGAGCGTAATAACTCTGACTAAAATATTAATTTTGCTGAAATATTTGTAGTCGGAAAATGTGACATATGTAGAATTTTAAACCTACAAGTAAGTGTACTCAGTCACTAACCTCAAGGTTGATACTCTGGTCCTTTTCAAATACAGCATTTTGTGGTACAGAGGCAACTCCATATGCACATGCTTCTCTTAGGGGATGCCTGAAATTTTGAAGACGTTTCTTGGCAGCTCTGGCAATCTCAAGAGCAGCTTTAGAAAAAGATATGAAACTCTAGTGTACTGTAATTGACGACTCTTATAGTAAAAACAAAACATCATAAATCACAAAGATTTAGAAAATGTTATTACCTTTAGGGTAGTCAGCAAAGAGTAAAAGCAAATCCTTGCGTTCCAAAATGATAATTTCACATTTTGTTAATGCACATATTGTAACATTTCTAGGGATTTCATACAGCAAATGGACCTGAAAAAAATTGTATTGTATTACTGATGGTATGGCATTTTGTTCCTCTTTATAGTTTATCTTTTTTAGGTTTCATTTCCACCCTGAAATTGTGATATTTATTAACTTTCATTAAAGGTGAAGTAGGGCTGTAAGGATCAATGTGACAACCAAGTTTCTCACACCTGTGCTGGCAAAATGAGTCACAATGAGCAAATTTTCAATTTTAATTCCACATTCTCCATTAAAATGCTTTCAAAATGATGTATGATTTGTTGGAATCAGACAAAAAAGGACTGAACTACACCCGTTTGAAGTTGACAGAGTTAGCAAACTCAATTCTGAGAAAAAGTTAAAGTTTTCTGAGGGTTCCAAAGCAAAATTACTGAGCAACATTGCATCTTTTCCTCCAGTTCTTTTCTTAATAATAATTACTATATTACTAATAACAATATTGCTATTTTATTGTATCTTTGTTATTAAAGGGATAGTTCACCCAAAAATGGAAAATTTGTTTTTAATTTACTCACCCTCAGGCCATCCAAGATGTGGGTGACTTTTCTTCTTCAGTAGAACAGTAAAGAAGATTTTTAGGTGAAACCGTTGCCCTTGGTGATTCATAAAATGCAAGTCAATGGCTACCAGTTTTTGAGATGAAAAAAAAAACATAAAAACAAGACCAAATCAATACCCGTGGCTCCTGGCGATACATTGAGGTCTAATGAAGCGAAACGATCGGTCTCTACAAGAAACTGAACACTACTTACAACAGTATTACCTTTAATCCACAGCCTGGGCAACTGGCTGTCAGCGCGTTCATGACTGTCTAGAGCACGACCTTTCTGTCACATGACGACGGATGTGCGGGCGTGTACTCACGTGAGCTGATGACGCTGTTTGTTTATGAGATAGAGGACACGTGTGTTTTATTATTTGTTAAAATGGTACTTAACTGTGCTTATCCTGGATGCTGGAACAAGTTTAAAAAAGTAAAATTACGTCCGTGGGTGCAATCCCAGAGCCCTCTGTCTCACTGCTGCTGCTCTTAGTTGGTGCCCATAGGAAAAATTGCTCAGTGGTTGCTTTTCCTAAGATCACCAGAGTCTTTAGACTAGGAGAAAAATTGGAGCACAGTGTGTGATGTTGTTGAGATCTCTTCTAAAGCTTTAAAAGAGACAAATGTGAGAGATCCAGAGTCTCTAGCTAAGGAGAAACATCTGAGCACAGTCTGTGATGTTGTTGAGATCTCTTCTACAACTTTAAAGGAGACAAATGTGAGAGATCCAGAGTCTTTAGACTAGGAGAAATATCTGAGCACAGTGTGTGATTGTGAGAACATTGTGAGATTGTTAGAGTTTTTGTCTCAGGAGACAAGTTTGAGAAGCAAGAGACTCAATAAAAATCTCCATTGGATCTTAAAGTAAACTCATTTCTGTCTAGGAGAAATATTTGAGATGTTAAAGAGATCTCACTTTTGATTTGTCTTTCCTATGGGTGTATTCTGGTTCGAATAAGTACGGCTGGGCATTAAAATTCCATGTCATCTTCTTTCACGTCGAAATCATCAGTCATTGTAACTTACATTGTGAACTCACTCTCTCGTAAACAAACAGCATCAGCTAATGTGAGTACACGCCCGCGCATCCGTCGTCATGTGACAGAAAGACAGACAGTCATGAACGCGCTGACAGCCGGTGCCCAGGCTGTGGATTAAAGGTAATACTGTTGTAAGTAGTGTTCAGTTTCTTTTACAGACAGATCGTTTCACTTCATTAGACCTCAATGTATCGCCAGGAGCCACAGTATTGATTTGGTCTTGTTTTAATGGGTTTTTTTTTATCTCAAAAACTGGTAGCCATTGACTTTTTATGAATCACCAAGGGCAACGGTTTCACCTAAAAATCTTCTTTACTGTTCTTTTTTTTTTTTTTTTTTTTTTTTTTTTTTTAAATCTTCTTTACTGTTCTACTGAAGAAAAAAAAGTCACCCACATCTTGGATGGCCTGAGGGTGAGTAAATTAACAGCAAATTTTCATTTTTGGGTGAACTATCCATTTAATAAGAACAAATGCAATAAAGCAGTAGAACAAATATAACAAAGAAACAAATAATGCATTACCTTTTCCATTTTACATCTAGACAAAAGCATTCAGTACTGAATACTTAAGTGAATACTTAAATACTGTAATACTGTGTCTATGTGTATATTTATCGGGATCACGCATTGGTGGAAGAGCCTTTTATGCGAGCGTTTCAGAAGACAGTCAGCTCAAGAAGCGAGCAGAGAAAAAGTACTCCTCTCAGAAAACGTACAAATAAAGATTTTAGATGTTTAATTACTATTTGGAGCATTGGGATCGCTAGACGAGGGCTTAATGAACTCATTTTTGTGAAAACCTCAAATTCGACTAAAATCTACATTTTTCACTTTTTCTTTTTGCCTGTAGCTCAAAATTAGCCTGTGCGCATTCCAACTTATTTTGCCAGCACGGGTCACAAATACTAAACACTATCGTGGGAACACACAACACTAAAACAATGCAAGAATCCTGAATTTAACAACTTAGATTTAACCTAAAACCCTAATGTAGATAACTGTTAAGAAAAACATTAATGTTAGTCAATTAACAGGTTTTTACTGTAGCATTTTACAGTCTTTTACTGTTAAAATCACAACCATTTTTTTCCAGTGATTTAAATTAAATATGTTTAGTTTCTTAAAAGCAAGCATTTTAAAAAAAAATATATTTTAGTATATAATAATTTAGTATCTTTTAGTACATTTCAAACTACTATATTTTAGCAAATAATATACTGTATATATACAGTATATAGGTGTTGGGACAAAAAAATGTGAACCACAATTAAACACACTTTTAAATGAGCTAAAACGTCCTAAATGACTGTAAAGAGTTGTGAGAATATCTGAAGTGTGTCAGATCCGCGTCAAGTGCATTAGGTTTTAAAGTGAAACCTGCTGCAGTCTGTGACATTGATGGAAATAAAAGAACAAAAGAAAAAGAGAAATCACTCACTGCTCTGATTGCTGATTAAAGGGGTCCTATTATGCCTCTTTTAGAAAGTCTTGATTTTGTTTTGGGGGTGTACTAGAACATGCTCTCATGCTTGGTGGTTCGAAAATCGATTTTTTTTTTTCACATAATTTACATTATTACAATACCTTTCTACCCAGCCTGGCACAAACGGCTCGATTAGTTCTGGGTTTGATGAAGGCCCGCCTTCCGAAAAACTAAATGTGTTGTGATTGGTTAGCTGTCTCAGTGCCTTGTGATTGGCGAACAGCTTAGATGGGTGTTTCAGTACTGCCCCGCCCCTTGCCAAAGCAGCAAGTTCGTCCATATTGCCATATCAATTCAGACCCCGAGAATATTGAGGATCGCGCAGAACCTTTGCACGCATGGATATTGCAAGACATATTAAAGTGGTAGCATTATTGTTGTTGTTTTTTTGGCTAAATCACGTTTTAGATAGGATGTCAACAACAGCTTAAAAATAACTGCATTTACTATGTACAGATAAGTGCAACGGTAATATGTATTATGTTTATTGTTCTTTAATTCTAACATTATAACATGAAATACAGTGAAACTGTTATACAGTTGAATTAATTTAAATACCATAGTCCCACAGACTTACACTATTTGTGGCGGCATATATATGCAAATTAATTCTCTGTCAGCAGGAAGCGCTGTTGGAGCTGGAGAGCGAGGTTTCCCCGGTAACGTACACAAAGCAGCGCTCCTCTCACAAACACTGCTTTATCAGACATTACATGCAAGATGAAATGAAAATGACATCCAAAATTTTCTGAAGACAGTCGGTTTACTTCAGAAATACAGTGATATAAAACACCCGCACCGGGTTTCGATTTTGAAACGTGCACGTTCTCAACCAAGCATTCAAATTTCTGTAGGCGGGATTTATTTTAATGATATTCTAATGGGCCGCTTTGTGATATCACAAACACCAGAAAACAACGCTGTAGTCCAAATGAGCCGTTCGTTGTAATTCTTGAAAAGGGATTTTTTTAAAAACGAAATATCTCCCTTTTGAGTGGACTTTGAGATTTGTAACCTTGTAGATCTTTTTATGCCCAAACATACACACTACACATTGACTAAAATTCAAAAAGTAAAAAAGCATAATAGGACCCCTTTAACTTTTGTTGCTTGAATAAATTTATATTAAAATTATAGTTTATGCATATACAATTTATAGTTTATGTGAAGCTTTGTTTTAAGTTCACTAACATTAAAAGTTGTTACATTTTTCAAAGCCTATTAAATGTTAAAAATAATAGCTTTCAATTATACTGTAATGTTGAATGGTTATAATTAATGGCTAAAATTAAGGGATAATGCATTTAATAGAGACATCAGCAATATTGGTATCAATTGACAGCTCCATTATTATGACAACGCGAAATTGCTAAAGTAGAAAAAGTCACATTAAGTAAAAGTAGTGTTTAATTTACTCCTATTTACCTACTGCATACTGCATTTGATGAAACTATAATTATTGATTAAATGAAGCCCAAGTGCTATGGAAGGATATTCAGGGCAATTTTCAAAAGGAATTGCAAATTGTATTTTCAATTGCGTCTTCCATTTGTGGACGCATAAATAGTGACATAAGCCAACGTAATTGCAAATCTTGCATCACCGTATGCGTTTTCGCTTTCGCGAACGCACAGTGAAAAGCGTTTGGTTAATAGTGAATATTGACCTATTGTGCATAACGTTTGGCTCCCGCTGCTAACAGGGAATAATCGCTGCATTTGGGGTAAAAAAGACATAATTATTTATTGTGCCAAGAAGATTGTTTCTGTTTTCTGCTTGTTCACACAGGCATGAACTGATTGACAGCTGCCTTTAATGGAGCCTTTACCGATTACCTCCATTGTTCAAATTATTCGGCATGGTCGTCTGTGAGTGACGTCACCTCCCAATACAAACATGCCCCAAAGTATAGTCCCGCCCCTGATATTGATTGACAGTTTTCCATTTAGAATGATAAAGATCCAACCAGTGTTTTTTTTTAAAAATCTCGTTAAATCATTTCCCCTTTCACATATCAAGCCATTCTCAGATGCCTGTCTGTGTGATGTCACACAGACCCAGGCCCTCCCACAAGTGTTGATTGACACTAGCGTTTTACCTATACAAAGAGTATAGAAGCCCAAGAGGCGAAACTCTGATGTTTTTTGGGTAACAGCCACTAGGTGGCGCTTCCATTTTGGAGTGAAAATTCCAACTGGACAACAGTACAGATACACATTAATAGACAGAATAACAATGAAAGAGAAGTCAAAGTGGAATAAAAGAACAAAATGTTGGGCAATCCACTGCAAAAACTATCAGTGTGACAGTAAAAATCTTGCCTTTCATAATTTTCTCAAAGACCCTGACAGGTAATTATTCACAAAAGTGTAAAAACATTGTGTGTTTTGAAGTGGGATGTAGCGCTATCTTGTGCACCTGCTAACTTCAACTGTTTTTAGTCTAGTAGTAAACTTAATTCCTTTTAGGAACTGCAGATCCAAAGAAACCATAATAATGATTTATCTGGATATGACACTAAGTTAGAATGAGCTTATGCAAGTTTACAGATTTACTATTACTATATTATTAGTTACTATTACTCCACTAGGTCTGAAATATATATTGTACATTTTAATCCCCTGGAACACACTACAAACATGATGATCTAGAACACGATGCATTGCTGTGTCTGTCATAAATAAATAATTACAACCCGAATTCCGGAAATGTTGGGACGTTTTTTAAATTTGAATAAAATGAAAACTAAAAGACTTTCAAATCACATGAGCCAATATTTTATTCACAATAGAACATAGAGAACATAACAAATGTTTAAATGGAGAAATTGTACACTTTTATCCACTAAATGAGCTCATTTCAAATTTGATGCCTGCTACAGGTCTCAAAAAAGTTGGCACGGGGGCAACAAAGGGCTGAAAATTTTGAAAAGATTCAGCTGGGAGAACATCTAGCAACTAATTAAGTTAATTGACATTATGTCTGTAACATGATTAGCTATAAAAGGGATGTCTTAGAGAGGCAGAGTCTCTCAGAAGTAAAGATGGGCCGAGGCTGTCCAATCTGTGAAAGAGTGTGTAAAAAGATTGTGAAATACTTTAAAAACAACTTTCCTCAACGTCAAATTGCAAAGGCTTTGCAAATCTCATCATCTACAGTGCATAACATCATCAAAAGATTCAGAGAAACTGGAGAAATCTCTGAGTTTAAGGGACAAGGCCGAAGACTTTGTTGGATGCCCGTGGTCTTCGGGCCCTCAGACGACAATGCATCACTCATCGGCATGATTCTGTCATTGACATTACTAAATGGGCCCATGAATACTTCCAGAAACCACTGTCGGTAAACACTATCCGCTGTGCCATCTGCAGATGCCAACTAAAGCTCTATCATGCAAAAAGGAAGCCATATGTGAACATGGTCCAGAAGCGCTGTCGTGTCCTGTGGGCCAAGGCTCACTTAAAATGGACTGTTTCAAAGTGGAAAAGAGTTCTATGGTCAGACGAGTCCAAATTTGACATTCTTGTTGGAAATCACGGACGCCGTGTCTTCCGGGCTAAAGAGGAGGGAGACCTTCCAGCGTGTCAGCAGCGTTCAGTTCAAAAGCCAGCATCTCTGATGATATGGGGGTGCATAAGTGCATACGGTATGGGCATGTTTTGGAAGGCACTATGAATTCTGAAAGGTATATAAAGGTTTTAGAGCAACATATGCTCCCCTCCAGATGACGTGTATTTCAGCAGGACAATGCAAAACCACATACTGCAGCTATTACAACAGCATGGCTTCGTAGTAGAAGAGTCCGGGTGCTGAATTGATCTGCCTGCAGTCCAGATCTTTCACCTATAGAGAACATTTGGCGCATCATTAAACGAAAAATACATCAAAGATGACCACGAACTCTTCAGCAGCTGGAAACCTATATCAGGCAAGAATGGCACCACATTCCAACACCAAAACTCCAGAAACTCATAACCTCGATGCCCAGGCGTCTTCAAACTGTTTTGAAAAGAAGAGATGTTACACCATGGTAAACATGCCCCCGTCCCAACTATTTTGAGACCTGTAGCAGGCATCAAATTTGAAATGAGGTCATTTTGTGCATAACATTTTTTAATTTCTCAGTTTAAATATTTGTTATGTTATTTATGTTCTATTGTGAATAAAATATTGGCTCATGTGATTTGAAAGTCTTTTAGTTTTCATTTTATTCAAATTTAAAAAAACGTCCCAACATTTCCAGAATTCGGGTTGTAAATAATTTTGGCGACAGTGGCTATACGTGTTATTTTTTATTTTTTTACATAAAGTTTTTTGTTTACAATCTTCCTTTAATGGACATTAATATAGGACAATACTGCAAAAACAGTTACTGTCAAGCTGTTATATTCCTGTTATATTTATTGTCCAATATCCTACTTTTTCTGTCATTAATTTAATTTCATATGTTGGTATTAATTCAGTGTTTATAATGCTAATACTTGAACTTAACCACGAAACTGACATGGTTTCTAGAGAGCAAAAGGTTTTGTTAAAAAAGGGAAGACTTAAAAACTGTAAAATAAACTGTTAACAGGATTTGATGATCACTAGTCTAGTGATTGTACGTTATTGTTGTCATCATTCAGGTTGTACTTCAGCTTTAATGTAAGTTTTTTTAAACAAAGTAGCTGATAAAAGTGCTATAGCGACAGCAAGAAGCTAGTCGAATTTCTATACTTCTGTGTCACTCTTTTGTGCGTTAAACACAATCTACTAGACAACTTCATTTTAATGAAAAATAACATGAAAAAAATATATAGGGGCTGTTTACACCTGGTCACTTCATGCGTTTTGTAATATAAATCCGATCGCTCAAACCACTTCAGGAGGAGGTCTGGGCCACATTCCAGATGAAACTGGACAAGTGTAAATGCATCTGGTTGTTGAAACCACATATGTGAATTTTACTCCTCCCAAAATGTAAAAATAATAAACGTGTGAGACCGTGTTATAGGCTATATGACATTATAGTCAGATATGACTGCGTTAATGCACCACGCATCACCGTGGACGAGTAGCTGGGTATCTCTTCAGCAAGCAGACGCGCAAATTGCCGCGAGTGAAACTGAAAGTAAACGCAGACGCTCAACACAATCATCTTCATTAAAAGTATAAGACAAACTTATATTTCCAGTGCTGATGCTGCGTGCGCTCCTGTGTGCTCTTTGAGCTTGAAATGAGCTGATATTTAATAAAATGCAGCGCTTTTGATTTCGTTGACGTGAACTTCGTTAAATTGAAATATAGCGCGGGAATTGAAGATCGGATTTATATCCGTTTTGCGACGACACATTTATGTGGCCAAGTGTAAATGGAAACGTTTTAACAAATCAGATAGATATCCGATCAGAGAAAACGCATGAAATGACCAGGTGTAAATAGGCCCATTCATAATCTATGACTAAAATACTATTATAAACTAGGTTAGTGGATAATTTAGCAGCAAAATTTATTCTAGAAAAATCATGAGTGCACAATTTTATAAAATCTAAACATTTAGTGAAATAACATTATTTAGTGGGGAACAAATAAAAGTGAATATGTGAAGGACTAAATCTGGTAAAATGTTACACATTGCTCTTTGCATTGTTCTAAAATACATTAATGAAAACAAGTATATGTATTTATTTATAAATATAAACTACAAAATTAAAAGACATTTATTTTAAATATATAGCACAGTAATGAAGGCAGCAACATATGATAGAGGAGTCCTATCTATCATATGTTGCTGCCTCCATTACTGTGCTATACATTAGATTATTAATAGCCTTGATAAGACAGTACAAGGAATGCTATAAATAATATTTCATTGCGCAAAAGTATTATAATACGAAAAGCTCCAATAGAGAGTGGTACAAAGCGCTTATGCGCTTCCCGTGCGCAGAATGATGCGCTTGAAGCAGCACAGAGTCACAGCGCGCATCTCCGGTCAGAGAAGTTCAAAGCACAAAGGAAAGAGAGATTGATGCGTAGTTTATTAAATCTGCGCGATAGTTTTTTGAGCCTTTTCTTTTAACGGTTTTAAATCTCAGTTATTGAGCGCTCTTGAAGAGAGTTTCATTGTTTTGACTGTAGTAACCGAACGCAACACGCAGTTTGAATGCTGAACGGAGGATGACAGACAGCCGCAGCAGAGAGAAGAGTTTACATGAACTTGAATTTAACAACTTAAATATTCATCTGTACCTCACATTAAACTATGAAACGACTTCAGAACACTTGAACTTTGACTTTATGGTGCTTTATAATGCTTTTGTGCTTTCGTGGGGCTTAACAATAACACAGAATAGTATACACACAATATACCGATTTGGATCGGTCTCGTCTCTCCGATACCCGATCCGCAGAAAATGACCAGACCGGAGCCGATACCGATCCTGAGTATCGGATCGATGCATCCCTACTAAAAAGCTAATTTTTTAGTTTCAGCTGACCATAGAAGCCAGTCCCATTTGAAGTTCCAGTCGTGTCTGACAACTGAATATATGCTGGAGATTGTTTTTGGATGAGTGAGGAGAATTTTTCTTGAAACCCTCCCGAACAACATGTGGTGATGTGGGGGCTGTTTGACTTTTTTTTTTAAGGTTTTCTGACCCCGAAACTCAACCTTTCTCTACAATTCTCCAGCTGTGGTCCTTGAAGAGTCTTTGGCCACTCAAATTCTCCTCCTCACCATGCATTAGGAGGATATAGACACATGTCCTCTTCCAGGCAAATTCATAACATTTTCTGTTGATTGGAAATTCTTAATTATTGCCCTGATGGTGGAAATGGGAATTTTCACTGCTCTAGCTCTTTTCTTAAAGCCACTTCACTAATTTGTGAAGCTCAATTATCTTTTGCTGCACATCAGAAATATATTCTTTGTTTTTTCTCATTGTGATGGATGATTAAGGGAATTTGGACTTTGTTTTCCCTCCTATTTATATTTCTGTGAAACAGGAAGCCATGGCTGGATAATTTCATGTTCATAATCCCCTGGAGTGCTCAAAATTGTAAATATGAATGGGAATATACTTCAGAGATATTTTACTCATAAGAATTTCTCGAGGTACCAATAATTGTGTCCAACGTGTATTTGAGAAAAACATTTATTTCATAATGAGATTTTCCCCCATTGTCAATTGTTTTAGTTCAATGAAAGGTTAGATTTTTGTGATTTTTTTTAAAATAAAAGATCAAAAGGATTAATAATGCAGGTTTATTTTCAGAGACTTCTTTGATCATATTTACCAAGGGTGCCAATAATTCTGATCACGACTGTATCTTCTAAATGCGAATTTTGTCACTGTTTTGGAATGGAAAAATGTAACTTTTTTGAAATGCGTTTTTCTGGATTTTTCTGTTGTTATTCTGTCTCTCACTGTTCAAATAAACCTACCATTAAAATTATAGACTGATCATTTCTTTGTCAGTGGGAAAATGTACAAAATCAGCAGGGGATCAAATAAATTTTTTTTGTCCACTGTAAATTACCCTTTCTTTACATTTCAGGCCCTGCCCCCGAGGAACTGAGTGTCATACCTCTCCAAACAATGAGCCAGGTAGCAGTTTTGCCATTTCATTCCCAGGGTTCTTACCAAGAACCTAAAAAATAGAACAAATGATGTTCAAAAATCCTCATACTTTAAAATACACTAAATTCTCAGTTGACCTCAAAGATTTATATTTAGGCATACCTGTACAAGTCCTTGCTTAATGTAATACAGTTTTTGAGTAATTTCTCCAGTTTTAACCAGAATTTGTCCAGGACTGTATGTGCAGGCTTTTAATTTCAGTGCTAGAGCCCTTTTGAAGCCATCTTCTGTTTTTCTGAACAACTTAGCCTAGAAAGAAAGACAACCACTTTAAGATATACATAAAAGTCTTTGTAATCTTATCAACAGTTAATCAAAAAACTTTATTATTATTATTGTTATTATTATTATTATCATGGCCTAAGTTACAGTAATTCATTAGATGACTCACATTTTCAATAACAGATTTGTAACAACAACTTGAAAGATCTGAATGCAGGACAAATGGGAGGTCATCCATAAGTCCTGCAATGTTGCGGCCCTTCTGGTGGAACCAAAGATTGTAATAATGTTTGTGCACCCATTCCTGGATTTCCTCTGGTAATCCCATTTGTCTCTTTGATTAAAAGAAGGAAAATAAAGATGATATTACTAGCAAAAATTACAGACTAATAATTAAAATCTTCTTATTACAAACCATGTAATGAAGAATAGCATCCACTCTGTGGTAGAACCTTCCTCTCTGTGCAACCATATTGGATATAACTGAGCTCATGTTAGACATGCTGATTCCAAAGGAAAGCAATCCGAGGACCATCACAAATGATGCAACTGTGGCCTCTTCCAAATTTGTGGCATGTATATCTCCATAGCTGTTCAATATATTTCATGAGACAATATGATAAAAAATAATCTCTTATGACAAACAAAGAATATGTAAAATACAATATTTAAGGTACACTATGCTATGGCAATAAAAAAAAGCAAATAATACATTCAAAATTCTTACATACAGCACCTTTAAATGCTCTATTTTAACACTCATTTGGGTTAACACCATGTCCTAACTACATGCGACGCAACTAGGGTGACCACCTGGCAACAGATCTGTTGCGGGACAATAAGGCAAGGCAAGGCAAGGCAGGTTTATTTATATAGCACATTTCATACACAGTGGTAATTCAAAGTGCTTTACATAAAAGGAAGTAAAATAATCATTAAAAAAAAATCACAACAATAAAAACAAGGAATTAAAAAAAATTATAATAATAATCACAACAATAAAAACAAGAATTTAAAAACAAACATTAAAATAATCATTTAAAAAAAATCACAACAATAAAAACAAGGTCCTACTTTCAAATAAAAAAATACTTGTCTTTCTTTATTCTCTTTAATAATAATCACAACAATAAAAACAAGGAATTAAAAAAAATTATAATAACCTAAAGTTTATGTGGGGTGTAAATAATCACAACATATTAATAAAGGGGGGCGGCCCTCTTGAACAAGGAATTTAAAAACATGTTTGTTTGTTTTTTTCTCTTTTTAACATTATCAAGTACTAAATTATTACTTTATTCTATATAGTAGTAAAACTCTTCCGCACAGGAAATAATAGATATTAAGTGAAAATGTTTGTTTTGTTTTTTGTCTTTTTAACCTCAGGAAAAGAGGAAATCCAAAACACCTAACTATTCCACTACTTCACCCCCTACTTACTTAGAGCGCGCGCGATCAGAAAAAAAGACGACCATCATAACCGCGGCGCGGCGCGAGCGGCGCTCCGTGAGCTCAAACAAATAGAACTCATCCCCGTTGGGAGGTCTTGTTTGTGATTCTACTCTCTCGCCTTTCAATTGCGCTGCTGATTAACCTAGACGGCCAGTTCCAAAAGGCAAAACCTAACCCTAACACTTGTACAACTTTCTTTCTTTGCCCACATTCTCTTTACTGTGAACATCACAACACTTACTTTAGAACCTTTGAATCTGTAGAATTAAACTTTTAAAAGGATATTACACCATATAAAACTATTTGATTAAGTATGACGTCTTGTCGCAATTTTGCGACTTTGGCGCTTAAGAATAGAAAATGATCATACTTGGGGTGACACCGAATAGTCGACTATTCGATGCTTCGATAGGAGGAGACTGATTCGACTCACAGTCGAATATTAGCAGGGTGTTATGATCATGCCATTTTGGCTATATGGGGGTGCTCAGATGTCTAATTTCACATAGAACTACCGGTTTTCTCCCAATAAGTTAATATACAGCCTATTGTGATAATGCTGTAAATAAGAATCTGAAAAGAAGGAAGCTTTAAATAAATATTTTAACGTGCGTGAATAAATCCAACCACCCGTATAGATTTAAATATCACTTTCCATATTCCGTGACCGACAGAGGAGCATCTTGGCGGCAGGGATTTAAATCTTTAACAAGACTCAAATCTAAGACTGGATTTTTTCGATCAGGTAGGGTACAAGTGATTTCAGACACATCAGAAACATTTCAGCCAGTTTATATATCGTGTATATATTATTTATCTCGTATAAGAGTATAAGTATAAGCTGCAGTAAGCGCTTCATTGTAGCCTACTAAACGGTGATTATCTCTTCAGTGCGCAGCGCGAGCACTACAAACAACAATGCATAATGTTAATAACTATGACTGGGACTGTCATATACATAACATTATAATGAGAACACTATTATAATAAAACGCTGCGAAATTTTAGAGTTTAGTTGCCTGTTTCTGCACGTTGTTGTGAGAAGAACGCGTCCACAAAATGAGTTAATTCAGAGCCGAGCAGACACGTTCACTTATGATTTCGGGGGTCGTAATATTAATGTTATGTTGTATAAATAACGAAGCGTATTCTATATGAGATAAATTATACGTTATATCCCATTGATTATAAACCTGCTATCAAATGCTTCACTCTACTGGTCATCTTCAGCGCGCGCGGCTCAAAACAGAAATGCAGAAGATTAATAACTACTGTCATTTACATAGGCTAACGTTATAATGAGAGCACTATTGTATGTTGTAATGTTGTGAATGGGTTTCGCTTATGTTTAATGTTAACTATCTTTTAATCAAAACATAAAATATTATCTGCAAGGCGTCCGTTACAGTGTTAATTTTGTTAACGAAGACGACGATGAAAAATAATCGTCAACGAACCTTTTTTCTGTGACTAAGACGAGACGTTGACGAGCTAAAACTAATATCTGATCAGAGGTGGGTAGAGTACCCAAAATCTGTACTCAAGTAAAAGTAAAAGTACTTCTAGAAATATTTACTCAAGTAAAAGTAAAAGTAATAGTCTGAATTGTTACTTGAGTAAGAGTAAAAAAGTATTGGATAAAAAAACTACTCAAGTAGTTAGTTACTAGTTACTTTGGATCATATACTGTATATCTATAGTCTATTTTTATTTAGATATATAGATAAATTTATGTAATGTGTGTGTGTGTGTGTGTCTGTCTGTCTGTCTGTCTGTCTGTCTATCTATCTATCTATCTATCTATCTATCTATCTATCTATCCACACACACACACACACACACACTGTCGTTCAAAAGATTTGTAATGTTTTTTTTTATATATAATTTATTTCAGTGATGCAAATCAGAATTTTTATCAACCTTTACGCCAGTCTTCAGTGTCACATAATCCTTCAGTAATCATTCCAATTTATTATCAATGCTGCTCTTTTTAGCTTTCTATTCATCAAAGAGTCCCGAACAAAATGTCACAGGTTCCAAAAAATATTAAACCGCAAAACTGTTAACACTGGTAATAAATCAATATATTAGAATGATTTCTAAAGGATCATATGACTCTGAAAACTGGAGTAACAGCTGATGAAAATTCTGATTTGCATCACTGAATTAAATTATATTTCAAAGTATATTAATGTATTATAGCCTATATGTATATAATAATAATAATAATAATATATTATTATATATAACCTCTGACATGGAGAAGAGTGAAAACTCCTCACATGACCTCTACAGAACATCTAAACATAACGAAACAAATGCACATTGACGGATCTTCTTCCGTCTTTTCTGCAAAATGTAAACAAATGTAGCCTATATTTCTGCAAGTGTAAATATTGTGAAAATATCAATATTAATTGTGTCTAGGCAAAGGCATTCTTCCTGGAACAGGTCGCGCGCCGCTGCACTCAACTCTCTTGATGTTAAACTTTGTTACAGCTCTGAGTGAGAACCGCTTCAGACTCAGCACGTGCGGCAGGGAACTGAACGAATCATTCAAACTGATTCGCGAACCGATTCACTGGTTTGCCAACTGGTTTGATCAAGCCTTTGAACAGAATTGACTCAAAATAATGAATCATTCGCGAATGGGCATCGCTCATTGCCCAGAGAAAAGTAGACGGCGCGTTTGGAATAAATGTAAGCATTTTTAACTTGTATTGCATTAAGATAAAGTAACGAGAGGAGCGTCGCCCACAGTAACGAAGTAAAAGTACAGTTTTTTCACTAAAAATATACTTGAGTAAGAGTAAATGTACCCATCTTTAAATATACTCTAAAAGTATTAGTTACCCAAAAAATGTATTCAAGTAAACGTAACAAAGTAAATGTAACTCGTTACTACCCACCTCTGTATCTGATGATAAAAACTATGACGAAATGTATGCCGCGTCTTCGTTAACAAGACGAGATGGGACTAAAATGTTATTTGAGGACTACCGGACATTCAAATTACATCCATAGGCTAAGTTAACTGTCTTGTCTTTCAAATTGTGCGTCCCTGTCATTGGATTGCAATCAGATGAGGTGTGTTCGCATATCTAGTCTCAGTATGGCTGCCACAGTGGACAGAAAGGCTACCAAAATGTGAACTAGCGATCTGAAACAATGGCCTCAGCACCCGAAGGGTTAGGGACATGGTGACCAGATGTCCCGTTTTTCCCAGGAGTCACAATTCGTTGTCGAATATCTTAAAGTTTATGAAGGCGGGATAAGCGGAATCGCGCTGATAGAAGTGCTCTCTCTCTCGCGCGCGCGCGCTCCACTTCTTCAGTTCTCAGTGCTCAAATACACACACAGCAGTCCAAATGTCTGTAGAGTATCTCATATAAATACAGTCGGTTATGGCTTAAATGAGCGTATAACAGGTGGGTGAAAACTCAATGCGTGCCAGTATTACATGCATACCTTCCGTTTTAAAGGGACAGCGTTCCTAAATAAATACCTATCTGTGTCAACAATGTTAACCAACAAAAGATGTTAAATAAATGTATACTTGTTAAGTAAACCTACTGTATCTGAAAAGTTTAATTTGTATTTCTACCAAAAAATGAACATTAATTCTAGTTTTTCCAAATTCAATCCTTGATTCAAATTTCTCATATACTTAATTGATTTGGTCTAATGAGAGAAGAATTAATGACTATTTTTGTTTGAATACAACATATAAAATAGCTACCGAAATAAATGTTGGTAACTGCAGTTTGACTAAAAGTTATGACTAAAAGTTGACAAAAAATGCAATGACTTTTCGTCGACTAAAACTAGACTAAAACTATGAAAGACTCAAATGACTAAAATGTGACTAAGACTATTAAGCATTTTCGTCTCAAGATAAAGACTAAGACTAAATCAAAAATGCCTGCCAAAATTAACACTGGTCCGTTACACCTTTTCCCTGTGTGTTAACGTCAGTATTTATGACTGTGGAATGTAATGTATTTTGTCCTCGCCCCCAAACATATGATTCGACTATCAGTCGACTATCGGCAAGATTCGAAATTTCTGATTCGACTATGAAAATCTTTAGTCGGGGACACCCCTAGATTATACATAAAATACAGTGCAATCAGTTCGGACGTAGCACAGTGCTCATTTAACAAATGCACAGCTAAACAGATGAGTTTTGAGTCTGGATTTAAATGTGGCTAATGTTTTAGCACATCTGATCTCTTCTGGAAGCTGGTTCCAACTGCGGGCGGCATAATAGCTAAAAGCGGACTCCCCTTGTTTTGTGTGAACCCTTGGTATTTCTAACTGACTCGATCCTAATGATCTGAGCGGTTTGTTAGGTTTATATTCAGTGAGCATATCTGCAATGTATGTGGTCTTACGCCTGTTTCACACATACTCCGTTTGCAGTGCGTTTGCGGTGCGTATTTTTTTCCGCACCCAGGGTTAACGGATTAAAGCGTTCACACTGCACGTGGTTGCGGTCCGGCAGTGCGTTCCAGGAGCGGTGCGCCTGCAGCAGTGCAGAGATCGTTTCCACACCGAGTCTATTTTTGCTGTGCTGCACGCGCTGAATTAAAGTGACAGCACTTTGTTCACGGTAAAAAAAATTGATTGACATGGAAATGTAGTAATTTCCCAATAAATATATATAATTAAAGTCTACTGTGTTTCACAGGCTTTTTGGCTAGGTTTAAAACAAAGAAAAGTGCACTTTTAGACAAACAAGGCAACATATGCACTTGTGTCTTGTGGAGGTAGAAAAACAAAGTTCTTTAATACCCGCGGGACTGTTTGTAATAAAGATTTAAATGTAAAAGGCACGAGAGCCGACTGTTGCTGTCAGTGGTAAGTTTTAATTTAAAATATTTGTGAAAAGTAGGCTGTATGCTGTGTTTAAATGTGTTTCCACTTGCTTGAGCAACTTAATATACAAATCTAGAAGCCAAATGCATTTAATACGTTGTTTATTAATTGAGTTTAACCTGTTAGCCTGCACCAGGACGCCGACGCACAGAACGCTCTTTGTTTGAACATGTGATCGTTTGTGAATAGATTAAATGAAATGGGACAAAGTTAATCTTGACAAACTATATATCATTCCGAAGGTCTAAGCCTCAAGCATCGATGAAAGATCGCTGTTTCTCGATAGAAAGCTTATAAGGAATGTATTTGCTAAATTTGTGTAAGCAGTACACATCAAAACATTTATAAAAAAACGCAGTACATACCAGATTCATCCTGATCATGAGACACAAACGTATCCACTGCTGTAAATCCTGGTTTAGTTAGAGAGGTAAGGATCCACGGAACAACATTCCATCAAGAACTTTTAGTCCAAAGAAACAATAACATTGTAATTTGGATCATTATTCATTTGTTTCAGTTTCATTTCTTCAGGGAGAGTTATTGTTTGTGTCCATTATGGAATAAATTACGCTCAAAAACAGCGTCTTGGTGGTAAAAAAACATCACAGTTTTGTAGCTTACAGTCTCACAGACAGAATGAGACCATCCAAAAAATAGCGGAATATTGTTCATTTGAATTCTGGCGCTCCCTCGTGACGGTGCGTGACGCACGCTGTGACGCACCTGTCATCTGATGGGGGCGTAACTTAGCGATCGTTTTTTTTTGCCAAATAAGCCTTTTTTCTTTTTTTCAACATTTTTTATTTATGTGTGTGTGTGTGTGTGATGTGTGGAACATGGCTGTATCTGCATGATTACCATCTATATGAACGCACATCAGCGTGTAATTACCAACTATATTACTGCTATCAGAATGCTGTCAATGATCGACTATTATTGATGATATGGCCCATCTGTATGATTATCATCTGTATGGACGCACATCAGCGTGTGATTACTGACTGCAATCAGTGTGAATGTCTGGCAATATCAGTTTATGTCTGGCAGTGCAGAGTATTGAGTATGTAGGCTACTACATACAAAGCAAATTCTTCTTTTTTTCTTCTTTTTTATTACTCAAATTATTCTTATTGTATTTTTAGTGCTTAAATAAATCACTAATATGATGTCAAAATTCTGTCTATTATTTTATAATTGAAAAACTATGTATAATGACTAAAATAGTTTGTGGAATTCTTCAATACATCTGGTAGTAATTTTCATTAAACGGGGGGGGGGGGGGGGGGGTATCTGGAAATATTATCAGAAAAATGATTGCAGGAATCTAATTTTTCATGGTATCTTCTTCAAATTTGAAATATAAACTCATTAGACATGTGACTTTCAACCCATTACTTTTCTGGATTGCTCCTGGACTTATTTCATGTATTTGTTTATGAAATAAAAAAAACATTCAGTGTGGTAAAACATTTTTCAAGGCACTTCAGTGTCTATAACTTTTTATTTTTTTGAGCATTATCAACTCTGGATGATGCATAGTAAAGCCTTCTTTCCAAAGATACATAAATTGTGTGTGTAGCACATTATTGTCAGGAAATGTTACCATTTTAATTTAGGTAGGTCATTTTCAGCTGTGAGGTCCAAAATGGGGGTGCAGGTTAACAGGTTAAAGTGAATAGCTATGAAAGATTGTGTAACTGTACTGTGATAAAAGAGGATCACAATGCTGAAAAAGCACGTTCAGTATAGGCTAATAATGTCTGGATTTGAAATCAAAATTAGCGATTTTGCTTTAAGACCCGCGGGACTGTTTGTAATAAAGATTTAAATGTAAAAGGCACGAGAGCCGACTGTTTCTGTCAGTGGTTTTAATTTAAAATATTTGTGATAACACAACGTAGTCAATGCTGTGTTTAAATGTGTTTCCTTGCTTGAGCAACTTAATTTACAAATCTATCAACAAATGCATTTAATACGTTGTTTATAATAATTGAGTTTAAACGAATATGTCTATGAAAGATTGTGTAACTGTATCTTGATAAAAGAGGATCACAATGCTGAAAAAGCACTTTCAGTATAGGCTAACAACGTTTGGTTTTGAAATCAAAATAATGGATAAATGTTGTGTTTGTGGTAAACAGCCGCGGATCAGGAGCAGACTGCAAACGTGTCCTGTGTGAAAGCAAAATGAGTCCGTGCTGCTTCTGCACGGTATACATAACGCACACGGACTGCAAACGCACTGTAGACGGAGCATGTGTGAATCAGGCGTTAGGCCATTGAGTGATTTATAAACGAGTAAAAGTACTTTAAAATCAATCCTAAATGTAACTGGAAGCCAGTGTAAGGACCTGAGGACTGGTGTGATATGCTCAGATTTTCTGGTTCTAGTCAGAATCCTGGCAGCAGCGTTCTGGATGAGCTGCAGCTGTCTAATGGTCTTCTTTGGAAGGCCGGTGAGGAGACCATTACAATAATCCACCCTGCTTGTGATAAAGGCATGAACAAGTTTCTCCAAGTCTTGACTGGAAACAAAACATCTAATTCTTGCAATGTTTTTGAGATGACAGTATGCTGATTTAGTTACTGCTTTGACATGACTACTGAAACTAAGGTCTGTCTCCAGAATCAAGATTTTTGACTTGATTTTTACTTGTTTGACCCCTAGAGTCAAGGTATGCATTCACCTTGAGAACTTCATCTTTGTATCCAAATGCAATTACTTCAGTTTTCTCCTTGTTTAACTGAAGAAAGTTCTGGAACATCCAACTGTTCATTTCATCAATGCATTGGCAGAGGGAGTCAATGGGGCTATAGTCATTTGGAGATAAGGCTAGGTAAATCTGGGTATCTTCAGCATAGCTGTGATAGGCAATTTGGTTCTTTCTCATTATTTGACTTAGTGGGAGCATATACAGGCTAAACAAGAGCGGTGCAAGAATTGAGTCTTGTGGGACTCTGCATGTCATGGACGTCCACTCAGACTTATGCTCTCCTATACTCACATAATAACCTCTCCCTCCTAAGTATGACCTAAACCATTTGAGTACCATCCCAGAAAGCCCGACCCAGTTTTCCAGTCTCACTAGAAGTATGTTATGATCGACAGTGTCAAACGCAGCACTAAGATCTAGTAGTACCAGCACTGATATTTTGCCAGAATCAGAATGAAAGCGAATATCATTTATTATCTTAATGAGTGCTGTCTCTGTGCTGTGATGTGCTCGGAAACCAGATTGAAAATTGTCCAGGTATCCATTTGAGTTTAAGTAGTTGTTCAGCTGATTAAAAACTAACTTTTCAATAATCTTACCTATGATTTCCTTTCAAGGAAGATTTGATATTGGTCTATAGTTGCTCAATATGGTGTTATCAAGATTGTGCTTTTTCAGAAGGGGCTTAACAACTGCAGTTTACAGGGAGTTTGGAAAAGTCCCAGAAAGAAGTGAGGTGTTCACCACTTCTAAGAGATCTGCTTCTAAACAGTTAAGCACACTTTTGAAAAAAAGATGTGGGAAGTGTGTCAAGATAGCAGGTTGACGATTTAAGGTGCTCTACTATTTCTTCAAAAATTTTGCTATCAATTGCTTCAAAAACAGACACAGTTACTTCTATGTCTTTATAGATGCTATAGTGAATATCAAGTTTCGTCTTCCGCCACATCCGCTCAGCGTCTTTTTATACTCTGATGAATTTCTCATTAAAATCACACCATAGAAACCACCTCAAACAAACTATTAAAATAAGAATGTCGTGTCTGAAAGCTGCATCGATTTTTTAATTGGTTCAAATGAATGGAGAATATCGTGTTTTTCAGTGTGCGCTCTACCTTTTCCGTTGGTGGTGCTAGATCACTTGATGAGGTCCGCACATCATTTGCGCGGAAACTATGCCGCAAAAAGAATAAATAAAAAGCTTTCTTAAAAAGGCAAAAAGAACGCATGCATGTTTTCTTAATATGACAATTAAAAACCAACAGACTGATGAAAATGCAGGATATTTTCTCAATATGCGAAGTGCGGGACAAGGGGTGAAAATGCTGTGCAACAACGCAAAGCGGGACGGGTGGTCACCCTAGACACAACAAGATTCCACATCAGATGCGACGCGACGCAACAGGATCCCTCAAATATCACAGCCATTCAGAAGCGTGAAGCGCACTGCACTCCCAACAAAATGAACAATTTTATAATCTAATTCATAAATATTGAATTGTTGGTTCGTGTTGAGTTCACAGTTTAACATACATGTTTGCTTTAATTTATTTTCAAGATCTGAGGTTGCTTTATTGTCGATTTATTGTTGCTTTCAGTATGGCTATAAAGGTCTAGCAAAATAATATTTAAACTCACATTAGACACTTTAAACTTTTAATAAAGCACATAATCAGTACCTGAGATTATAGTGTGAATGTTGTTGTTCCAGCCATGACGTTGCATAAATATAAACGTTTCTAAAATAGAAATTCCGTGTGTTGCATTGTGGCTGGTTAGGACATGGTGTAAAGGGGCAACTTTGGCTAAAATATAACATCTGTCCACTCTATCTCTCATTATTAAATTGGCAATGAAATGCAAGTAGCGTCATATCTTTTCTTGATTATTGAAAAAGAAGAAATGCAGGGCAGGGACTTCTATCCACTTGTTGACTGAATTTTGAGATGTGAGCATTAAAATAGACAATGGGACAACTTGCATATAAAACTTTTTAAACAGTACTTACCCTATGGAGCATAGTGTGATAGTTGACCAGTAAAGTGTTGTAGCAAAGAACTCCACGTCTGTAATTCCTGTCGAATTGGTTGAAACTGTAGAAATAATTATGCCACATTAATGAACATTATCCAAAAATATATCACAAAGAGATTTAAGCAGACATTCCACAAAGCACAAAATATGTCTACAAGGTGCAGTATGTAATATTGACAGCTTGCTGTTCAAGTGGCTACTGCAGTCCAAATTTAAAATACTGGAGAGGGTCGTTTCTCCTGCACCCTCCTCTGCAGACTCAACACTCATGTGGGTTACCAAATCGAAGACATACAACTGGAACGAGCGACTTCCACAAAGGTTGATGAGTTGATTTATCTGCATTTTAATATGTCTCTGGTCATACAGCTTTTTAGATGGATGGCATTTTAGTTCGGGGAGAATCTGGAATCTCTGACCCAGTCTCATTTTCTGGCTTCTATGGAGCAAAGTATTTCGACACCCCGGGTTGCCAATTGGTGTCGAAATACTATTGGGTAAATTAACAGTGGGCAGAATCACATGGACCAAAACAGAAACAGACATTCTGACACGGAACACACATTTCAAAGTCGAATAACTTGATGTAGCATTGCTTTTCGGAGAAGTGTGTGAACTTAGCATGTTTCCTCAATATCTGCAAACATATTATGGCATTTTTACACTTTAGCACAGTAAAAAAAAGTACATACAGCACTGTGACGAGTGGGGCGGGGCTGAGAGCCGTGGGAGCGGAGCGAGTTGTTCATTAATTATAATGAGCGACACCTGCGCCACTCACCAGTCTCGAGTCCCATGGAGGAGCTCCGGAAGGATAAAAGGAGGAGTGACGACAGTGGAAGATGAGAGAGGACCAGGCCTGGACTTTTATTTGTGTTTTGTGTGCGGCAGTCATCAGTAAGGAGCTGCCGCTTTACTTTTGTGTTTGTTTATTTTGTTATTAAATTGTTCAAACGTTCGCCGGTTCCTGCCTCCTTCTTCCCGTTCTACGAACTGTGTTACAAGCACCTTTAAAGGGGTCCTATTATGCTCTTTTACAAAGTCTTGATTTTGTTTTGGGGGTGTACTAGAACGTGCTCTCATGCTTGGTGGTTCGAAAATCGCGTTATTTTTCACATAATTTACATTATTACAATACTTTCTCCCCAGCCTGGCACAAACGGCTCGATTAGTTCCGGGTTTGATGAAAGCCTGCCTTCCGAAAAACGAAATGTGTTGTGATTGGTTAGCTGTCCCAGTGCGTTGTGATTGGCGAACAGCTTAGACGGTGTTTCAGTACTGCCCCGCCCCTTGCCAAAGCAGCAAGTTCATCAATATCAATATCGTCAATAGCACCACGCTTCAGACACGCCCTCCGTCAAGCGTTGACGCCGACACCCCGTGTGAATGCAGCGTGAGCCAGAGTGCGCGCACACACACACGTCACACACCGGATGCGTGTGCGCACTCAGATCACTTGGACATGGTTGTGTACAAGAGGTAAAAAACGATATAAATACTGTTCGTTTTCTCACACAAACCGCTCGTTTCGTGTCTTAGGACATCAATGTGTAGTTACGATGGGGAATTGTTTAATTTGGATTTCTCTGTGCATGTTCTTTTTCCCTCTTATAGAGACAGTGACCTATACCTGCCATTATATGACTGACAGACTAGAACGGTTTGACCTAAAAACATCAAAATTGGATCTACTGAAGAAAAAAAGACACCTACATCTTGGATGCCCTTGGGGTAAGCTGATAGATACCAAATGTTTTCAAATTTCCTCTAAAAGATTTTCAGAATTTTTACAACTCTTTTGTTTTGGACCATCTACAAATGTTAAATCTTAAAATAAAATGTTAGGGTTAACACTGCATCTTTCTGGGGGAAAAAATGCAGTGATTGATATAGTTTATTTAGTTATTTTCAAAGCTTCAATGTGCTGTCAAAAAACCTTCATTATTTTTTATTTAATTCTAATAAATAAGTTCTTGTTAAAAACTAACCAAAATTATAATTTCTGCACAGGAGAGACTTGGTGTTGTTTCCAAACAAAAGGAAATATATCAGTATCGGTATCGGCATCGGTATTGACCAAAATTAGATGCAAAATATCGGCATATCAGATATCTGCAAAAATCCAATATCGTGCACCCCTAGTGGTAACGTTATTGTTGGGTTTTTTTGGGGCTAAATCACGTTTTAGATAGGATGTCAACAACAACTTAAAAATAACTGCATTTACTAATAACAGATAAGTGCAACAGTAATATGTATTATGTTTATAGTTCTTTAATTCTAACATTATAACATGAATTGCAGTGAAACTGTTATACAGTTGAATTTATTTAAATACCATAGTCCCAAAGACTTACACTATTTGTGGCGGCATATATATGCAAATTAGTTCTCTGCCAGCA